>CM073773.1:43794284-44394284 GCA_037158775.1 Hetaerina titia | reverse complement strand
ATGGAAGAGATGGAACTCGAAAACGACTCTGTTTCTTTTTTGTGTGTTTATGCGTTTTTGTACTCGTTAGCTAGTACTTACTAACTTCATATAAATATATATATATATATATATATATATATATATATATATATATATATATATATATATATATATATATATATATATATATATATATATATATGAAAATGGCGGTCTGACCGTCGAAAAAGATTCAAGTATTCGTGTGCCTTTGCACATTGTGTTTTAGTGTTCAGTGAAGTTTTGAATTAAAGACTTTACATACATTTTTGTCGTCACGGGATAGCGTTTGTTCTCATATTCATACATATAATATATATATATACATATATATATATATATATAAAACATTTGGGCGGCCCAATAGAACAATAATAAAATAGATAACACGTAACAGAACACTCACATTGTAGATTGTTTGAGCTTTCGGCCTACTCCGAGGCCTTCTTCAGGTCAAACAGGTGAGTCTATCTAGGTTGACCTTTTGTACAACCATTCAGGTATTTTACCTGCCAATCCGTGAGTTCACCTAAATGCATATACGTATGTGGATACACCGAGGTCTAAACACCCGTTGCCTTCGCAGCATCTTGCTGGATATTCAATAAACGTAAAAATACATACACGCCGGAATAATCAAAACGTGTCCGAAGACAATAAAAACCGTTTCCACTGGAATCAAGAGGTCGAATTTTATTGCCCTGTTTCTACGAGGCTTCCATTGAGAAAAAAGATGTTACCCGCCGGGGGACCGAAAGTGAGGTATTCACTAGAATGCCTAAAGGTCGATTGTTTCTTTGAATTATTTATCGATGAGTTCCTCGACTTAAGCAGAAACAAGAGCGAAAGAGCCCATAAAATTTCTGTCCGGCTGCTTAATGATATTAGAAGAAGCAAAAAAAAGACAAAAAGAAGAAGACTGACCGAGGGAGAGGAATAAAGAGAAGAATTAAAACACTCCATGGGCATAGTGGCGGTGGCAAAGGGAGAGTGAAAATGGAGATTCAGGACATGGGAAGGAGAGGGGGTAAGAGGGAAGCCGAGAGACGGATACGGAGATGAAGAGCCCTCGCAAGAAGCGGATAATGATATCGGATTAAAATGAGTCTCCTGGGCTCGCGGCAAATGTGCTTTTAAAGAGAACAAACGCTGGCTCGCTCACTCACACACACGCACGCGCTCATACATACAGAGGGGTGTAGGGAGCCGTTTATATCGTCCGTTCGTGAGGGGAAGGGAGAGAGAGAGAGGGGGGAAGAGGAAAAAAACGTACGAAAATAATAAATTTTTCGAAGCCGAGAATAGCAAAGAGCACGAAGCGTTTTCAAAGCGTTTAACAAAATGTCGCCGCTGCCTTAAAAGCTTCGTTAGCTTAATTGTCAAAAGGGGGCGAAGGAACGAGAGGGAAAGAAGAAAAAGAGGGAAATGGCGAAGGGAAATACTGGACGTGGGCATGAGAGAGAGGGTTGTGGGAACGGATAGAAGAGGGATAGAAGGGGACGTAACCTCCAAAAATCCCTGTACCCTCGCTAACCCACCCACCCCTCCCCCTTCCACACGCATCTTTTCGCTCTTACCCTCCTGTCTCTTGCCATTTCCGTGTGCTGTGAAACAAGTCTCCCTCTACCCTCCCTCACACCAGGGAATTAAGCCCCAATAAACCCTCGGAAATCCACGCCTACCAACGTCCCGCTCTCCCATTTTACCACTTTTTCTTCTCATTCCCCTCTCGTCGACTCTCTTTCTCTCTCACACACACTCTCTCTACCCTTCATGCACACCACACATCCAAAACCCCTCACTCCGAGCGGAATTCAGTTCCACACGGTCGACGGTTCACAAATGTATTTTGCAGTCGAACTACCCCTTGGGGCTGTACAGACTGTGTTAAACGAACGGGAAGGACGCGGGCGAGGAGGGGTGAGGGGAATCGGGGGTGAGGTGAGGGAGGAAAAAGAGAAAGAGAGGGAGGGAGTGGTAATAACATGAGCGACAAACAAAATCGTGCACCAAAGATCACTCTTGACTCTTTTGCTCCTATTTTTCCCTCCACTTCTCCCCCCACATTCCATTTTTCAACTTCGCAAAAATATGACGGCTTTTGGGCAAACGATGAACGGCGCCGCCGCCGCAAGCGAAAAGGCGAAAAGTGTCGCGCTGGGACTCCCGCGGCTCGTTTTCTCGGGGGAAAATTATCCCGAAGAAATTAACTGTTGGTTTTGACTCAATTGGCCCTCGAGACGTGGAGGACGTGCACGGCACGACGAAACAATAGAGACCCCCGTGCCTTTTAGTCTTTTTTTTTACCCCCGGCGAGAGTAAACAAGGCGCACTTTCCGCAGGAGTGCACGGGGTAAATGCGGATAACGGTATTTGGCAAACCAGCGCGGCCCACTCGTCGGCGTAATTCATTCTTCATTAAATTTCAGCGAAAAAAAATCCTCCAACTCTCAGCTCCTTCGTCCCGCGTGGAGCAGACTGGGGCAGCCGAATGAGGGAAGGTGCGAACGTGACGGGGAATGCTAAAACGCTGAGAGGTACGGACGCGATTCCAAGCGCGAAATTTGAGAAAGAGCAAGGGGTGATTAAAATAATGAGGGAAAAATATACGATTGCTACGTGAAACATTTCCAAAGACTATTTTCGAACGAGCACTGAAATTAAATTAAATGAAAAAGAAGGAATAGGCACCGGAGGAAGCATGCAGCATTACACCGCCGGACTAAAAAAATGCAATTGTTACCGAAAATATTCATTTTTTTTAATCTGTCTGTCTCTACTTTTTCAGCGAATCTGAGAATTAAAATTAAAAACCATTTTCGCCTATCCTGACGATAGAGATATGTGAGTAAATTGGCGAAATAATCACAAAAATGAATTTATGACATTCATCTGAGAAACGCTCGAGAACAGCTTTTGTTCCAAAGCACTTTTGTCATTTCACATTTACAATCCAAAAACTCAATCTCTCATGACACTGGCCAGCATAAGAATGAATTTATGGTGAACCACAAGGAATATATTTATTCGTCAATTATTGAGTCTGGGAATGTTAAAAGATGGGATAAACTATTGGATAGCTGGGTCAAAACAATGCTAGGATTGATGACCACAACCATGAGGTTATTTGTCAAACAAAAGCGCTTCAAGGGAAACTTTGAAAACAAACCAGGTTGCTGAATAATTAAAAGTTAACACTAATTTTTTTTATGACGACCAGCGAGTTCTCACATGAATTTTTATCATTTTCAGCCACACGCTTTGTAATTATGCAAATATTTTATAACTAAATAAAATCTAATCAAGAAAGGGGGAAAATGGAAGAGAAAATAGAGATAATTTCTAGGCGATAGAATACTTCTCAAACCGGAACGCTTTTTCTCATCTACCCCGCGCATTATCACCGTATGGAACGGCTCTCGATCACGGAGGCGATTTAAACCTCCAATCTCCACCAACCATTCCGTCAATGGTGTAAATTATCATAATTTTGTACTTATCTATGCTTCTATTTATTTAATGGTATGGTTTCACCCATCGAATAACAAATTTAATTCATACTGCCTTTGCAGACAACGAATTGAATTTTTTACTGCGCAAAAGGACCGTTAGTCCGGCATATACTTAAGTCTACGTGATGATACTGCCCTTTTTGTGCATACTTTTTATCTATAAAAATAAAATAAATTTCCCTGACACAATTCAAGCCTTTTTGTCGAAAAGTCTAAAGAACACTTCATAATTTATTCACGTCACTATCCACCGCAAATAGAATTTTTAACGAAACTTAATGGTGAACAATGTTTTGGTTTTATCTATACCTGAAATTCCTATGCTAGTTTCCAATTCACTTTTTCAAGCATTCAGCGATAGCTAGTGAATAACCTGTCGAAATCATAGGAGTGGATTTTTTTAGTGTACGTCTATGCGTACTAACGGCAGGGTATGTGGGGCTAGCCATTTACACTTTGCCACCTGCAGTTACCCAAGTACCTGGTATCCAAAAAATGTCACAGTTTGGTTAAAGCTGAAGGTCTCCAAAGGCATCATCATTCTCCTATCAACCCTCCAGCATTTGATAATCAAAAATATTTCTTTCCACAATCTAATCACATTGCGTGTTCTCAAAAATTCTTAAATATCGTATATGCTCATTGGACAAATGTAGACGCCTGGTCGGCGGTATAGGCAACAATAGAAGGAAAATAATGGAAAGAGTACATAGAAATAAATATAATAAGTTCGGCACATAAAACAGATAATGAGAGACGTCGAATTAAATAAATATGATGGCTCGGAACGACCACACGTTAGGGCAATCGAATGGAAATTTGTGTCAAACAAATAAAGACGCTCACTGATAAAGATTGACATTATTTTAAACTATATCTTAAGCCACCATTTAATCAATTAACAAAAATATACACTTTCTTAACTCGATTATCGTAATATATTTTCATGAAATACTTATAACCATAAGCTCTAAAAGTCAACTTCATTTGGAATTAATTTCTCATTCTTATTCCTATCCAGGAGTGGGGAAAATATCTATAACATAAATACCCGCCCTAAATTTCATGCGTACTCTTATTGATAAATATCATAAAAATGAATTTATTTCGGCACCTAGCTATGATTTTGAATGCAAATGTTACCTTCCAGCCCTTATGTTTCGTCATAATTCTTTTTTTTTAGCTTCTTTGCGTACTCAACCATAATGCGAGCATTAATTATGCAATGGCTACAGCCAGAGAAATATCTCTGATAATTTAACCAGTAAAGGTAACAACGCCTAATTGTCAGAAATTCCTTCACTGAGTAGATTCATATTATTTTTTTTAATGTGAGGTGCATCAACCAAAAATTTATTTTGGATTTTGTTTGCACAAGTGAAAGTGGTCTCTAGTCAAGTCTAGTAAAATTTCTAAAGCATAGATGACACTTACATATTTAACTGCAGTTAGATATTATTATTCAAATATTTTAAATAGTAATGTTATTAATATAAAAATTATGCAAGTTTTAAAAATGATGTTATTGATGCCACCGATTTCGTTGCAGAGGCGATATAATTAGCTATACATGACCAGATATCACACAACAGTGTTTCAATTTTCATATAAATTAATATTTTTACTGATTTTTCACTTTGTAACAGACACAAAACTACTCTTTGAGGCATTTATACTCCCGAACATTTTCTTCAGCCAAAAGCTCCTATCACTCTAGTTATCATGTCTTATCTTAAAAAAAAAATATTTTCTTCTTGAAAATTATACACGTTCGTATGCATACATATTGTTACAAAAATTAATAGGCATTCGTTATGAAAAAGCTTTATTTGACTAGCAATTTAACTAAAAAAATATTCTATCTAACTTCCATCCAAGTACCTATCATTGCAAATAATTTGGGAGATTATGGCAATGAGATCGCTCATACTTTTAGCTTGAAGTTATTAATTTAAGTACGTGGAAAATATTATCTCATTCTCAGCTCATTTTAACTCAATATGTGCCGACTGCCCGCACTTTATGGTAAATATGTTGCTGCATATATTTGAGAGAAGTTTTTTGTTAACATTTTTATGGAACAGATCTCAGAACATAATTTCTGCTACTGCCACCTCATCATAACAGCAGTCCAGGGCTATGTTGACTGATTCATTATGCTTGATTACCTTTTTATACGCACCCGTGGATACATCTTCCCGGCCTTCACTAATCCTTCTCACCTTTGTCTCACCAGTTCCCCGACTTTTTCCCAACTTCTCATCGTCTCTATATCATCATCCGTTTCATAATTGCTGTCTAACTCGTTTTCCCTTTATTCATATCCATCATTCCTTAACCGATTCCTGTTCCTTTTGTTACCTGCATCTATCTTTTTTACTTTCGAATACCTCCACCACTTACTATTTTTCCTCCCTGTTACATCCATATCATCTTACACTTTAACTCTTCCCACTGCCTCACTATCTCCTGTTCTCACTATTCCTCCGTCGCCAGTTTTGACACCGGGGACATAATTAGAAGGCCCTCATCATCCCGTCAGGAACTGTAATGGAGGGAAGGGCGTCACAATGGAAAGGAACGAAGAACGTGAAGAGCGAGGCGTTGCGGTTGGACGGAAAGAGAGAGCGAGAGAGAGGAGTGGGGAGGGAAGGAGAATTTTAAGGGAGAAAAAATTCGATTCATGTCTTCCACACATCAGGGAAAATCGGGAAACTCCTCGGTAGCTTCGGTGCTCGCATACGTGAGCACGAGGACTCCCCATCGTGGGCAACGAAGGGAGCGTAAGACTCGTACGAGCGGGGAGCAAGGGGAGGGGGGCAAATAGAACGGTGGCTCCGCCGGGTAATTTCCTTAAAACTTCTTCCACGACGGGCGAGTGAGGAAATAAATCACTTAGTGCCGATTAATTGCTTTTATAGAGGCGTCAATTTTCAGGGATCTGATAGATGCAAATGACTGCCGTGGCGATAAATCCCAAAGGAGAATTTAGCCCTTTGCGAAGAACAGAGACGGAATCGATTTTCACGCTTTGTGAATCGAACAAAGGCTCGTGTATCGGAAGGGGGTGGGGGGTCAAGAGCGTAAAATTCTTTCTCTTAAAGCCTCGTTTCTTATGATAGAAGGCCTGGGTTCAAACCTCCTACGTCAAATGAGAAAAAATCTCAAATTATTAGGGATCCTTTTCATCCGACGCTCGTATCTACTTAGGGTGATCAATGTAACTTTACTTGCTCAAGTTAAAATATTATGAACCCTTAATTTTCCATACATATTCCTCCTAGTGTGCATTGTAATTATCTTAATAAATGAGTCGTACAAAATGGTGATGTTAATTATTATGGAAATTCAGAATATATTTTCACCCCTGTATGATTCAACAATTATAAAGAGTTCAGTAGAGGTTTCTGTAATAAAACCCATTCAAATGCACAAAGGAAATAAAAACATATTTGAATTCGTAAAAGGTATTGATGTTCTTTGGAAGCATTTTTACAGCAGAAAGCGAGAAATCCAAATTTAGACAGTTCTAACATTCTGTGGGAATAATGCAACAATCATGGTTTCATAGAGTAAACGGTAGCTATCCCATTAATGAGAACTAGAATTTTATTTTCAGTGTAACAACAGACGATTCCCCTACAAAATACGTGATGACAATAAGAAAGCCACATTCCTATTTATTTCACTTGGCACCCGACGATACTAAGTGAACTCGGCTGAGGGAAGATCGAAAATTGCTTTTCATCAACTGAGAGTATGCAATAGAGTGCTTCCAGAACATATATATATATATATATATATATATATATATATATATATATATATATTTATCTGTAAATTTTGAAACTCACTGAAATCCTATAATGAAAGCATCATTTTTAACATTGATCGAAAGGAAAGTTAAACGCAAAGAATGGCATCAACAAGTCCCTAACTCTGTAACTTTCCTTGTCACAGTTGGCAGGTAGAACGGTTTCCCCTAACATGACTTTCCAGGGACAGTCGACAAAAGTTCAACCCGAATCCCACCTCCTATTCAACAGTCGGATGACAATAACTATTTACGTATCACTTGGGTAAGGTCTCCCTGTGTACTGGGCGGCTGATAGGATGGATTGATGGTACAATTCCTATCTACCTGCCGCTGCGGGAAGAATTCAACCAAGTTGGACGGAAATTTCTTCCACCCTTCCCCTCCAATTAAGAGAGGAAAAAACCCCCTTACGCCATCTACTCCCATCCAGGTGCCATCTTGGTTCCCATTTCTGACACTGAGTGTGTCTGCGCCGGAGATGCCGTGGGGTGACAAAGGGCGCAATGATTCCCCCGCGAAAGAACGGAACGCGTCTGAATTACGGAAATCAATCCTCCCTCGTTAGGGCTTCGGCGTGGTTGGTCTCCAAGGGAACTTCAGGTTTGCCGGGGAAGAAAAAAGAAGCTTCAATATGATAGCGAAAGGAATTACAGCAGAGCCGTGTGGTTCCCTTCATCGCCGCGAGAGAGCATTGACGTTACGCATCACTAGCTTCATTCACGAATATTGGGAATGGTCGGACGATTCGCATGGCCAAGCAAACAATGAACAAATCAGCGAACAACTTCCGAAAGAAAATTATGACAGCGACGTTCTGTATGTTATTATTAGGTTTCCTATTAAACCATGGCTTCAGAATAAATCTGTTTTGAATACCTCATATAAGATTACGATCGTTGCTGAACTAGTTCAAGGAGTCAAAATGTTAGTATTTTAGCACGTGCAGCTCTTGCTGCAAAACCGCTGGAAAAACCTAAATGTTACACTCAAAATGCATATCATTCTTACCTTTCCATGCTCCATTGCTAAGCTATAACTAATAATTTATATGGAGGGTTGAGAGATATACAGTAAAAGGGAGACAACTGTGCTGGGGTGGACCGATGGGGCATTCCATAGGGGCGAGTTCTTGCCCAGAATATGATTTCCCGGGAGCCAGGGATTCCTGAAAAACCGCAGGCCGAGCAGGTAAAGGTTGCGGCCCCATATTCTGACTCCGGCTTTGTGGTTCGGATAAGAAAAATAAATGATGAAGAAACCCATCCAAGTCTGATCAACTGGATGTGACAGCATAAGGTCGAAATTCTGCAGTAATTTCAGTACAAGCTATGATTTTTAACATTATATTAATATCATGCTACACAATGTTATTTTTCGGGCTGACGGAATGAAAATCTATGGAAGAAATAAAGTTGGTGCAGATCCAGAGTAAGATGTGGAACATTCGCGATTTTGGGTTTTCAGCTTTGTTAAAAATCTATCAAGGTTCAACTTACAGCTGACCAAAATATTGATGCGCATTTGAAGAAAGGGTATATATCGCAAAATAAATAAAATATCAAAACTTGGTTTTTAAAGAGAAATTACATAGATAAGGGAAATATCAATTTAAATCCTAGTTTTAAAATTCACATGCAGGCTGAGATGAAATCAAGACCGTGGGCAGGAACTTCATAGAACTGTAAAATTGCTAAATATCAGAGGATATACGTGAGGCGAAATAAACATTCATGTGTCCTTATGAAGTAGTACCAGGAGAATGCGGCTGGATCTCCAACGGCTAAAGTTGCGTTGTCCCTCGCATATGGTTCAAGAAAGAACAGGATTTAGTAACGCCACATATCGTGCATTTAAATATCAAATTTAGGCCTGAAATCCCACAAATTTCACTACACGTTCACGCTATGGTTTAGAAATTAACTTTAAAAGTAAAACAATGCATATGCATGGACATTCATTGCGTAATCATTATTTTTTATTAAGCAGTTGTTGCCCGAAAATCATAGAATAATAATAAAAGCTAGGAAAGTTGATTTTACCAACGATTCCCAGAAACGCTGAAACTACTATATTCGTACAATTCGACCTCGGTATTCGTTTTGGATATGCACCCGAGTCCCTAATTAAAATCAATCCACCTAAAGGGAATTATCATTCATGGAAAATTGCTAATAATAAGCATCCATCTAATACAATTAATTTATAAAGCAGACCATCGAAATGCTCATACGGGAGCACTCATTATCATTCCGTGTACACGAACAGTAAACTTTCTGTCCATGTTTTAATCCAATAGTATAATACTGTATGATACACATAATTAATGTCAACTGAATCGATTGGTAATTACGTTCCAAACGTATTGTGAATCTTTTGAAGTGTCCGTTTCGCACCCGAGCTTCATACAGAGCCTAAATTAATCCAAGTCAAGGTAGATTTGAACGCAGTGTCAACACATTTCTATAATTCTAATTAAAAGTATAACAAATAATTACGTTAAATGAGGATTAATTCCCTCGCATGTGCTGAGAGCCGATTAGATATCCAACTTGGGGGAGGGCCGTCCTCCGACCAACAGCGCACGTGCCAAGTGAAATAGGGACCGAGGTGGGAGATGGAATGTTCGCATGAAGGAGAGAGTGTACTGGAATGAGTCTGTAGGGAAGGAGGAGAAGGAGGAAGAAAAGATAGAGAGGAGAGCGGGAAAAGAAGAGAGGATGAAAGGCAGATAGGGGGCAAAAATGGAAGGGAGGGGAAGGCGGGTTAATAAGAGTAAGCAACTGGGCAATATTTGAAGGCTTGGGGTGCCTCCGCGGGAGCCTTCCTCGTATTAAATTGGAAATTAAATTAAAGATTGGGACCCAACAGGGAGGCGAATTCATTAATTTAAAGGGATTTATATGAAAGACTCATTTCGCGTGCACGTGGAACGGAGGCAATGAGGATTTGCTCTCTGGGAGACTGGGGAAGATTTTCCCCTTCGACGAATCTCATTACGTACTGAGTCAAGAAATCATTCGAGGAAAGCCGCATTACTATGAAAACGTCTGAAGGATAATTCATCTGCGGCAACATTTAATATTGATAAATCGGTGATAATCACTAAGAACGCCAGGATTGAAGCCATTATTGACTCATCGTACAACAAGCACTAACACTCACGAACAATTAATAATGGATATGTTGACTACATTTTCCTTATCCGCAAGACAAACGGCATGTCTGCTTCAGCCGAGTGTCAAGCTCTCTCTTGAAGTGGGTAATTAAAATAAGACTGTTGTAACTTCTGAAGATAATTATCACGTTATTCAATATGTTTATTTTTTTTATTTTTGAGTCCACCGTTTCCTTAAAGGGGGCCTTAAGATGTCGACAAAAAGTAGGAATTTCGAAACTGTTTCACCAATTGAACGTACCTAGCAGTGAGTTAGTACTGCTCTAAAGCCGTTCCATTTCTTTTGTCCTTTCATCAGAGATTCAAAGTTCTAACATTGGCTATGCATCATTTTAACCATCAAAAAATGTTTCGCATTCCCTTAGTAACACTATCTCACGCCAGACTTTGTCTCTAGCAACCAGAAATCAAGAAATGAATCGAATCAAATTAAATGTCTCGCACTCTCGGGGTAAGCAATTCAAACATTGTATCGTACGTATGCTATACACAAAGTCGTCTTTCTGAGCAATTGTTCATCCACACTAACCACTCCTACAAGATTCTTTTACAACGCGTTAAAAAATCAAAATATATATCGGAGGAAACGGTAATGCTAGTTTAGGCAAACAGGCTGTTGGCAAATAGACGCGAAACGTAAGTAAATTAAACACGTGATTACGAAGCGAAAGATTCTAAAACCACTCTGGTGCCCACCAAAAAGACGAGGTGGTACTGCTAATGCAATATTACGAGAATTTCATAAACATGCTGCCACATTATCATTTATAATGAGCACTACAATTTATTCGCGGATACAGTCATTATAAAAAAAAACAACACCGTCATTAGCGAATGACGCGACCAAAGTGGCGGACGTAAACAATGCGGAAAAGGCCGCCATCCGTGAAAAAAGAGGAGGCAAATAAGAGCGGCAAGCGTTAATCCAGAGAAGCTTTCAGAGAAACTCGGAGTCAGAGTGAAATCGCAAGAGGAACACCGTCGGTTTTAATGAAGTGATGGCTGCATTACTGACGACCAAGAATAAGCGAACCAAATATTACGACAAACAAAGGCAGAGTACGAGGTGTTGGAGCATCTCCAACGTTGAATGAATGCCGGACAAACAAATGGATGCGAGATACGTAGAGACTTGAAGTCCTTACCGACTGGATGGACTAATGGTGTATATGACATTACTGAGCAAAGACCATTTACATGTTTCTTTTCATGGCAAATGCTAATATTCTGGTTATTAAAAACATAATGACCCAAACAGAAAAGTACTTAGCCTCTGAATTGATAAATTTCGCACGTAAACACAGATTCGCAGTTGGGACACCAAAATAAGAATAATGTAAATGTATTCAACATGATTTTGAGGTACTTTTATGTCAAGGCATGCATTGCCGATTCGAATATTATTGTTTTAGAATTTTTCTCTTAATTTGACTTTGAACCGCTCGCGCTGTTATTTCAACGGGCTAATACGTTTTAAACATTCAATTTTTCTTTTTATCGAAAATATTCAAAGGTTTTAAGGAAAATATTAAATTTACTCCATATGGAAAAATAAATTGGCAACTTCAAAATGCATTATGAAAACTTTGTGGAAATAAATTAAGCAAATTTCATGAGGTAATCAGTCTATCCAACAATATTTTATGAAATGAAAAATACTCAGGTATGCAAAATTTGAGAAGATATAGATTTCATGCCTAACCACGTAGCTCAAGATGAAGGGGGGAATTCCAAAATGAAGTTTTAGAAATGTGCAAAGTATCTATTGCTTAAGCAATATATGCCTCTTCTGCTTGAAGAGATGAATGAGCTTTCAAACTCGCATATAATAATATGATGTATGGCATGTGGGGTTATGCTTTTCAAAGAAAAAACAAATGCATTCTATACAATGAGATGATAATATTTACAGCTCTATTTTTATCAGTGCCGATATTTGTGTCCCTCATGATCACCTTTATCAACAGATTTCAGGATAAGAAGCCTTTGATAATATCATTTCAACCGCAGGCGAGAATATAACATTTAGCCATAATTCCATTTATTTATTTTTCTTGTCAGTTTGATCTGCTCAGCTCAGTCTCAAGGGATTCTTCCCAAAATGGCCCATGCCTCTCAAAGGCTTTGATCAAAAGGAAGTTATGGCGCTGAAACGCGGGACAAAGACACTTTTCGCAGGTGTCGGGTTGCAATGAAATTCCATTATGAACGAGGATCATTTGGATTTATCATGATCCATCAGCATTAATTGAGCGTGCAAACCGTGAAACGATGGGTTTATGTCTTCAATTACATTACAAGGCCCGGGATATGCAGGAAAGAGGTCTTACTATTATCTTCCCTTCTCGCTCCTTATCCACTGACGAAACTGAATCCTTACTTTCTCCTTCGACCCGTGTTTCAAGAGCGGATGTGCCCATCCCCATACACACCCACCCCCTCTTCCCGACCTCCCTCCCTCCCTTCCCCCCCCTTCAGCCTGCATAATCCCGGGCCCGCATAATCCCCTCGTCACCCTTGAAGCACTTCCCGCCATCTTGCTCCCTTCCTTGTAAGCCTTTCCTTCCTTCCACCCATCTCTCCTTCCCCCTCACTCCTCTCCCACCGTTCGCCCCTTCCGCCATCTCCCGAGTTTTCTGCGACACTCGGCTCTCTCTTCCTCAACCCCTCACCCATCCCCTCCTCCCGTCCCCATCTCCAGCCCTCTTCACTCCCCCTAATTAGCCACATTTTCTTTGGCGCATTAGCCATGCATGCACAAGCTCCCTCTAAAACCTTTCTCCTCGTTAAGAACTATGAGAAGCGACAAAAATGCTCCTCCGCAGGTAAAGGGAGTGTCTACCATCTTCCATGTAAAACCATTACATCCTATGCCCTTGCTTCCCATGCCTTTTCAAGCTTAGGTTTTCGTTTTTTGGCAAAGGATTCATAACAATCACCTTTAATGACTGAATATAGTCTTAAGGTCCCTTCTACTATAAGCTCTCTCCCGGAGATTCCCGAGGAAATGATGCTTCAGCTTCCGAGAGGGGGGCTTTCATGGAAACCAACTATTGCTCACGCAAAATTAATGCGCTCTCACTACGGACCTTATTTGCAGAGTCGGCCGGAATCCCGAGCGAATAGGAACTTCATTCAATTATATTTGAACATGATGAATTTTATTTCGCTGCGTAAAGCTTGCCTCATGGATCAAATGCCTGCGGAATCGATGAGGAACTAATAGCATTGAAACCATTATGCACTTACCGGATAACTGAAAAAATCCTTTAAGCCTTCACAGCTCAAACTTCCATGATACTAAAAACATATCTTGTCCCTCGAATTATGTATGGTTTTTTAGGGTCCAAAATTCATCAACTGATAGCAAAGAACGCCGTGAAAAGAAATATCTTTTTTATTTACAATATCGTTCCACGATATCACTCGTGAATCTTCGAAATTCGCCTCGAGTACAACTAGTTTGGCCTAGCACAGCTAATTACATTTTTATTCAGAACAAAAAGTAAACGCAGTGTCACTGAAAATTTATAATAGTAGTAGCTCTCTTAAACAACACCAACAGACAAAGTAGTCTCCTTTAATTTTAGAATTTGTCTTTTAGGATGAATTACCCTTACCGAATCTCTAGTCTTGCTTAATCAACTGAAATACAGACGACGTATGGGCGTATGCTAACAGTTTATGAAAGCCGTAGGTTTAAACCAAAGAGATGAAACTAATTTATTCCACCTCGTCGCATATGAACGCAGATAAAATAGTACTTGGTTCCAAAGTCGTAAATGACCTCGCGTACCCTAAGTCAGAGCGGTCGTTCTCGTGGCTTCACCCAATTAGTGGAACGGAACTGCGTCAGAGAGTGCGTCTAGATATGTCTGTTTGTTAATATATTAGGTAGACGCAGATAACGGATTTGAAATGAAAATACAGGCATCGAAGTGAGAAAAAAATACACGAGTCTCGGGCTTATATAAACATCCTTTCACATACATTTGGCTATAAGTGTACATTTTGCGATATCATTACAAGACCATCTCAGTATGACATTTTTTCTATGCTTCCGCGACATATATCTAATGATATAAGTATCCTCTTGGGAATCTGACACCCTGGGGATGTACCAGAGAGAATATAAAACAAATATACTGTCAACGTTGACCATAGTAAATATAAATTCTTATACTAAAAACGTGAACCAAGGATAATATCGCCTGACACTGAGATAAGTAAGCAGATGAGAGGACGACCAAACTATGGCCGAAAAGAAGGATGACGCAAAAAACTTTTCTGCATAGCTTGGATTTGGAGATGTAAGAAAAAAATGGCAAAAGCTCATTGTCTTACGACAGAGGTATTTCATACAGCGCAGCTCAGCAAAGCTACACCAGCGTGATTTTGAAGAACATTAGCCACTAAATAATACTCACCGAGTGAAACTAAATGAAAGGTGATGTCCTCGTAATCGTTTAAAATCGACAGAAAACACCCATAATACAGGAAGTGAGTCAATTAGATGATTAGAATGTTCACTGAGCAATTGAAATCACGTGGCACTGTCAGTTAGGTGTCATCATCCTATTTGTTACATGATTGTAGTCCCAATATCTTAATCGTTCCCAGCTAGGTTGGCCAGTTTGAAATCAATGATTTGAATCAGGTTCAAACACGGCATTTAATTAATTAATAACTTTGTGACATTGGTTTGATAATAAATGCTTAATGAATACCACAGATTGGAAACCAGTCTTGAAAATTTTATATTGCCCTCAGAATATAACTTCAAATTAAAACCTACTTAACCACTCCATTAACCAGAATAAGAATTCTTTCAAAAACTTTTTAAAATCTTAGATCTAGATGAATGAGTCCCAATCGGGCTAGCCCTTAGAAAACATGCAGTACCTTTAGATAGAGATACTGAGAGCAGTATTTACTGTATTTCATGAAATATTTTCCATTACAATAATGGCGATACTGCTGACACCGTATTGAGATTGCAGAATGTTTGCTGAGCCGGTGACAACGCGTCCATCTGCTAACCCAAGAGTCACGGGTTCGAGTCCCATTCCAGAAATGGATTTCAACCCTCATCACAGAGCCAGATCGAGAATCGGATCCTAGGAATCAGGAGAGCCATCAGAGAAGTCCAAAGGAAACCCAAAGGGTTACGAATTGCCTTTTAGTAAAAGACAAAAATAAACCAAATCAGTATTTTTGCTGACGTTTTTTGTATTCTTCGTGGAGAGGGGTCCATTTTGGAGAACTAAAGCGATACAGCATCATCACCACGACCCGGAATCTTAGCTGGCCTGACGCTTGGATTTTCTGCCGCTCGTCGACGTCTACGAGCCGCCTTGACCGCGGTGGCGTATCCCTTGGGCTGCTGCATCTACATGAGTTGAATTACCACGCAAGCCACTCAAAAAGGCTCACGACAGGGTGAAGCAGGGCTCTTCCCGCTCACCACGGGGTGACCAGGAGAGGGTCGCTTGCCCTGCCGTCCCCGCGGGCGGAGGTGGACCCACGAGAGAGGCCGTGCCGTTGTAATTCTCCTTCGCCTCCCCCGCGCCTGTCCATCAGTCGCTCTCCGAGTCGCACCCCGCCTCTCCAACACCCCCCCACCGCCACTCTTTCCTTCTTTCACCATCCAAGACCATGCCCCCCTCACTCCGTCCTCCATCCCATTTGGGTCTCCTCCCACCTACCCCGCCGGGAATGCGACGGGCTGCAGTCCGGAATGCCGCCCCTGTGGCTCACACACGACGCTACAAAAGGGTGCCTGCCCACTTCCGGCTAAAAACAAAGGGCTTCCAAATTAAGGGGTTAGCGGCTCTCTCTTTCTCGGGCCGCGCTCTTTATGCGGCGGAAGGTTGCGTGAATGGCCATGGTCATTAACGCCTATTGAACCCTTTGGATGGATGGATGCATTAAGGGAAAAGACGTAACGAAATGGGAGGCAAAAAAAAAAACCTGAGGAGAAAAGAAAATTGTTATTCCTCTGCCATCAGCCCACACACACACACTGACTTCGGTCACCCACACACACACATCGGATTTACGAACTTGTGCATGGTATCCTGAACCTTTAATCCAATGCATATGGACGCGACATTTGTTAATTTTTCAGTACTTCGTGGCGCTTATACGAATAAAAAAGTATTTAGAGAAAAAAAATTACAGATAGAGCAAAGTGACTTTAAATAGAGTATTTTCAGGGGTTATTTCCTTTGAGACGACGAATTATTTCAATGCGGAGGTAAAAATAATACAACTGTAGGGTTTTATTTTGGAGGTAAGAATATTTTTCAATTTAAAGGAATCGTAACTGTCATTAAGAATAGGTTTCTGGCATTATCCCACGTCAAATACGGCAACTATCTGCATTTATGGGAAATAACCAAAGATAGAAGGGAGCAACGGGACAACAAATTTCGAAAATATCCAATCGAAATTAGTCTTCTTGAAGGAAAAGTACATACACGTGTATTAATCCCACGTATTGCCATGGATTTTCATAATTTTCAGCAAAATAACCTTCCTTATATCCGTTTCCTAACTCGCAATCATCATTTAAATAACACATCTATTCACCTGAGTAAATCCACTTTAGATAAATTATTACCGTAACCGCTCGACACCGGAGGAGAGGAAATTCAAATTGATGATGAAAACATGAACGTGCTGGCTGCAATCATCTTTTTTTTTTACTTTTTCACAAGCTAGTTGTAGGGAACCAGGATAACTGTACTCACCATCTAAAGCATCCTTTATCATTTATTAATCATGGAGTTGATGATGCCTTTCTATGCTCACGTGAGTAGGGCTTCATCAATAAAATTCCAATCCCGCAAAATGCGCCAACTTATTTCCTCCTCGCGCACCAGTTCATAATTCAAACCTAATTCATAAAAACCACACTTTTTTGCTGACACATTATGTTGCACACGTACATTCGATGTACGTGTGCAATAAATTAAATCACAAAAGAAATGAATAACGCCGTTTACATCTCTATCACCAGCGCATAATCATAAGCCATTGTAAGCTAATTAGGGCATCATTTGAAATCCATTAAGCGAGGGATTACGCTGCGCTGCAATTTCAAAACTGTATCAATTTTTCCACGTTGGTAATTTGCATCAACTCCGAGTTAAGCAGGGAATTATCACTTCACCATGTGCTTCCGTTCAATATTTCCCAACTTTCATTGAGCATTTTTTATTTCCCGAGTTCCGCTAGGAGACTGAAAACGCCGATAAAAATGGAATTAACTCTGTATGCTTACAAAAAAAAAGTTTTCATTTTTAACCACGACGCTACCGCTTTCACAAAAGCCTCATTTGCTCCCTCCAAAGCGTCGAAGCGAGTCGTTCCTTCGACACCATAGTCGCCGCCGTCGTCATTATAATGTCCTCCCGGGTGCATCCCCCTCGCCAAACATCCCCGTGTCTCGCTTCCAACCCACACCTCATTCCCACCGAATTCCAATCCCCAAGTTACAAACACCACCACCCTCATTCGTTCCCGCCACAGCCAAAACCTCGCAAAGAGGGAGGGGGAAGAGAGAGAGAAAGAGAGAGAGAAAATGAGAGAGCTCGCTGGATCGCTCCGGGAAATCGTTAATCACAGCCACTGCCTGACGCATTACTCTCCATTGCTCATCATGATCCAGTTCCCACCCTTCCTCATTCCCTATCACTATTACGGGCGCCATTCTCCCCCTCCGCCATAACACGCCCTCCCTCGACTCCCATGACGCTATCTCCTCTTTATTTTCTTTTTTTTTCTTTAGCTCTCCCACAACTCCTCAAAATTTATGAATTTCATGATTTGTGATATCGCTCCCCGTGCAACGCGTTGCCCGTTATGTATGCGTGACATCTATGATTCCGGGAGTCTTTTTTGGACACGCACGAATCTTCTTGCCTCTTCCACGTTGAGTTCTTATTAAGTTATTCGTCTCCCGAAAGCGCTCCCTCTTTTATCCCATGCTTATAATCTCTTTCGTAATTTGTGGGCTGGGTGGCAGACCGGCGCCGTTTTGGGCGAGCTCTTATCAAAATACTGGAACCCCAATTCCCATCACTCAAAACTGGAGTTTGCCCCTAAGGTCACTATTAGGATGGAAAATGAGCCGCCGGGAAGGACTTCTGATTCCCTGGAGCAATACAATTTTTTGCCTCGACTTTTTGCGGGACCCTTCAAGCTTGTCGCAAATAATTTTTTTTCTCGTTTCCCCGTAAGGGGGACGTCTACAAACCAAAACGCAGTTTTATGTCATTTCCTAGGTCCCTTGATAAGTAAATTACGATTTCATGGTAAATTTTATTGCTTGTTTTGTAGGTAACCGCAGGCGATAGTGAACAACTTACGAAGAAACCTAAGCTGTTCAGCGTTTAAATAGTCTATATTTTTTTCTTTCAGATTAGACTACCTATTTTGTAAGCAAATAATCTGGAAAAGCAAGAGCAATGTACAATTATACTAAGTTAATCGCAGTGCAGTAGAAGTTCCGCACCGTTCTTGATCGATAATTCAAATGCATAACATGGTTGCCTTACGTTAAACATACCAAATGCAATCTGGGGTGAATTAATATCTACGGACTCCACTCAAGTCTCTAAACTCTTCAAATAATTATGGATTACGCTCATGAGACCATAAGGAGGGGAAAACGACTGATTCGAGCATTCCGCTATAAATTAAATGTTTGGGAACTCGGTCATTTATTACATGACATTCCCGTTTATTGTGCCCGAAAGGCTTAGATAAAGAGGAAACTGATTAGTGTTTTGACTGTTTAACTGGCTTCCCTCTACGAATGCATGACCAAAATTAGATGGAATTTTTACACGGTATTCCACTCTACGATTGGATGACGGGCGGAGAAAAAGAAATACAGTGCATCAGAAATCGGAATTTTAGGAAACCCTATTTATCATAACACCTTCCATTTGAAGTACGCTGATAATTGATATCCCCTAAAGAGGTTCAACTATAATATGTCACGTGTATATCTACTCTAGTCTAACAAGATGAGCATAAATTGAAAAAAAAATCCGCGAAAATGCAAAGAAAATAAGGATTTTATATTATAGTATGTAGTCGAAGTTATAGTATAACAGAAATAATATAACTCACGTGTGATGATCAAGGAAAAGGCCCACCGGGAAAATCAAGGGTTGTATCCCTCTCAAACTTTAATCTCTCACCTATAAATGGAGAAAAATATTTGTTAATGAAATCCCCTTCGGTAGAGAAGGTGAAGAAATCAAAGTAATAATAAGACAAAAAGATGAAAATCAACAAATATACTGTGGAAACTAGCAGAAATATTGAAATGGTAAATATGTAATTCATGGCATTAAGGCAATGATTCATAATAGGTACCAACTCGCACAGATTTTTTTTCCAAAGGAAGTATATAACTTCTCGTGAAGTTGATCTCCTTAATGCAGTATGTTCTAAGCGTTGACATATCAACTGTGTGCATAGCATTAAAAACGCCATATTAAAATAGCTTATCATCCAAAAATTAATTTAAAAAATCATCACAACAGATTAATTAATATGTTATTTAGTCCACAAACAGCACCACCCCATATTAACTTAAAAATTTAAATAGAAAAAATTAAAATAACAACAAAACTTAACGGATTGGAAATAACAGCAGCACATATGGTAAAACATGAAATCTTGTTTGCATCAATGAGGGTGACAAATTCAAAAATGGTCTTTACTATAATTTACTTAAAATAAAAAAACACAAAAAATCTAAGGTGGTGTAGGTAGGTATAGATAATAAAGGCATTTCTAATATTTTAAGCAAGTAAATGGCATATTAGTATGACAAAATCATCAAAACTGAGACGATATACTAAAAAAGAAACTAATTTCGTCATTTATTTCGTTAGATTCTTAGGTTATACTTCATTTTTTCCATTTATTTCAACATGTTGCTTTCCTTATCTGTGTTTGTTTCAGGCAAATCTATCGATTAGAACATCGTCCCTTGATCTCATCCCGCATTATAACGTTGACGTTCTGGTGGATTCTCGATTGATGGCCGTCTCCTTTGAGAGTTTTTCATAAAACTCCTCCATTCAACAAAAAAAAAAGAACATCCTCTAAATTAAGACACGACATGACTGCTAGTGAGTCTTTCACAGCATCTCTACCACGTCATCCAGCTCCGTCGCTCACCTAACCGATTCCGTGTCCCCAACAATGGCTCCCAAGTGAAGCGCATCACATCCTGGCCGCCCCCGCAATACGTGCTGATCCGGACGAATGGGGGTAAGAAATCGCTCCCGTGATAAATGAGTGAACGCCCTCCCTCCCGCAGTCATCGCTCTGCGTTTGCACGCTTGAAACGAGCTCTCCGCCGCCGTTGCTCCGGATTCCCTCGGAACGGGGCGCGACAGCCTCTCCCCCCACCATGTCCCCCACCAACTCCCTCCCAGCCCATTCCTCCCTACCATCCTCACTCTCGCTTTCCTCCTCCACCCAGAGAAGACGACCTCTCTCCACTTTCCCTTCCCAACTCCCCATCCTCTCCTTTATACATCTTCCCTCCCTCCGCCACTTTCCCTTTCCACCACGCTCGCACTCAGTTCACGCACTTCCAAGTCTTCCGACTGCCCCGCCCCCTTCTTTCCCCCTTCCCCCCCCCCCCTATCCCGCCGAGACGAAGACCCACAACGCGGCGGTGGCGACCTCCAATCGGCGAGCGGTAGAACTGCACTCGACCGCATCTTCGGGAACCCGTTTTCTTCCTCCCCCGGGCACCTTTCTCTTCCTTTCTTCCTTCCTTCCTCACATTCCCATTCCTTCTTCTCCGTTTTCCATTCCCTCATTCCTCGTCCCACACGCGTCACTTCGGTTGTAAATCACGCCGCGCGCGTTTGTTTTCTTTCGCCCTCGATGCGGAAAGAGCCGGGGATTGGAAGGGGAGGTTGGGAGGGAGTGAGAAGGAGACGGGCGAGAGAGGAAGAATTCGCCCTTTCACGGCACCGGCCTTGTTGTGCGAGAGGGTGAGGGGAATGAATGGTGAAGCTATTCTCCGTGAATAAAATATCATAATTGACTCGAACGCCCGTCCGGCAACCCACCCCACCCCCAACCCCCTACCCTCTACTCCCTTCCTCCGCGGTTTTCCCGCAGACTCCTGAGCCCAGGTCGGCCCCGTGGAGGCGTTGTGGGTGAAGGGAGATCGAGTCGTGTTCAAACGAAGGGGGAGACAGCGAATGGGAGGAAGGCACTTTCGCAAAGAGCGAAGGGGAAAGGAAAAGGGGGGAATGGGGAAGAGCCCCAAACGGCAAAACCAACTACTTCCTCGTAGCATACCTGATCGTTCACTCGATATTTATTCCCAAAAGACTTACTCCTTCGCGCAGATGCGAATCTACAAGCTTCCATCAAGGAAGGGATCAGTTGTGCGCCATTAATCCAACTGGTGTAGAACATGTCAATAAACACCCCAAACGTTAGTCAAGGCTATTGTCATTCATTATTTTTAGGATAGTTATTCATGATTACATAATTACAAAATTGAAATGCCTAGGTTAGGAGCATGATGGCCCTTATATTTGCTCCATTTCAATATCTTGAATGAAGGAATACTCTAAAGCAGCAGATTTCTGACAAAGGAGAACTCCTTGAGATCCACCCCGGATGGCGATGATTTTGGGAACCGTTGAATATTTGAAAATTTTATAATTGACAAGTAAAAATTTACGGATTTAGTTAGGTAATCTAAAAATTTTTTTTACTGGCAGTATAATAGAGTGTTACATTCCATTAGTTAGATTATACTCGAGCTTTCAAAAATAAATATTAAAACGGTACTGAAACGGTAAACTAAAACGGTACTAGCTTTTTCTAGCACGATAGAATAGTAGTAAATATGCATTGTTGCTCGCAAATAAATAATCAATGCAGTGTTGAAAGCACATTCCAATCACAGGATCCTGTATCATTATGTGAAATGCAGGTGAATAATAAGTGCCGTCCGGAAAAATTTGGCGGAGTGGGCAACACGACGGCCTTGGGGTCTAAGGAAATTTGACTTGGGGTGCTACACACCTCCCTGACATTTTTAGTTTGTTTTGGGCACAGAAAATTCTCATATGCCCCTGAATGGTGAGCGATAGCGCACGAAGACTTTTCCAGCCAAAACGTCAATCTTGTTGAATCTTCTCGTCAATACGTTGAATCTTGTTTTGTCGAAGGTTTAAATTCATTAGAGTATTTTACATGAAAAACTACACTAAAGGAGAAAGTAAATCAACTAGATGACTAGTAAATCTAGTAAACATGCTAGTGACACAAGGGTATTTACTTTTCTCAATTTACAAATGTGAGACAATGTGATCTATGTGACTTGTGACGCACAATTTTCCGACGTTAAGTCATTAATCAGACTCTAAATTTGATTTTTCGAAGTCAGAAAGGAATGTTTTCCATGAAAATATATGAGAGCTTCTTCTCTGTTTCACTTTTGTAGTGAAAGAACTAACGAAACTGCACACAAAAACGGTACGAAAGAACGCGTGAGAATGAGTACCATAGACCTCTAAAAATGCCCAGTCGTGGTTGACGGCGCAATAAACTTAAAAGGTGAGGAAGGGATGAAGGGTATGACGGAGGGAACCAAAGATGAAAAGGTGTGGAAAGGGAAAGGTGATGAGGGGTGTGAAGTTGTCGAAGGGGAAAGGTAGTGTCGTACGGCGGGGGAAACCGTGAATTTCGCTTTCATTGGCGGCGTGAACAATTCTTCCGGTGCACCCATCCATTCCATTCCGAGGGCCACCGAACCTTCTCTTCCCCACATTCTCCATGTTTTTTTATTTTCTGAACAGGTTTTTATATTCGGCTGGTTGCTACGAAATATGAGTGCAGTGGAAGCTTTTTGATCTAATTCAGATCACCGCTACTTTCCCCTCTTCCGTCAACCCTTTTAAAGGGTTAAAAAAAAAAAAAACAAATTGTTTATTTTATGAACATCGCGTCAAGATTCATATCGTCCGTATAATTAAAAATGGAGGACAGTTAGAAAAGAGGAGGGCACATAAGCAGAGCGGTGAATCTTTTCCAAGAAATCCTACTGACCTGTCTATACGACCCACTTCATCACTGAGGTCGACCATATGAAGTCTGGGAAATTTGACTGTCTTTTGTATCGTGATTTCATTTGATAATCGCCAATGTGTACTCCAAATAAACTGATGGAATAAGGGCTCATGATCACGTATGTTGACATTAAAATCGCATGAACATGTTTAATAAGTAATCAAAATGTCTCGTATTATGGAATTAAAAATAAAAATAACTAGATTAACTGTCGCCTTTAAGGTGAGGATGCAAAATAAGGAAAACTTTATTTAGGCTTAACTTTCCACAAAGTTAAGCCTGGAACGGTTAGCTTTGTCGCCTTTAAGTTTATTTATTCAACCTGACGTTTCTAAGTAACAAAAATAAACGTCAAGGGAAATAAAGCTTTGTAGACCTTAAATTTACGTATTTAGGCCTGTTTTAACAAGCAAATTTTTACCCTCTGTAATCTCATAAGTAACGATTTTGCAAACTACTGATTACATCCCGTAATATGTTCCCAGCCAAAGCCACCATTACCGTTTTAATGATGAGTGTTTACGTCCCGAGAGAAGAGGCCTCTCTGCTTCAGCCAACGTTTTAATCTCATTTCACCGTTTTGATCAGGGCATGGATTTAAAGTATCGGGAATTCACTTCCTCGCCGAAAAAAACTTCCCGAGCGATGCAAACTATACGGCAGGCTTTCAACTCGAGGAATCCTGGGACTCTTCAGAGTCCTCATACCCTCTCTCCTCATTCACTTTAGACGTCTAGTCGCCAAGGGCATCACCGTTTATTATGGTGCACAGTCCGCTCCTTTGACTTTGACCGAAAATCAACCGCGTCACTTAAGCGCTAAGAGACTCAAATCTCCAGATTACTTAAGGAAAATTAAGTGCGCCGGTCTGAAGCAAGTTAGGGGCGCGATAAGGGAGCGTGGAGGAGCCCCTGCCAGTGGGTGGAGGAGGGAAGTGGGCCGAGGGGAAAGGTCGGGAGGCGGGAGAAGATGGAGGAAATCCCTTCTCCTAGTCCTCCCGAGGAGGTGAGAGGGCGATAGGGAAGGAGGCGGGGGATGGGACCGAAGAAGCGGCAAGATGAGGAGCGCGTATGAGCATGCTGCGTGCGTGAGTATGCGAGCCGTAGGGGAAAGAGGCAGGGCACTCTTCAAGGCGGCCGTACGCGGTCGGGGAAGGGGCAAGGAGGAAGAGGTTGAAAGAAGTGGGGAGGTGGCTGGCCGGGAAGATGAGAAGGTGAGGAGGAGAGAGGGGGCGAGAGAGACAGGAAGAGGGAATAAAGGAAGGAGAGACGGCCTGATGGGCCATCTTGAGTAACTGGCCTGGGACCATCGTCACGGAAGGTAAGGAAGACGACCGACTCGTAAGGGGCCGGGTCTAGAGCCGTTTCTCTCCCCCACTTCTCCTGCCCACCCTCTCCTCCTCCACTCTCGGAATTCCTTCGTCTGCACTCCGCCCTCGCTCCCACTTCGTCCCCCTCCCACCACCTCCTACCCAAGGGCTCACTTCCCTCCGCCTCCTCCTCCTCCCTTCCGCTCCTCGCAAGCCCTCCTCGCCTCGGCATTTCTCGCACGGCGACGACCTCTCGCGGCTTCACAAACCGCCTTCCTCCTCCTTTCCTCCTCTCCATCCTCATCTCCTCACCTCCACGTCTCTCTCTCTCTCTTTTTCTCCCCTCCCCGTCCTCCTTCTCCTCGTAACCGCCGCCGTGGTCTTCTCCCACGGACAGCCGCGGTCCGGAGCATCCGTCCGATTGCGCCTTACACGTTATTGCGAGCATTGAAGTCTCCTCACTCGGCATACGTTTCCTTGCGTGAGTTGAGTCGAAGCCCTCCTTCTCTCTCCTCTTTTCCTTCGGCTTGGCTCCTTATCACGAGTCGCTCCTTCTCCCGACGCTTTCCATCCAAAAGGGATCAACCACAAGTGCTTAGGACTTACACGCATACGCCATAAGAGAGTACTTACAGCATTGCTCTCACAGCAACGAAACTAGGCGGACAATCCAAGGGAAGTCAAATCAATTTTTGATTAGAATGATGCACAATGCCCCTAAATATGAAAATCGTTATGTTTTTTATTTGAAAAAACAACATGCAGTTTTAGGACACCAGATTTCAAGCAGATTCAATCAGCGATCGACGTTACATCACCACTTCACTTATAAGTGCAACCAAATCGGCGACCCGAGGTATTAATCACATGCAAACCCGTAAATTTAAAGGCCACGGGATCGAATCCACCTTGAGCATCGTGCTTTACTTGAGCTGATTACTAGGGTTAATGATACGATGAAAATTTCAGAGTACATAAAATGGAAATCTACTATTCTCTGTTTTAATCGGAAGGCATACCTCAACAACCGCAATATTTTAAGTTGTTCAATATAGGAACATGGGTATTTCGCTTTGAATTCTGGTTGAATGGCGATACCGAAAACATCGCACTTTCCTCTCGAATCCGAAAGAAACAATGACCTCGAAGAATGTTTGGCGAAAGGCAGGTGTTGCGTGAGGATGCTGAGGAACGTGAGAAAGGACGGCGAGATGGAAGGATTGGGACGCGGGGAGGGGAAAGGAGGAGAAGATGGGGAGGGGTTAAAGGACGCTGGAGAGGAAGGAAAGGGAAAATGGGGCCCTTAACCCCGTCACCTACAGGGCTTACTCCGACTACCGAAAACTGAAAGCCGAAAGCAAAATATCGCATCGCGGTTTTTTGACAGCCAAAATGAGAAAGCCAATGGGCGGAAGTTATACAAACAGATATGGAAAAAGTACTTCGCAATAATTTAGTGGCATTTCTACGCTAAAAATTAAATGTTCACGAATAAGAAAAATAACTCCACTTGAATCAATTAAACGACTCGTATTCACCCATGGCATAAAAACAATAGTCTTCTAAGAGAAAGACAGGGATGCTCCGTCATTAATAATCAAATTTATAGGTAATTCTGCCCTTATAAACCAAATGCCGTAGTTTGGGAGAACCAGATTTGGATTTTAACTTCACTGTTTCGACTCTTGATGGAGCGTAGTGATAAACCAAATATAGTTTTAATGGATTTAGAGTGAGTACACGAGACACCAGAGTAATGCAAGTAAAACGTCGCATATCTGATATAAACTGCAAGTTTTTATTTCACCTTCACTTATCTGTGAAACTCTAAATGCATCTTGTTCTCACTGAAATGCATTGAGAACAAGGTGCCGTTAAGCATAGTGCTTCTATCTTGTATACTATTCGGAGTCAAAAGAATTTTTCAGAGAAATGTTGGTTTTATCAGAGACTTATGACAATAATAATATTATTTTACGCATACATATCATAAAAAATGCAAAGATGTTTTCATATTTGTAACATGTATACAACCCCCTCTGACGTATTTTTAACTGGTTAAATAAAATTAACTCATTTGAGACATGGATAAGTTATATGTGAGATATTACCTCACAAAAGTTGTCTTTTGGGTATTTTCGAATATCAGGTTATGTTTTCTAATGAAATCCAAAGAAACTTATCGTTTTTCAATCTATATACATTCCAAACCTAACTTTTATGATAGAATACCAACATTAATAATCATGTCTTATAATCAAACTAGTTTTAAAAAAATGCTGCCGTTTTCCATCCATTCGACTGAATTAGAACGTGCAGTACATTTTTAAACTGTTATTATTTACATATAGTACATGTAATTTAAGACTACAAACCTTTAAGGGAGACTTCCAAAATACATTTTTTTCGGCATAAATTCCTATATTTTCAGCAGTTGTGTGAACTGAATAGATATTTTTATACCTTCATATCTCGGCTTTAGGACTACATTTGAAGTCTCTACATCAGTTTAATAATACGCCGACGAGAACAGAGGTATCCCGTACGAAATAGAACGCCAATTATAGACCTCTACAGTAATAACCTTTAGGGTATGGGTATGTGCACATAAAAGAAATTCCAGGAATAAGGGAGAATGCCAGTTCTCCGGGAATTATTGATGCGGAGAGGAAGTGGGAAGAAGCACGCCATTGTGTCTACCGCGCTGCCAACTGACTTTCAAGGAGCGCCAAGCTGGGCCCATGCGAATTTACGAATTAATTTCCTACTTGTCTAGATAAGTATAACCAAAATTTAATAGATAACAAACAACGTTTAACGTGAGTTATCAAAATTATTTCAAGAACCAACTTCACGAAATTCAAAAAATAAATACTTTCTGAGGCAAAGAAGGAGGATAAATCGGAGTTAACTAGTAACAATTACAAAAAAGAAAAATTAAATGAATATGGCATAAGCCGGAAAAGAAATAATTAATGTTATAGTTTGTGCCAAATTCATATGTTTCTGTTAAATACCCTATCACGCACACAATTATAATCGACCATCTGTCTGACAGACGCTATTTGTGGTATGTGCGTCCACCGGATCCCTACCGGATAATCGACTCTGAATGTTTACGACTCCCTATGACCCTAGGTGGAGCTGAACTTGCGCCGTTTTAATCCAAGCGCAGATGGCACCCACTAAATAATGTGGGGTTCATAAATAATGTGGGCGGTGCTCAAATAACTGATCAAATATTGTCTTTTGGTTTAGAAATAAATTACATAGTTAAAAAAATAAGTGTTAAAGAGAGGACGTTAAAGAATAAGAATAAATTTGAGCCAATAAGGATGCGGTTAAACTGGTACATCATGAGTCAACAAAGTGAGTTTTATATCCACAGAAAATCAGATCGATTGTCATCCATTAACTGTGACCAAGAAGAAAGAGGAAATGATTTCAAAATTATGCCACAGTAGTTCACTACATCATACACCCCACTTGCCTTGTTTTCCGACTAACATACGAGCAGTAGAATCAAACCCCGCCTAGTGTGTGGGCGTTATACGTATACCCAACGATGTTTTATCGCACATGCAGTTTGACGTTTCCTGTAAGTATGATCTTTTCCACCAGAAGGCTTAGAGTGCTGATACGGCTACTTCCACTTTATCACAAGGCACACAACATTTACTGCGTTCTATAATAAATGTTGGAGCAATGAGGAAAAAAAAGGATATTCCAAGTAGGCTGTCATACTGACTAAAGTATCATAAGAACGTCAACAGAAATTGGAAAGAGTTCCCTTAAGCAACAAAAACAACTGGACGGAAGGTAAGTAAAAAAAACGAATAAACAATTCAAAATGTAACGTACAAATGGGGGAAAAATGTCAAAATGGTGATTGGTAAAAAAAATAAGTGGATATCAAAAATGAAGGACATGCCTATTAGGTTTAATATTTCTCTCTCTATGTGATGATATCATCGTTGATCGATGGACGTTGATGAAATTTGAAACGATCGTCTCAGCACGGGAAGGAGCCTCGTAAGCTTGGAAAATGATGATTTTTATAACAGAACTCATTGAGAGTACACGAGATGAAGATGAGAGAAAATTAAGAGTGGGAATCTTAGAATTAGAAAGGGAAAATATGCACGGAGCCCGTCGGCGAACCTTCGCAGAAGGAATGAAACGAAGTCATTACTTGGAACGGCAGAGGAAATTCGTACGATTGCCGAATTATCTGTTGGGGATTTGGGGAAGGAAGGGGTTGAGGCATCGATTGGAGTGTCGTTTGCACAGCGCAGGAGGGGAAGTGACCGAGCGGGAAGAGGACGCGGAGGAAAGAAAAGCACCGAGAGAGAGAGAGCACATCGCTCAAAGAGAGCAGCTGAGAAGAGATGTCTGTTGCGTTCTCGCTTGACCCTGAAAGCGAGCAATGGACCAGTCGCCGGCTTCTCCCCCTCGCTCTCCCTTCACTCCCCTCCGCCTCGGAGTCTTCCATCGAAGGGAAGCGAGGAGAGAGATCAACCGCTGGGCGCCGGGGCATACTTTGAGGCTCGAGTGAGTGAGAGGTGGGGGCGGAGGGCGGGGAGGTGGTACGGCTGTTGGCATCTCACCAGAAAGCAGCTTCCATCGCACTGCCCTTGTTTACAAATGAACACGTCGGCTGAGAATGCGGTTGCGATACTCCTGAACCGATTCGATTATTGTCTTTCGGCAGCGTTCGTTTCCCTGGTGACGACCAAACAAGAGGTGAAGAAGTTCGAGGGAGCAAGGAATGCCACATAAACGACGGATATTTTAGCAGGAATGTAAAGAAAATTGAAGTTGAAGAAAATTCAACTGGCAATTCAGCAGAGAGTTTCCCATTTAATGCAGCAGAACTTTTTGGTGGGGAATTATTAGTAACACAGAATTACAGCCGCTTTTTCAACGTTCATTATATTATCTAGGTGCAACCAGCTTATCTTCCGAAGAAGACGGAGCTCGAGTCCGTCGAAATTATCAAGATATTATTGTGAGTGTTCTTTTTATATGTTCTCGTGCTGTGTGTTACTGTCTAAGTTTTATATATATATATATATATATATATATATATACATGTCTCAGACTGCTCAGTTTGAGGTTCAGGGCGATAAATATGGGATGAGAATCAATATTAATAAAACAAAGGTTATGCGATTTTCCCGAAAGAAAAAGGCTAAGCTACATATTAAAATATGCGGGGAAAAAATAGAGCAGGTAGAGCAGTTTACATATCTCGGAAGTGTTTTGGACCAATACGGTCAAAGTGGTAGGGACGTAAGGAGAAGAAATGCGCTAGGCAAGGAGGCTTTCTCAAGGAGGAGGGAGTTGATGATGGGGACGTTGAGTAGGGATGTTAAGACAAGACTCGTAAAAACTCTGATATGGAGCGTAGCTATGTACGGCGCGGAAACGTGGTCCCTGAAGCAGGAGGATAGACGTAGATTGGAAGCTTTTGAAATGTGGGTGTGGAGAAGAATGGAGAAGGTGAAATGGATCGAAAGGAAAACAAATGAGGAAGTACTAGAGATGGTGAGTGAGGAGAGAGGTTTGTTGAGAGAAATCCTATGGAGGCAGGAAAAATGGATGAAAGGCGTATTGAGCGGTAGTGGAATGTTGAAGAGGGTAATAGAGAGGAGAATGTTGGGCAAGCGAGGTAAGGGCAGGAACAGGATAGGGATGTTGGACGGGATGAAGGGAGGAAAGAAGTACACAGAGATTAAGAGGGACCTGATATAGATTAGTTTGCTAGGTGGGGAGTCACCAAATGTTTATTTGACAGTTGTGTTCATCCAAAAACCTACCTTAAACGGTAGATTACCTAATAATAATATATATATATATATATATATATATATATATATATATATATATAGAGAGAGAGAGAGAGAGAGAGAGAGAGAGAGATAACCGAAGTGCTGGCAAACAAACTAAGTATTGGCAATTATTTATTAGTCTGTATGTATATATTTACACGTCCGTCTGTATGTCTATCTTCCATCTATATACGTGTGTGTGTGTGTATATATATGCACACACTTATATATCTGAATGCATATATATATATATATATATATATATATATATATATATGTGCATTCAGATATATAAGTGTGTACATATATACAGGAAGTAATACTGTATACACACACATATATATACATGGAAGATAGACATATAGATGGAAGTGTAAATATATACATCAGACTAATAAATAATTACCAATGCTTAGTTTGTTTGCCAGTACTTCGGTTATCACTCGCATTTCAATGCCTCATTCAAGTCAATTATCGCTATTCTTCATGGAGTTCGGATATTTAAAATCATAAGTATGAAAAACGTAATGAGTTAACATGGTATTGGGGCATATCAAAATGTAAGATAAATTGAAAGCCGGTTCAAAAAAAAGTTCAGCTTTTCAAACCCCCACTACGCCACATTCCACTACATATGCCAGAATTTACGATACCTCAAATATTTGCAAGGAATCAACGTCAAGGTTCCGCATCTCGAAAAGGATTCCATCTCATTCTCCCTAATCTTGACATTTTTTGCTCAAAGGAAAACATTGATGGAGAGATGTTGATAAATCACAGAATTAGGAAATTTTATGACAGGTCAATCTTTCCAAAAACATCCAACAAACAGTTGACACGTTAAACGCCCCAGATTTCCTCATAAATTCACTCCGTATGCCTGTATTACTTAACTGTTCACAACAATTCATTCCTTATGAGATGTCACCGCAGGAAAATATACTTGAGAGGACGTCAAAGCGTTCTACTTGTTAAAACTTATAACATGAAACTTAAATAGTATACGAGACCTAGTACAAGTTGAATATTTTCAATTAAAATAAAAATTTACAGTAAATTTCATCCCAAACTAACCTAATCTGACGGAGCAAGATAAACTTTCGTTCGCGTTCTTCTAAATACTACCAATTAATGGCTACTTCTTTCCAATGATCAACGCACCTCCAAATTTGATAGCATATTTATTTGTCGCTCATATCATATTTTTCATTATCATTTTACTCCGTCATAGCGTGGACTGGTCATCAGGAAACAGAAGGAATGAAATCGCGAACAGAAAATTTTGAAATTTATAAAACCCTTCCATTTGTTGTTAGTTCTTTTCCAAACAAATTACCACGATAAGATATTTTATCGTACATTGGTATACCAAAGAGTGCAAAAGCATTTGCCTCGGTAGTTGCGAAGGAAAAGAGAAGGTAAAAAATCGATAAAATAAGTAATTGCACGAAAGTTAAAAAGTAAATACCCTGAACTATTTTTTTGCTTTCATTTTAACGATAAACGTTATGGAAATGTATTTCTAAACCAGCATAATTGAAAAGTACCAGCAATTAAGGTATGAAGTATAAAAATGAATGTGAACGATCAATGGCCACACTAAAGAAAGCCAAATTAACAACCAAAAGGTCAAATTTGCATAGTTAAATAAGATTCAATCCATTTCTAAATTGGAGAAAAAAGCTACCAATTTTTATATTATTTCATTCTAGTTTACTTAAGTTTAATTTTATAAAAGTTTCATCACTCTTTCCAAATGAAAGAGGCCGTTATAATACCATTCTTTACCCTGCTTACATGAATAAGAGTGAAGAATACCAAGAATATGGGGAACCAATAAACTATTCGAAAATTTTCCCAGCATTTCCTTGATGTTTTATCCTCTATTTAAAAACAGGTACATAACAATGCAAAGGCTTTTCTTTAGCTTTGTATATATTTATTTAAACGAATAATTAGAGACTAGGTAATCTCATTAAGCAGAGTTCTCTTAACTGATCCATATCGTTCACAGTAATTTTGAAGAGCTTCTACGTAAAAAAAAAGTATTATATTGGAAGTGCTGTAAGATTAACTTGAAAGTAATATCTTTCTCTAGAACATGGAATTTAAAAGAATATATACGCTCGATTTTATTCCAAGTCACCAAAGTGGATTCTCACGGGAACATAGAATTTTTTTTAATTGCATACGAAGGTGTAAAAAATATCATTTTCCTGAAACCCCTCCGGGAGATAAATTAGAAAAAAAAAGTGAAACATCACTTATGCTTAAGCTTACACTCAACTATCAGTGGGGCATCCGCTGGAAGAATGCATTTTTTGAAAAGGTGAGATGGCTCAAATGAAGTGGTCGGGAGCAAGGGGTGGCCGCTTAATAGGGGTGGTCGCCTGGAAAAATTTTATCGCTCAGTCATGCGCTGGCTATTAAAGGACACCGGCGATGAAGAAAAAAAGAGCGTTTTATCGCTGATGCCGCTGAAGCCAATAATGGCGCTCGTGTGTGTATTGCGTGAGTATGTGTGTGTGTGTGTGTGTGTGTGAGTCGAGTGCTTTAAGGTCGAACCAAAGCAAGCGTCTTTTTGTTGGACTCCTCCATCTCCCCTCGGAACATTAATTACGTCACGCTTTGTTTCTCGGCGTATTACTCGACCTTCCATTTGTCTTCCAGCGAAAACCCTCTCTCCGCCGCCCTTTCGCCGTTCCTGGTTCCCAACTCCATTCTCCCACCAACTGCCGCCACACACGCCCATCCCCACATCCACCCATACACCCCACCACCACGACTCGACGCGTGTCCCCATTCCCGGCACTCAATGCGATCTCCATTTCGTTATCCCTCCCCCATCCCCCTCTAACCACGGGTTACTCTTAAGAGTAACGAATAGCCCCATGATATCGCACATGAACATATACTCCCATTCGCGAGAACTCTAGTCGAACCGAAGAAATTGCTAATTAAGGTATGAAATAGAGCCGAAAGAAAATCCGCTTCATCTGTTATTAAATTTTAGCGATTTTAACTAAGATATTTGAGAAACTGGGATGTGATTCCTCACGGTCAGTAAGAGAGCAAGCCATGCATAACACTTTTCGAAAGGTTCAGTAGTGAGTACAATACGTGTACTTTGCAAAGGGCGAGATCTAGGTTAACTTTAGTACTGTGTCCCAATGCTCACAAGTCCATTGCAGGAGAGCTAACTTGGACGGGCATGTCCCATTGAAATCAAGGAAGACGAGTGGAACGAGTAAGCTGCAACTAAGGACGTGGGAACTGTCCTGACTGCCTGGTATTGCGACCTTCAGCAAATTCACAAAACTTAAACCTCTGCCGGAGAGGGAAGAAATATAAAAAGGAGAGAAAATATAAATGGCATTATTGAGGTGTAAATGTACAAATAAAACTAAAATAATATTTTCACCAAGTTTTACCCAATTACGTTGGAGAAATTACATTTTTTTCCGCTGATTGCAAAGACAATCGGTGCGAAAAGCTGAATACGAACTTTGGAATATTGAGGAATGGTTAATAGAAGGATCTGCCCCCGGCAGATGAGAAAAAAGGGAAATCTTGGGGGAGAATGGTGCATGAAATGATAGGTCATGGTTTGAGTTCCCACACCATCGCAAATACAAAAAATTGGGGTTTCACCATTTGGTGCGATATAAAAAAGAAAACGCCGAATTTTAGTGTTCTATAATTAATGATACGGTGAATAATTATTGATCAATTATCAACTTTAAAAGGATAAAGACATTTTTTCCGATGTGTTTCCAAATTAGGATTTTAGTAAGTTTCACCAAATTCACGGACCGCATTGGCACAAATACGTGGTCAATGGCACAAAAAAAATCCAAGTTCTCCTACTTTTACTTCCCGCTGTGTTTTACTGACTCGTCGCGGAGAAAACCCATTTTTTCGTAATGATAATTCGCGTGTCTACTAAATATTTTCGTGAACCTTACGGCTATAAATATTAATGAAGATCGCTATCAGTTACCAATAGTAATATTAAAGGTTACTATCGCCTATTACAAATTGTATACAAAATAAATGACAACATCGCAAAATCACGAATTGGCCACTTATTCACAGCTGATGCAGATAAATGCATCGTGAAAAGAGAATGAATCACCGGTGCGGGGAAATATATCTACCCATGAGAATGTAACATATTTATCGTTTCAACCTATGAATGCCATCAAATATATGGGCGATATAATCATCCATTCATGGCTTCGGGGACAAGCTTGAATGGGAAGTAAACCCGCCGTCTCCACCCGTTGGCGCCTCAGCATGCAAATATGGAATGGGGGGGGGAAAGCATGAAATATGGCTACGTGTGGGCGAAATTATGAGAATCAAGTTGACACTGCAGCTATTGCACCGCCAGGAATTCTACAGAGTGAAAATGGGACACGGCGCTTTCCAGGACGCACACGAACCAAGAGAGCGAGGCCGTTTGGGACTCCAACGGACGCTCTTCAATCTCCTACATCTCGCCTTGGCTACTGAATTGTTAAATGGCGCTCGTAGGATACTTAATCGCGTCCGACCTTTCTTCCATTAAACGTCGATCTGGCTCGCAAAGCCAGAAACACATTCAGAAAGGTAGTTGAAAATGGACGAGGCATTCCCAGACAGAAAAGGCAAAACCCATTAGCTGAGAAGCTAGGTAGTTGCATTGACGGGCGTTTCAAAAATACCCCGTCCAACTATTGGTACTTAAATGTTTGGCATCATTAAACATCCAGGCCGGTATTCTAAAATAGCTTCTCGTACTTTATTTGGAACTTTTTTGGAACGGCTAAATGAGACAGGGTACCTGGAAAATTAATGTGGATGGAAGCTATGGGTAATAGATAATCATGGAAAGTACACGCTGTTGATTGGCAATTTAAAAAGTGTAGACGAACGTCAAATCATCAAGTATAAATGAGAGAGAAAAGTTAATTTAGTGATATTTAAGAGTAACAACGGCGAACAACAACTAGTGTGATGACACGTCCAATGAAACATTTACTATTCATGAGTACTTATTTATTTGCATAAACTTAACACACTAGTGGAGTGTTGAATAAGGTAATAGAGGGGAGGATGTTGGGCAAGCGAGGAAAGGGCAGGAACAGGATAGGGATGTTGGACGGGATGAAGGGAGGAAAGATGTATACAGAGATGAAGAGGGACCTGATGTAGATTAGGTTGCTGGATTGGGTTTTGTTTGGAGTTACAAAATGTTTATTTGATAGTGTCCATCCAAAAACCTACTTCAACCAGTAGATTACTTAATAATGATAAAACTTAACAATCGCACATAGAAAAAGACTTTTCCGAGTAACATGGGTATATTTTCATTAACATAACCAAATACGTGGTCCATCAATCCAGAAGCTTCGCCTTACCAATAAATAGTGCTATGATATGAAATCACTGGAAAATCCCTGTTTGAAGCCGGGAACCAATGCAGTTTTGCTCACAATGAGTACGGAATATCATAAATGTATGCTACCCCGAGAAAAGGAATCTAGCATTAGAAGTGGCATTAGAAATTTAATAGATAGATTTTACTTGATTAATTTCGAAAGAATTCTCCTCAAACTGGCCATTAATAAAGGAGTGGCCAGTCCTCTAGAAGAACATTCGGGTGTTTGTAATTCTTTCTATTGCTGTGTAATTTTAAAAAATCCGATGTAAAGGCCGAAGAACTGCTTTCGGATTCACGTGAACTAAATAAATAAACATTCATTTAACAAATTTCAAAATTCTATTTTAGAATGTGACCATAGATCATTATGGATGGTGATCTACTGAAATCTCTGAATAGTACCATGAATCAAACGAGGATAGACAGTTTTAATCTTTGCATTTTGTTTTAGTATTTTATTGATCCCCTAAATTTAGCAATTTAGCGAGACTGTCATCAACTAAATTATGCCGTTTAGGGAAATATTATTTACTTTCAATTAATGCCCATGTTGAAATGAGATCCTAACTATTTAAATAATCTGCAGTACAGTATCTTATTATACCTAGGCGGCATATTATTTCCTTTCATTATACTTAATGTCAGGAAATAAATGATTCCGTATTCAAAAAATTTGCTATTACAAAAAAATTAAACGTTAACAATCATCCTTAAATCCTAATATGCATCGGCATCTATATTCTCTCATTTCATAATGTATTAGGTGGACGGTGTTTATTTATTACACACTTGCTTAGATGCAACGACATCAATTTTTCCATCATATGCGGCCAATAGTGTATAAAATGATGTATTTGCCTCTCCGTAAAAGCTCCATCGATTTTCCTCCCCTTCTCTGAGCGTATTATTGCGAAATCCCGATAAAAATCGAATACCAATCAACCCGAAAGTGGTGACTGCTGGTAGCAGGGCTCAAGTTGTACTAAGTCGCCACATATAAAATTCACACATTCTGTGAGCATATAGTAGGCAAGTTCTAATTTCCCACAACGATCCGTTGTTGCGAACACGGGATTTTCCTGTAAGTAATACAGCACCCTGCTCACTTGGCTAATAAACTTCCATACATGGAATACCCACGATGAATGCTTGAAGAGTTCACAGCACATAGTGCGAAATATTCCCTTCGCGGAAGTTTTAAAGAATATACAATCAGGGGTCGTACTTGCAATATGTAATGCGTGAGTGAACTTGGCGAATTTTGGTGAATTGTCGATGCATACTTCGAAAGTTTACCAGACACAAACTAGTCACACTTATTATGTAGAAGTAAGTTTTTCGTTGATTACGTACGAAGTACGTATCCGCCATTCATTGGTTCATTAGAAGCAGATAGTTATTTATCAGGGCATACATTTTCTATTTCTTCAATAAATCCTTCAATAGATGCAACACACGGGTGATTTTCCAAAAGAAACAACTTGGAAACTTTCGACACATATTATTTAATTTATATCCACTTGACATTAATGATTCAATTTATATTGCATAGCAGAATGTTCATTATTTTAATTAGAACCAGCAAAGGCAATATTACGGCAAAGGTTATATTTCCCTATGCTCGGATATTTCAATAATGGAATTTCTAAGCCTAATCACTGTTGAAAGAGGTACACGGTAGTTGATAAAAATTCACAAATAAAATTCAATGGATAGGATAAAATGGAGAGCAAAAGTAAGATCGGCAGCCATGGATATACTCTAGGGACTGTGATGGATTATTGTGCAAATGAAAGACGCGGGCATCTCTCGATGGGATCGGAACATGGCTCTGAAAGACAAGCCAAACTGAGACGAAAAATCCTCTCATCAATTGTTACCCACGTTGAACGGAACCAAATACTACACGCACAGACTAAAGTAAACTCATCCCACCGACCTAAGGAAGGGGAAAACCTCAGTAGAAGCCTAAATATTCATGAATGCATTCACACCGGGGAGTGAGGGAACAAGGAACAAGATCTGAAAGGGAGCTTCGGGAGGACAAGAGGGAGGGAGCGAGAGATGGGATTATTTGGGCGGAAGGACAAGCAAGGAGTAATAGGGAGAAGTCAGAGGGGTGAATATAAGGGACTGGCTGGGGAGAGGCACTGGCACAGAGTCCTGGATTGCATCCCCGGGAGAGACAGACGTGAGAAAGATAACCTCATCCAATGATCGAAGATTAAATCGACCCAATTCGTCCTGGTGATACGCTCCAGCATCATTTGTAGTGCGGAGGAGAAAATCAGATTGGGCTCCCCCGTTTCCAAGATCACGGCACAACACATGGGCTGGCGGACATACACCAAATAAAAGCAAATCACAAAGAAATTGGAATTTACTTCGCGGTCGACGATGAGCATCGCCAATAAAATTATCTATTCACCTGGATTCCCACAACCAATCAGACAAGTTTCGACCCAAGCGTATATACATCCTTGTACGTCCTATGGTGCCCGTAATTACAACGTAACTTATTGTGATCAATTGTTAAAATACGGAATCATCAATCATTGTAAATCATTAACATGTTGTTTGTGAATGGTCTTGGCCACTGAGCTAATTCCCAACCAAAGATTGTCAATTTACAAATTATTTTATGTTTTTCGTACTGTCCCGCTCGTAGGATGCGTAATCTTGATAGTACCAAGAGGATAAAAAGACCCAGACCTTTTTCATTAGTTGTACAATGCTAACTTTAGGAAAAGTGATAATAATTGCAAGGCCATTCTCTTTCAAATTCCCATCTAATGAATGTTATCACCTGAATAATAATTTAAATAAAAAATCACATGGAACTCTACGATGGATAATCATGTCTATCCAGATAGATCTAGGGAAAAATATGGACAATATGAATGCAGTAAAAAAAGAAACATTTATCAAATGCAACTGATTAGTGTGAATAAATTCCTTTTCCGTTAACTGGCGTTATGGTTACACTCTAAATATCAAAAGAGTACACAAAAGAGAAAAAGGATCTCAAAATGCTGTCTGACAATTGTATATTAAAAGAAATTATTTGGAGGAATTGATAAAGTATTATTATTAGCATTAGTCATTCATGGGTTGGGTTAGGTTTCCGATGGACCTAGACACTAAAAGCTACTGTCAATCTAAGTTTTAACCTACACGGCACCAAATATCCTTAAAGGCCATATTACAATGGCTCATTCTTCAGCCGTGCTCGCTTTCTCCATCACCCGAAAATGTCTACTCTTTTTCTTCGCCTAACTCTCTTTTCTAATATTCTCACTTCCACTACCATCTTCAGCATTCAATCGTCTCTCAGTTATCTACTGCACCCACTTGTCCCGACTTATTCGAATTTTTCTCAACAAATGTTTCTCTTCCCCTATCATACCTAAACTCCTTTTCTGGCCATTTATTCTTTCCATATTCTTCTCCCAGCCCAAATTCCAAAGCCCTCAAATCTACAGTTACCCTGTTGTCTCCAGAATCAAGACACCGAAATATATAAAACTGTGTTCCATGTCAATTTTTCCGCTAATATTTTCTTTACATGTTCACTTAGCACTCCTGTCAAGTCCTTATACTTTGAGTAAGTTTCTTTACCAGACGCATTCTTTTAATTTCCAACCACTTTGGTCATCATCTTCCAAGCACTTTCTAAATAGTTAAACTTTTTCACCTCTTCTAGTTCACGTTTCTCAACTTCAATATTTATATTAGTCTATCTATTTCCAGGTAACATTGTCTTTGCTTTCTAATTATTAAATATACTCGTATATGCACATAATCAATAAATTTATCAAATTTGAAAAATTATAGTTGAAGTCGATAGTCTGACCTAAAAAGCTTTCGCCCGTTAGCTCTATTGGGGTGGAATCAACTGGACGCCTCATTAGCAGTAATTTTTTCCACGTAGAGAGAGGAAATCTCAAGAACATCAACGAAGTGGAAGACCCCAATAAATGTATATAAATGCTTCCCGTCTCAAAATATCCCCATTGCCCTCCGTCCCCAATTGTTAAACATTGCAGGCATGCTGACATCACTTTACTTTGTACGAACTAATTTAAGGACAAAAACAATTACTTATCAGTTTGACCTTAGAGCACGAATTTCAAAGGTAGCTGATGTTTTAAGAAAAAATCATTGATACTATTTTGGTGACGAGAAAGCATAAAATATAAAACAGATGCTAAACAACTTCTGTCGCCTCAATTGTAGATATAACAGTATTGCACGAAAATCAGTTTGTTCATTTATTACTATACTTTTATACATAATGCTTATTACTATATACTGAATAATTCACGAAGAACTCAGGTAATATTATAAATTTACACTTTCCTAGCAATTTTGAGAAACGTATAAAAAAATTGTAACTCATTAGTACTTTTAGAAATTTCAAATGGTTGAATGCTCACGTAACTATTCATAAGGAGGCAGGAAAAATGGATGAAGGTCGTATTGATCGGCAGTGGGATGTTGAAGACTGTAATGGAGGGGAGAATTTCAGGCAAACGAGGAAAGGGCAGGAATAGGATATGGATGTTGGACGGGATCAAAGGAAGGAGGAAGTACATTGAGTTGAAGAAGGACTCTGTACAGTAGGTTGATGGATTCTAATTTGTTAGGAGTCACAAAATATTTATTTGGTAGTTGTGTCCATCCAAAAACCTACCTTAACCGGTAGATTACCTCATAATAATACAGGTCTTAGGCCACGCTGATGAAACGAACGGACAGGAGTGACTATAATCGCAAGAAGATGATTAAAACTGATTTCTTTCGACAAATAACATAAAATAGAGCACTCAGAGGTTGGTTGCTATTTTGCGACACCAAATTTCAGAAGAGGCTCTGGACTCAAAATATATGGCTTTAAATGCGCGACGGAGGGGACAAGAGGAGGGTGCGAAGGGAGAGATGGCCAGTCGGCCGGCATGGGGATTTGGGACTGGGGTTTGGGAGAGAAGGACGCGCTCTTCGCCGTGGTCCACTCCAGAGATAGCAAGGAGTGGACAGCGTCCTTGACCGTCAACGTTGGAGAGGCGAGACAGGACGGGTGGGGAGCGGGACCGAGGGAAAGACTGTGAAGACGCCCGAAGTAAAGAGGCAGGAGACCCGAATGGTCTTAAACCGCCGCCCATTCCTTGAAGATTTCAAAACGACAGCTGGCCAACGGTCTCCCTCACTCCCACGACTCCCCTCTCTCCCTCCCCGATACACGAGCGGGGGAGCCGTGGCAAGGTGTGGGGAGAAGGCGTGATAGGTTTCCCCGACGCTCCCACGCACATTCACGACCCATGTGTAACGTTTATTCTGTCCCTTTGTCATTTGCTTGGAAAAACCTCAACATTTGAACATTTTTATGTCCTTCTTAAGCAGGAAGTGTTTGTTCACTAAAACATCGTGGGGGATGTGAGTGCCCCTAAATTTTCGTCCCACTAGCAAGAGGTGCCACGGTATAGTTTGTGCATAAGTAACTGAGTAACAAATGCACATTTAACGGTAGTTCCCACGTTAAAACAATTTCTTCGCTTGGCACACTTAAACGTGTCAAACGAGGAAATATTTCCAATATTATGTTCATAAATTTTGGAAATTAACCTAAATTTCATTCACCGTACAGTCTGAGTGCCCCTAAGAAGTAAACAATGAGCATGGATATGTTGAATAAAGGTTTCATTTCGAATTGTTTATGAGAGTTTTATTACTAAATGCTAAATACGTGAAACAAGTTGGTTTTCTATGCTTCTTGAGATTTATTTTCTATTTCATTAGTCATCATATATGAATGGTTTTCTAAAATGTGAACATATCACCCTCGTTGAATTTAGAATGTAATTCGTGATTTTGTTACATGGAGGCAAACAATATATTATCTTCGAAAAAATATTTCATTCGAATAATTGTCTCGGGGCAACGGGGTCTGATTGATTATATTCTCAAAGACAATTCGTTTAGTGCTATTTTTTAAATAAGTTAAAATCTAGCGTTGCTAAGATTCAAATCCTACGTGAAAGGGAAAGTTTTCATGAATTTTCTGGCAAACGCTCACTTTATAAACTCATTCCTTTGGTACATAATAATGCCAAATTCAAGCACAGCCTTATCCAAGCTGAATTTTACTCCTATACTTCCATTAGCCTATTCTCATTCTCCCCTCCACCCCCATCATCTACTCTTCTTTTTCGCCTTCCAAAGTTTTTCTGGTTGAAATTCCTCATATTTTTGATTGGGACTCCGATCATTATGGATGATCACCATAATCTAAAAATTTCCAATACCTGAACGAAAAGTTCACATTTATTTGCCCATGATTTTGCAAAGAAACAAAGTAATACATCACTAAAAAGCGACGTTCGACCTTTCATTTCTTGTTTCCTTTGACACAATTTTGTATACCACTTCCTGAAAGCTTTAAAAAAAGGAAATCCGTCCATTTAAGAAGAAAAAAAGGTACAAAAATCGTTAAAAAAACTCCCATCATTAAGGAAGTTGCATGTTTTTCGCGTGTTTTGGGAAAAATAATATATCTAAAATGCATCGTTATTGCAAATCGTATTTTGGTGTTGATAGCGTAAACCTACTTTGATCCCAATAAATAGATGAACCAATAAATATCCATCATGTTGTGCACAGACGTCATTTGTAATTGAATATATCAGCTCTGTATTACATTAATTTTCCCTTGATTATACGGCATTCATAATTCGCTCTACTTCTTACGACATATATGACGAGAATGAAAACTCTATATCTTCAAAGTAATCTCAAAGTGTATTATTCTTTACTCTAGATAATAATACTCACAGGCAATAGGCTTAACAGAACATGCTAGCGTTATTAACACTATGATAGAAAAAAATAAACTCGAGGTTACTGGCGTAAAAAGTGTTACCCTGTAAGATTTGTAAATATCTCGGTAGCATGACTACACGCCTCATTATGGTAAATGATCATTGAACCTACGTAAAAAGCGTAACAAAGGCAATGGTTCCTCTTAGAAAGTTTATTGATTATGCACACAAGCCTAAATACTCTTCCTAGAGCGCGTCTTGTTTTTTTGGAGTCGGTTTTGAGTCGCCCGTCAGGGCATCTCTCTACAAATATTTTCTTAATAAAACCAGTGTTTTTAGGGGCAAACACTCTTAAGGCCGGTAAAATATCTCCTTTTCTCCAATTCTCTCCTGTCTCTCATTCCCCCACTTCACAAATTTGTATCTCATTCCCCTATCTATAAGGTATCGTCCCCTCCCAGAAACCCTTTACGACCCCCTACACCCCCTCCCCCATTCGTCCTTATTCTTCCGCCGCCCCCCTTCCGCCCGCTACACCACCCATACCTCCGTTCCTGCCTCCTATAAAGCGACTCCCACGCCCCCGACTCCCGATACCCGCCCAGGTCTGCGTGTGTTATGCATGCGCCCCGTCCTCTCTCTCTAACCTCCACCTCTCCCGCGCATACCTCCGACTCCTCCCATGGGCGCGCGTTGGGTCTCCATGCAGGGGTTGAGGAGACGAGTTGAGGGCGGGGGGATAGGGAGGGACACGGGCAAACGGCCACGCACACACCTGTTTCCATATCTCGGAGGCTCCCGCTCCGATCTCGGCATAATTGTGGGAATGCGGTGGACAATGCGAGGATATTCGCTCAAATAATCACCACCGACGGGAATTTATTCTTTAATTGAGATTGTAAAAAAAAACAACTGAGGCGAGCCGCAGCTTTTAAAATATGCTGCCTCTCCACCCACCACCTCCCCCTTCCCTCCTTCCTCTTAACCCACCGCTGGCGTTCCTTTCCCGCGCTCCGAAAAGGACTCGGAGAGGGCGTCGGTTGTAGTTCTCACGGCGGTGGAACAACTCGCGCCGTCTTATCGAAGCCTCGGGTCTGTCTCGCCGAGCGACGCGGGTCGACGTTTTCCGGCGTCGAGGCGGGTACGAATTCGCCGGCCGGGAACTGGGACGTACGCGGCTTTTGATGCTCGAGAGTGGGTTATCGATATCGACATCGGTGAAGTTCTTTCAAGCAGCCAAAACCCCTTCCAGAAGTTTTGTCTCCGCCGCATGGCTAAGGAGTAGACGTTGGCCATCTGGTCTCTTCAAAAGCTTTTTCCACGCGTTCCTTTCCTAAAATTGGTACCAACAGATCTTCAGCATAATTTAACCCATTCAAAATGTAATTAATTTTGTCAAATTACCCTGTCAAGTCAGCTGTTTATTTTATTTTGAGTAATAATTCAAAAAATGGCTTATTTTTCAACGTTTAGATCCGATTTTGAACAATAATATACAATTTAAGTCAATGAAAAACACCAAAGCACTAGATGGAGGAAAAACCACCTAGGCGGGAATCACACCCGCACCTTTGGGTTGGCAGGCATGAACGTTACCCCGTCGCCACTGCATTAAAATTTATTAAATATTTCCTCACGAGAAACCCCACTGAGTGGCACAAGCACCTGGCAATACCACAGTTGTTTTCTATCAGATTCCTTCAACCGAATGTCGTCGCCTCAAACTTCAAGGAAACGCTATAAGAAACTTTATAGCAAAAAAATGAATTTGTGTGCTGGAAGTAAAATGAAAATAATGCTTAACGTATCGAACACACGAGTAAATGAAATAGCCGTGGCGAATAGACACTATAACAACTAGAGAAATTTATAAATAGCGAATTACTCTACTATGTATTGTGTGAATACAAACCCCCACCATATTTCCAGTGTGGCATTCCAGTCATGAAAGGTAGTAGCCAAGTGGCAAGTTATTGAGTTACAGAACAAGCTTTCCGAAGCCAAAGGGAATGGTGGTTCAAATTTAGAAAATGAAACACTATAACGGAGGACAAGGGATGTTTAGTTAGGAGGGAGAAGAGGCTCAGAAGAATCAGTCTAACCAGCGGCATATCTTTTGGAAATCTGGATAACTGGGGCTTAGCGAACCCTCATAAGCATAGCAACGACACCGAAGATGACAACTTGTCATCATAGACTAGATGAATCACATTGATTCTTATCCTCGCGATGAATCTGTGAGTATCGTTGAGAATTTTTCCATCAATGAATCTACATAAGGTGTAGATTAGGATATAGGGTGTCGGTCCGGCTATGCAGCGGGAGAAAGGTGATTAGGTTAATTTAGTAACATGGTTGTCTACTTACGTAAAAGGAATCTTGCCCAAATGATTTCCAAAGGAAATGTTTACGAAAACGATATTCTCCTTCCGTAGTTACCGCTTTAGTGATAAATGTAATGCAAAAAAAAGAAAACGCGTATATGAAGTAATAAACATTTAGGTTAATTACTCTCCTTTTTATTCCATTCCCTTTTGTCCCAACGTAATCTGCACTTGTCAGCAAAATTATTTTGAGCTTTCTTCAACCTCAAGCAAATCTCACCTAGAGCATTAATAATGTGTTCTCAAAAAGAGTAGTTAACTAATGGCGCTGGTGGTATATGTTCTTGAAAAGAGCGGTCGCGATAATCCGGAGAGGGATGGAAGAATAGGGGAGTTATGAGGAGAAAATAGATAATGCCAGTTCAGTAAAATTTTCAATAAAATAGAAACAAGAAAAAAGAGAGAAAATATCAAGGGATGATATTTCATGGCAAAACTAACACACCGATCTTCCCCCTGACATGTTACTTGATATACTTATTCCTGAGATAAGCCTATCTTCAAATTACATTTACATACGTGGTCAGAAGAAACTTTACTATAAGCGAAAACAAATACGTGCGAAAACTCAAATAGATTATAGCTCCCCATTCGGAAATTGTGTACTTCTTAATGTAAATGATTTCTCGAACAACATTTCCACGTTTTACTTGGTAAATTTTCATAATTTTATTATGCAATGAAACTATCAAGAAATTTTTTTTTTCATTTTGAATGGAAAAATATTAAAGTTTTATCTTCCCATGTTGTTTTAATTTACACAATTTTACACAATCACAAATTAATTAACTAAATTTTCTCAAGCTGGGTTTGCGTGAATTTACTTTCATTTTTTCCTTGTACCACATGAGTATCCTTCAGAAGCAAATAGCTGTGATCATCCACTTGTCAACAAACAGCGACCCACACGAGGAAGTGCGATCGCAACAAACAACAGAAATATGAATGGAAACTCGGAAGGGGAGTAATGTGACCGGAGGATGCATTCGATGAGGAGGAAACGGAGGAGGGACGTCATGTAAATTCAGAGCGAGACTTTTCGAAGCGTCCCCAAGAGAGTGGAAAAATGCAGAGAAGAACTGAGGAAAGAAAAAGAAGATCGAGAGAGATCCGGCCTATCACTAAGACGAGTAATAACCCATTTCCCTTTCGCTAGGGATCGAGGACTTGAGTTGGCGTTCTCCGCGTCCTTCCCTCTCACCCGGGGTAATTTCCAAAGGCGCACACCACCGAGCGAAATAAAAGAGGGAGGATGAGGGGGTGGAGGGGATGAAGGGTCGTGGAAGGTGGGGTGGGGTTGTGAGGAGGAGGAGGAGATTCGATTCCAGTCACACCGGAAAGGGAACCGGTCTCTCTTCACCTCAAGAGTGCCGTAGGAGGAGGACCGGGGACGGTTGATGGGTATAAAACGGGGCTTCTGGCGACGGGACGGAGCGGACGGGAACAGCGGTACGCGAGTGAAATGGAAAGCGCAGAATGAAACGGAGAGTTTGATGGATAGTAATGGAGACGAAGTAGATAAAAAGATAAGTTATCGCTCTACGGAAAATATTCCAAACGATCATTAATCAAAACAATATAATGAAATTATGCACGCGGCCCGTACATCTATCTTTAGCCACAAGGACAAGATATACTAAAAATATAAAGGAGCTGAAAAATAATTAATCAATCTCAATAGCACATAAAGAGCAACTAAAATGTCTATAGATTTAACCGATCTAGCAAAAATGCAATCATCTAACATTTTGGAGTAGCTAGTTTTAGCATGATATGTCGTAAATTTTCCACTGAGAGTAAATATATCCCGAGTACATTTATCTACTTTCTTAGTACACCTTTTCAGCTTCTAAATTTAAATGTTTTAAAAACTGTGTTTTTTTTACTGACGTGTGTGAAAGGATTAATTATGAGTTAACATGTATCAAATGGACAGATGTGATTAAATAAACTTCAGTCCGTCATTAAGCAAACTATATTAGTGTTATGTCTAAACACTATCCCCACCTTTTCTTTAATGAGCGCTTGAATACATATCGCCCGTATTCCCCCATCGGAACTTTGAGAAACTGCATACGTTTACGGCACTAGAATCATTCAAATGTCAGAGCCCACAAAATTAAAACAGTTTAAAATAAGTATTGATTCCATAAATAATATAAATGACCCATGAATTCAAAATAGCTTCCTCACGGTAAGGTTACAAGTTGATAGTTCCTGGCTCAATAGTCATGCATGCACAAGCAACAACATTAAGAATCCTGTTCCAATTTTCAGCACATTACTCATCATATACTTAACATATCCAAGGTTCTTTTCTTTTGAGATTCAATCATTACCTTGAGATATTTTTAAGACTCGTGTTCATTAGGTATAGAAATCTTTGAATGGCACTTCACAATTCAAACTTCACGTGGCATACAGAGAGAGAGAGAGCAGTGGGGTAGAGCACGATAACATGAGGGAGTGGATACTGAGGAGGCGCACGAGGTTTCAGGAAGAGTGACTAAGGGCGAAGACAGCTTTAGCTCTTTTTTTTAAAAAACGGCCCGCGGCCACGCGAGTGGAGGTAAGACCCCACCGGTGTCCCCTCTCCTCGCCATCTCAAAGCAAACTAAGGCGGCTGGTAACCGGCGTACCTCCCGCCCTCCTCCCCTCCACGCCATAGCCGCCTTTTCATTTTGCATAGCTACCCGTCTTCCCTTCGGCACCCCCAACCCTCCCTTTCGACTCACTCCCCCGACTCCACACTCCCACAATCACCCCCGAGGGGTCTTGGGGACGAGGACTTCAAAAGGACAATGAGCACGGAGTGGTCCAATTAAGGGGCGAGCAGAGAGAGGGAAGGAACGGGAGAAGAGGTGACGAAAAAGGGGGAGAGGGGAAAGAGGAGTTGTGAGAGAAGCGGGGATGAGATTGAGAGGAGGAAAGGGTCCTACGCAAGGTCCGGGGGGAAGGGGTTTGACTCCTTGGGAAGATTTCCCTTCTCTTTCTCTCGATTCCGCCTCTCTCGTACCCAACCGATTCTTTTCAAAACACCCCCCCACCCAACTCCCTCATCCACCACCACCTCAACACTTTCGCCTTCTATGCGAGCATACCCACCGCATACTCTCCTTTCTACGGAAATTTTGTGAGATCTTCTAACCCAGAAAAAAAAAGCGAGTGGTCGTCGAGACAAGTTTGAAAACTGTCCTAATAGCTCGAATAATAACTGAATGCCCACCAGTGTTATTATGTTATTTAATTAGCCAAATCAGAGTCCGCACACCACGCTCTGCTTCACAGCTATTTTTATATGGTCACGATCCGTGGAATTTTTTTCGTGGGAACATAATTTTGCCGAGATAATAAAGTCAAGCACTCGATTCAATAGACGCCTTACTTTCCTGCGTTGAACTCAAAACCCCTTTTCTCGCAGTCGTCGTAATAGCACGAAAGATAATTTAAAGTTTTTATTAATAATCATTCCCAGCATTGAGCTCACAATATTCGCTCGTGCACAAAAACTTCGATTAGTCTCCGAAATTATAGCGTGCAAAATACCCTTTTGCACTTTCGCTCACATCAAAACTCTACGGCACTGACGCCGCATTCCAATTTCCCTTGCTCCTTTTCACTTGTCTCCTTTCATTCATCTCCCCTTCTCTCTCTTCTCTTCCGGCCCGTTGTTCTCCGCATACTAATAATCATTGTCTCTCCTCTCCATCCTGTTCTCCTCTTCCCATTCCTCCAAAACGTAAGAACAGCATACTACTCTCGTTTTCCTTGTCCCCGTTCACAAAAGGCGGGGCAGAGAGGAAGGGAGGGAGGACGAGGGGGTGGGAAGAGGGACGAAACCGACATCTTACGCAAATAAAAGAGGGGGAAATACTTTTTATATAATACTTTAAAGGAAGAGTGCTGCTCAAAGCTTATTATATTCCTCTTTGGAACGCGCCGGCCACTCGCAATTCTTCTTCCTCTCCTTCCGCCTGAGGCCGTCCCCATAAGTATATTTTATTCGCCGCTCTGAAAAGGCTTTGAACTTTTCGCCCCGAGTTCCTCCCTCTTCCTACCAAAAGCCCTCTCCTCCTCCTTCGAGTGTGAGAGAGGCAGAGGGAAAAGGAATGCTCTCCCCCATCCCCCCAGGTCCCCTTCTTCTTCCCTCGGAAACCCCCGAGGCCCTATGGTGGGGAAACCCTCCGGAGACGTTTTTACCTCGGCGATCGCAGCGCCAGACGGAGAAATAAATCACATCAAATGTGGTCTCCTAACAGAACCCCAAGTTAATTACGATGGCCTCCTCGCGTTTGAGAAGGAATATAAAAGCCGTTAGAGGGAATAGATGAGGGGTAGAATTTCCGCAGGGAGGCGCCGCAAGTCATGCACCTGACGCGCACTCGTCAAGATGGTCAGGGGTCAAATGTTTCTTAGGATCCCCATCATTTTTGCGTTCTACGACCGCGTACATTTTTTTTAAGGAATTTCAATGTTCCTCACGTTTCTGTATATGCATCAACCGATAGATTATCTTTGACCTTAGAAAAATTATAAATGGGCAGAAATGTTCCCCACGTTTCAATAAATACATCCACCGTTAGGTTATCTTTAACCTATGAAAAATTAAAAATGGTGATGGATCAAAATGAAAAGAGGCGATTTGCAATTCATTTATTTAATGTTTAGCTCTCTGCAAAATTAGTCAACCGATCTAGATGAGTGGTTGGACCATTTACAATTATCCCTCGGTCCTAATTTGTGCGTGAGCCAATTCTAATTCAAAGAATTTTGCTTGAGTCCCTTTCAATGACTTATCGGCATACCTTCATCTGAATACGGTGCTTAAATTTTCGATCAGTGATGAAAATTTTGTTGCAATAGGAAATTAATGAATAATGAATCCAATCAAACTAACTATATCGTGTTATCCACCGCCGAAAAACCGTGAAAATTCGAACACCCATTTAGAATTTTATAGATCCTGTGGCAAGAATTACTACGTCTGAAAAAGTTCCTTTGATTTTAAGATAATATGTATAAAATCATTCCTAAGGAAACATGTAAGGTGACGAAATATATTGCAGCAATTAGTTATGTTTTGCCTTCTAGTTAAGCGGTGGCCACCTTAGCCAAGACTTGAGTCGAAGATTCATGACTTGGAGAGCAGCATTTTTGCGTCTTTAATCCTTAATATTTATTATTAACAATATTGAAAGTTTTCGTTCAATTTATAACTCATATCATTGAGATTTTAGCTAAAAGTTTCTTTTTTAACTCCACGACCTCCGAAACAAACATGCTTTCAAAGATGCCGAAGATTATTTTCAGTGACTTTTCCAACGACCTGACTTCCATCTTGAAAAGCATAAATATCTGTAGGTAAGCCTATCTGACCGTGTCTCTCATGACACATCGTCAGTTAAAAGCTGATCCTCGAGGACAGAGAAATGGGGTGGTTCCAGGGGAGAGCGTAGTCATTCGCGGGAATCGAAAGCGTTCCGATATCGAACCTCGGAGATCAATTACCAATCGCCCCGTCGCCAGCGAACTTGAACCTCGAGATCGTGACGAGGGTTCGAGCTCCCATCGGCGATGTGCGAAGCCATTTCCCACCCGGGAAAGGGGTGGCGTTGAGAGTGCAGTCTACACCCAATGCGAGAGTAGCAACCAGGAGCGAAGTCAGAAGAGGGCGATTTAATTCTCTGTGAAACTCCGCGAAACGTCGAGAAGAAATAAGAATACGAAAGGATAACAGACACCCAAATGACGGGAGGATGAACTCAAGGGAAAGGGCTAATAACGACCACTTATGTGCTGTGACAACATACACTACTCTTGAAGTCAATGCCACGAATGAGGAAATGAGATTACTCATAAAACATGAATACTCTTCTGAATAGAACAAAATTGTTATTCTATTCATTTTATCTTAATATTAACTGCGAAGTAGGCAATGAAGTGCGCCAAAGAGTGGATGAAGAGAACGGAACACCAACAGGAACAAGAGGAGCGCTACTTGAGCCTTAGACAAGATTGCTTACTCTAGATCGTAACTGAAAAAAAACATCAAGTGGAAGAATTGTATTGGACAGTCATGATGAATGACAAGAACCACGTGATTTGAGAGTGAAGATGTGAGTGCAAAGAACTTGTAAGCAATGAAAAAATTGGCAGGTAACAGATTAGAAAATCGCACCCAAAAAACCTCTCATTGATAAATCATGATGATGAATTCAAATAGATGATGGTACCATTACTTACTCAGAGGAATACGGCAGTTTATCATTTTACCTCAAGGAAATTAAATGGTTCACGTCTGAACACCCTATAAATAACATTTCCAGGTAATATTTCACAATTTTTTTTCAAATAGCACAGTATTAAAAACCTATAATCCACATTTTCAACTTCTCGTAAATGCTATTTCGTCAACGCATTGTCCTCTGATTTCAAGAAAGGCTATTTTAAGCCGCTCTCGTGGTTTTCCTGAGGAGACTGACCTTATGGACGCCGACCCTCTCTCGTATCTCTGATTCGCCATTCGCTCCAGTATTAGGATAACATATCAACTCCCATTCATTATCAATCAATTCTTTTAATGTTTTTCCCATACCAGTATATCATGTAAGTCCAATTAAATCAGTCAACACTACATTTAATCATGACTGAAGTTCCAACCTGCCACCAAAAATATAAAATATCCTTGACTACCATCAATTCAATTTGCAATACGTAATGGAATAAAGGTGCCTCATTAACAACTTAAAAAGAAATGTGATGACAAGGAAAGACAACACGCTGGCAACGAGGTCAATATTATGGAACGGAGGCAGTGGTTCTACGGTTAGGGGGCAACGTTTTTGTTTGTTTAATGATCGAAGCGCCCTTGTTCAAGCAAACGAAACCATTGCCTTGCCCTACCATATTCATCAGTTAGGCACATAAATTACCATATTTGCCCTTGGATTCCAGCAACATTATTGTTTTTCGCAAACAAAAACCTATCTTCAGCACTAGCCTCACAGCAAGTTGTGGGATTTTGTAGCACAAAATTCACGAGAAAACAGCAACGATATCAAGCTCGTAAACTCTGTAACCATTGTAGCAAATAGCAGGATAATGGATCATCTGGGCTTCTGTACATTCCGTTTTCATCAGAAAAAACAGGAACGTTCTTTCTTAGAACCAAATCAACGTAAAATTGCACAAAGTTTAATATTTCTTCGACTCGTGTTACGCCAGCAAGGGGTTGGATTCAACCTAATTTCCGTTCAAAGTAAAAAGAAGAAGATATCTATAAGCATACTGAATTATTACATTAATTGGGAATCAAATAATCGATATCAAATGAAGTTTGTTAGCATCCGCACCGCCGGCGCCCACCGATGCATCAATACTCCATTCTAACTAATGAGTGTTTTCGAAACGGCAAATTGGCTATAGGTGGCCCATGCCAAATTACACACATTCTCGCACATAATTGCAAAAAGCAGCATAACAGAGCAAACCCTTCCTGCGGACGCAGCACAGCTACGGAAAAAATGACATTACGAAGAAAACCCAAATCCGGCAGAAGCGGCCATTACATCATATCCATTGAAAAGCTGGATGGAAAAGCGGAGAGGTGAATAAAAAGGGCTGATGGAGGGAGAGAGAGGGCAGTGCCTCATCCAGTACATTCGGCCACCTCTCCCCACTCGATTGCGTGAGAGTAGCCATCAGCGGTTTTTGTGGTCTACACAACGCTTCCTTCAACTCTCTCTCTCTCTCTCTCGCCCCTTACGGTTTCTTAGGTCGAGAGCTCGGACGAATGCCCTCTTGACGACAAATGTCAATAAAAGGACAAAAGACAGCTGAGAACCTGTCTGAGGTCGTATGTAGGTGGAGAAAAATGGAGCCGCGAAAATACAACTGTCGGATTCGAAATAAAGAATTAGGCAAAGATAACTATCGTGTTGATTCCACTAATGCTGATTAACGCCAAAAGAAAGACTTGAGTGTTTTTGATGCTTGCCGTCTCGTGAGCACAAATAATATAAGGAAAACAATTTTATCCCACCAGCGTATCTATAGCGAGCATAATTTCTTTCGCATTTTGAATAATTTAATTTATAAGACTTTATTCAGAAGTTAGCGACATAAAAACAATGCACAAGTAGGCAACTGCGAATCACAGTGACAAACAATTATGATCCATTCGAAGCGTGTTCTAACGGAAGAGAAGTGAATCTTTGTCAATTTAAGACTCTTTTCAAGTTTACCTCACCACATCTTGCTCAGCTTCAAAATGTTTGTTGCTAGGCGATATTAGAAACGGAGATTTTCGAAAATATGAAATTAAACGAAGGTTGCAATTTCGTCGGCAAAGAAGAAGAATGGAATTTCGAGCGAGAGAAAAACAAAAGCTATCCCATCCATTCATGAAAGGCGAACATCTCGCTTTTCAACTTTTTTAGCCCGCATTCTTCAAACCCATACTCCTTCACTTCGAATATGCATTCGGTTAGAAAAACGCCAATGGTTATGATTGCTTGGAAACTATCCCGGAAGTGACAGTCTGTTTCTTTTCCTTAAATTGCTTGAACAAAACATAAGGCTGAACACGTCATCTTACGAAACATCTGCAGCTATACTTTTCTCCTCTCCGTAAATTCCCCTTCTTCCTTTCCATCCACTCATCCTCTCCCCTAAACTGCCTTCCCTCTCATTCAATCCAGGCTCCCTTCCTCACAGCTCAATCACTCCTCCTTTCTTCTTACTCAGCCAATCAAGTCCTCTTTCGTAGCCATCACTTCCCTCAAGTCTTTCCTATTGTATACCCTGCTTGATCTTATTACTTCATCAATGGTTATTAATGGGCCGGGATGAGGGCAACAGTGCGTCGTTTATTCGGGAGTCCGTACTTTCGGGATATTATAACGCCTGATACAAAACAGGGAAATTTTTTCTCTCTCGTGAACGAAATCTAACTTCAAGCTTTCCAGCAATCGACTAATTCCACCAAAGGTGACATTATTTCTTCCACCACACACCTTTTGGTAAGTGCTGGAATGGCATTGGATGTCTTTTTCGGACTCCCCGTTTAAAATGTGAGCGATATCTATGACTGTCAATCGAGTTCTTGCATTGGGAAATCATTCCAAGCAGTATTGCTCACGACTAAAGGGAACGGAAATCATAGCAACCCCATGATAATATAGGTTCAATGTAACAAAAAACCGGCCATTATCACCATCGCTAACCTTTCATACTGGTTTTTTTTTGTTCCCGAACCCACTGCCCGGATTCTCCCATCCTTTTTCACAACAAAACATGAATATGTGCCCGGCCGTCTGTCTGTCACATTCTCCCTACTCCCTCTCTCACGGTGTCCCCTCCTCATATCCAGGCTCCCTCATGTCAAGGTTCCTCCCCTCGTCTCGAGATGCCCTCTGCTCTCCCAATAGGACCATAGTGAAGCGGGGAGCCGTGGCGTTTAATGGGTCGCAAAGGAGCCGCTCAATTTATGCGCTCCGTCGTTCGCGCCCCCCTAACGCAGCGGCGAGGAGATGAGGGAAGAACCAGAAGAAAGAGAAATGGAATGATGGAAAGAAAGGAGGTGGATTGGAAGGTGGGAGATGGTTGGTTTGGAAGTGGGGTGAGGCCGGGAGAGGAGGAGGGGCAGGGCTGGCGCATTCGAGGAGGAGATAACTCATCGCTCCCTTTGTGCGAACGCTCAAGAGGAAATGAAAACTCGGGCGTCGGAAGGAAGGCGGGAGGAGGAGATGGAAAGGGGTGCGTTTATGTGTAAACCCAAGAAACCCTCTCCTTCTCGCCTTGCCACAGGAGGAGGTGGAGAAAAAGGGACGAATGAGGTTGGGGAGGGGGTGCATAAAGGCTTAAGGAGGGTAAGGGATGATGGGGAGTAGTGGGGAAGATGATGAAAGGAAGCTGGGCAAAGGGGTTAGGGATGAAAAAAGGACATAGGAGGAAGAAGAAAGAAGATAAAAACGGCGGATGGAAGGAGAATGGCAATGAGGAAGAGGCAGGGTGGCGTTAAAATGGAATTGGAATAAATGGAGAAAGAAGATTTTTTTAAGAGTGTGAACGCCAAGAAAGAACACGTCAAGGAGGCACGAAATAAAAGAAAACCAACGTGGAGGAATGGACGAGTAAAATGAAACAATTGCTTACCGGCAACCACATCAAATAGAAGATAAAACGAGGAAAAATGAAGGTCAAAGGGTATTGCAATAAATGGCACCGTAAATTTCCGTTACGCATCAAGTGGGGAGGTTATAGAGATATATAAAAAAATACTTTCTAAGATTTTCACTTTGATTATGACGGCTTCAACCGATTTATTCTCCGATTACATTGTTTGGGTGAAACGTGAGAAGTTTAGGTGACCGGGAGGATCTGAAGTAATATATTGGCCAATAAGTTGGTGAAATTGAAAGTAAGAAAAACTATAATTCTAAATCAAATTTCTCACCGCGCCTATATAGTCTTTGAATTCAACCTTTGGAAGAGGTTTACATCGCCCAAAAGAGGATGGAACTGTAAGGGTATTTGGAGATGGAGAATAACCAATTTACTTCCAAAATTAATGATGACTTGTTGACATTAGCGAAGCGCCATAGCCTTTGAATATCGTGTACCTCCATCACCTTTCAATATAATCACTGAAAACATTTTATTCTTTGATTAAATAGATTATTTCCTAAAATCCATCTGTAGAATGCACTTGCTACGACAGTTTGTACCAATTGCAAGTAAACGTTGCTAATATTTTCCCTCCCTGATTTTGCACAATATTCCTAAATTATGCTGACGCGAGTACGAAGTGATAATAGTACTGAGTAATTAATTTTCTTCAAAATCCTTGAGAAATGTATTCATTTATCAATAACAACATTTATCGTCGGACTATACACATTTAATTTCCTATGCCTTAATTTTTTATCGAATTCGTTTGCATTGGGTCACCACACGAGCATTTTCAAAGATTTGGGATGATTATTGAAAGATGAAAAATAGCTCGCATAAAAGGACGGAAGAAGCTACAATACACCCAAGCTACAATACTTTTCCTCTTTTAAGCCATTCATTGGAATGCATAAAATACTGTGGAGACAGGATCGAAGATGGAATGTCTGACAGTCAGCGTGACGGAAGAAAATGGTTTGTAAATGGCATTGTAGAGGGGGGCAAAGGACATTGCAGTTCTGTGAAGGTAGGATGCGAGGACCAAATGGAGGTGTGATGAAGGGGCGGAGGACCATAGAATGAAAGGGCTTCCCGTCCCGCACAGCGTCTCACACAAGGGTCTCAAAGATTGGCCGCAAATTCCCTACGGAATGTCTCCCTGCCTGCACCACTCTCCACATGGTGAGGATCGTGGGGCGAAGGAGCTTTCACACATCCCAGCGATTTCCCACGGTCTTACTCTCACCGTCAAAGTGGAAGCAGTACTTCTTGGCGTGCTTTTTTCAAACCCCAGAGAGTAGACGACAAAAGGAACCGCCCCATGTTACGAGCTGGAGAATCCGCGGAACCGAAAGCAGGACAAACAGGAGCCCAGGAACAACATTTTAACTGAGGCTGCTGGCTGAAGGTATGCATTTCATGACTGACCCGGTGGGCCAAATGGTTTCGAGGAGATATGGGACGTTTCCGAGCCGTCTTATCCTGGATGAAAGATTTCGTTTAAGTCCCACCCACGTTTTTTTAGACTCGGACAAGATTTTAACCGAAACGATTCTTCTCCATTGAGGCCTGAATCCCAAATCCCCAAGTTAAATGATTCGTTGTTAGCCAATGCTCCTTCTTGACCTAAATTCTCGGAAAACCACATAAATGCACGCTTTTTTCGGGAATGAAAACTTGCGGAAAACGGATTCAATCTGCTCGAGAATGGAGCCAAAGAATAATAAATCCCACATGTACTCAAATGCCACACGTAGTGCAAATTTTTCCATTCACAAAAGAACCAAAACCTGCCATAAAAAACGAGATGTGTTTGCATTTCACTATTGCAAAAAAAACAAGATTATTTGGCATAAAGACTTTGCATTTGCAGAGATAAATAAAGTTTCGAATAGAAAAACACCTTTTCATTAATTACTGACCACTTTTCGAAACGAACAAAATTAGGAGTATAATCGTCCATTAGGCATGGAAAACAAATATAGGAAACCAATTCCTTTACGAGTCCTGAAACTGGCAAATCGAGGCATATAAATTGCCCTTCTAAATTTGTGTTTTCATGTATTCGCAGTATTTTTAGGTATATCCGCGACGCTATTGCCAATCAACACAATTTGTGAGTTGATGATAAAAATCGGTCACCCTATAAACACAAATCTTTTCTAGACCCTAACAGAAATCTTCAAAATTTTCACTCGAAGTGGGTAAAGCGCTTCAATATGTGACATTTTCTAATTTAGATTATGTCCTTTATAATTTTCTGTGATGTTTAACTTTTTGGTTACTCTGTGAGAGATTTTCCATGCTAAAAATGACAAACCTTTTGTGTGAATTAAACGTCGAGAAAGCGAAAAAACAAATTCCATTACTAATCAGGAATAAGCGCCACCAAATCTGTTACAATAGAAGAAGGGATCCAAGTAATATGATCACCTCTGCCAGTCTTTGAATGATTTTTGGGTCCAAAAATTTTTCCAGGTGGAAGTTGGTGTGAATTCAATACTTAAATATTTGGAAGACATGAATATAATTTTAACGATACACCACTCCAAGCAACAAAGATAAACATTTGCTTTGACAATATTTAGAGTTAATATTAAAATGTTCGAAACAAAGCTACTTACGAGTATTCCCTTCGTATGTAAATCATTTGGGAACTTAACGATCCACCTAAGAATTGAACTTTTAGCGTTTCTGATCGCATGATAAAATGAGATATTACAGACTAACTAAAACAAGGCATAGCTTACGGACACAAAATAAATGGCGTATTGCGTGTGTCAGAGGGATCTGACGGAATAATGAGCGCGATATGGAAATAAACTAATGGGATTGAGACGTGGGGAAGAGAGCCAGGGAAAGCAGCGGAAAATGCGATAAGAAGAGGACGAGAAAAGGGGGTTAGCGTGGATAACTGCAATACAATGATTACTCGCTTATGGATGCATATATATATATATATAATATATATATATATATAATCTATATATATTATATATATATTATCTATATATATATATATATATATATATATATAATCTTGAAAATGACGCACTCCGGCGACGCACAAACACACAAACACTAGGTTAATAAATATTAAACACACAGAAACATAAAAGAAGGACACAGTAGATATTTACGTTTCGACGGCACGGCCGTCGTCATCAGAATCTGATGACGACGATAATGTGATATATGAAGGCTTTGACAACATCGACAATATGCTGCGTTGAACCCGTTCCTTATAGTTTCCATGTGGATGGAATCGATAGATGACACTGAAAACAATGTTTTCAATATTTCTGGATTTCATCTCCATCGTCAACAAGTCAAAAGTATTTTTAAGTCGATGGTCTCTCTCTGTAACTAAACACATCACATTACCATTCCCTTTCCATTCAATATTTAGCGTCACGACTTTGCGTTATGGTATCGCACATTTTCAGTGGAAGCGCCAAAACGTCGAGCGACTAAAACTAAATAAACGGCTTTAATGAGAATGAGCCGAAACGACTAATGGAGAAAGTGGGCGAAGGAAGAAGATGATAAAGGAGTGAAGAGATTTTGGGGGTGAAACGGCAAGAGTATAGAGGAGAGTGAGTGAAGGGGACGCGGGAAAGGGGTCACGGACGGGATAGCAGACAGGATGTCATAGCCGTCAGACCATACTTCACTTCTGGAGGGCAGCAATCATAGCGTCCGTCAATTAAGTCACGCGATCGAAGGGGAGAAGTTCCGCGGGCGGGCTTAAAAGGAGCAAAAGGGAGTGAAAACCTTTGGCGGACGAGGTCGAAATTCAACAAAAGTCGAAAATTGGGGTAATTTACGACAGGTGATGTTCTAGATTTCTTTGGCTCCAAACAACGACCGGAAGAATGGGCCACTTAATGAGCCTTCCATCGACATGAGGGACAGTAGAAGGATTAGCAGCCTGACAAAAATAAAACTGAACCGCAAAATCACAGTCAACATGCAGTAATTTGCGCGGGTTTCTTGCACTCAACATCGGCTCGCAATGCAATGATTACATCTTAAAAATGTGTATGAATCGATATTAGTTTTCCCACGCCCATTTTTAAACAGTGGATCGCAATAAGCTGCAGATAAAGCGACCAATAGTAACGCCAACATGTATTCTACCATTTTCCCGCCAGAACGATTTCATAAATTCCTGTATCTTTAAATATGGCTACTCAAGAGATATATCCTTAGGACATATTAGTCTGAGAGTGAATCAATATAATGAAAAGTAATCTCTGAAAATTTTTTTCCTTACGGCTGCTCGGTCCATACTAAATTCCTTAGTTTCTCTTAGAATAGATTTGAACGAGATAACTTAAAGTAATTACTCACTACAAGCAATGTTTATATATTCTTGAGTTCATGCAGCAGAGTCTTTCCAAAGATTCTCGATGTTCCGAAGCAAAAACAAATTAATACTGGTGAGTTTACATAATTAAGTAGTTGATTACTTGCAATAAATTTCATTTCAACCCCTCCTAAGTTGAAATACGTTGTCTATGCTGATGTAGGTTTTTAATTTAAATTAACTATCCCCTTAGCGACGCGTCTATACAAGATACATAATTACGGTGGACTAAATATCAGGGTCTCAATATCTAATGACAAAATCGATAAACAAGGCAACGCTGGAATGAAAAAAAAAGTGTGTAAGAAAGGGGGGATTTCGGATGGTAAATGTAAGGAGGCAGGTAGGTTGGGGAGGGGGTCGAGTGGCGGGATTTGATTTGGGGGTAGGGAACGTGGGAGACAGGCAGACTTCGGATGCCCTCCCATTACTGTGGCTTCGATTTTAACGAGCGGAGGGATGCAGTTATAAGTGGGATAACCGCGGGGCAACCCGAGGAAAATTTGTTGTGGAACGAGGAGGGAGTGAATCTGAGATTTTTGGGGCGAAGGGTGTACGGCGCGGAGTGCTGGTCGAGGGTTCTTCCCTTCGCCCCACCCTTTGACGTGTCATTACGCTGGGATCAACAACCCCTTCGGGACCCACGGCCCGGGCCGTGAATGGGGACCCCCAGTTCCACGTGTTCCTGACGAAACAATGCCGTTTCTCATGGGGATCTGGTGGTATTCGACGAGGCTTCCCATTCCCCTATTTCCCATAAGAATGGAAGGAAGGACGAAGTAATTCATCCTGAACCAACAATGGCTTGGGTGCGAGGGAATTGCTTTCTCCCTCCCACTAAATCCACCATCCATCGGAGAGTGACCCAACTGACCACAACTAAGACGACATTTATGAATCCACACGGAAGAGGGAAAGGGAAAATACCGCCATCGCAATATTGCATCAGATGAGAGAAAGAAATTTTAATTTTAGAAAGGATCTGTTTGATGAGCTCATAAATCCTCCTGGAGCAGAATGGAAACACGCTCCGGAACGACTAATTATGAATTCGTTCAAATACTGTATTAAAAACCGCTGCGAGAACCTCAATATGACAATGACGAAAACATGGATGGGATATGAACTTCCAGCGTGTATCAGAAAATAGGAATTCCTTTCCTACAACATATGAGCAGACATGCACGCGTTTCAATGAGAAGGGCTTCATTATGATTTGACGAATTATAAGGACCATACAGAGTATTTATTTTTTTTTAAAAAGCAGATGCGCCTAATTAAAATTTCTCGGAGCAATTGAAGTACGAGAGATCAAGATATTGGAACATCGCTGGACCAAGTGCATTAGTGTACAAGGAGACTACATTAAAAAATAGAAAATGTCTAACAGAGATAAATCATTTATTTCTATTTCATTCATAGAAAATTTTAAGTTACCCTCGTATTTAGAAATCACTTTCACCGACAAAAATCCCAGGCAGATGAGCACTGATTCGATGTAAATTCCGCCTCACTGGTTTCTAAATAATGAAATCAGGGTTAACCATCATCTAATGATGAAAAAAATTATTTTAAGTTAATATTTTCTGACCAAAATACTATAAATATATCTAATTCTATATAAATACTGAAAACACTACAATCAATTTTAATATCATTGTTCGTTCTCTCAAACTCTGAGCTTTTTTGGGTCAAATTACTATATTGCTGTCAAATAGCAGAACAAGTTTGAAAAGTAAGTTTCTTTGGATTGATTTTCACTGGGGCTGCAATGCTGAACGGTAACTGTAAGATATGCAGCAACTAATAAAAGTCAACCCTTGTAATAAATAGTATTATAATCATATCATTAGTTATAGCATAAACATTTCTCTCACCACTCCATACATGGAAATGAAAAGTCAAAATGGTCCATGAGAAGTATACCATGGAAAATGGAGATCGGAATTTAATCTGCAATGCTGCGGTGAAAATGCGAAAATAAGGGTACTTAAAAACTCAGATCGTCAGTTCATGGGTTATTATACTTTTTTTTTGATGAAGTGGGGGAGAGATCCTTTTAAGGTGGACATCTCGATCATCGACCATGTCAACCCTTCCATATTCCCTGATCCGGGAAGGTAAATTTAATGAAAAAGTAAAGACATTTGACATTAGCTAGTGAACAATTGGAGTATGCGACCCATTTAAATAAATATTTACATGTATAATGAAATGATACGTATTTCAATGAATATTCGCTATATTTGAAAAGAGTCAAATGAAGTGATAATAATTTTATAAGAGAAACTAGGATGAGAGACGCCTAGGCATGAAGGGAGCGACCCAAACTAACCCTTACTTTAATAAAAACGAAGGGCAGAGGTTCACTGCCGGGATAAATCATTCATCAATATGAAATCAGTCCGAAAGCAGGCTAACAGTGGGTCTACCAAGATAGCCTACTCCGAGTTCATACCGCTAACATTACATTATTAATTATTTTTGGACAATTAAATTAATTTTTTCAAATTAGATTCTTTAATACGTCAATAATTAACTTATTTGACAGTAAAATTTTATTTTGTGGAAACGCAAAGTATTTGATTCTTCCTTTTTCATTATAATAGAATTCCATCATTGGAATAGAATACAGAATGTAATAGAATTGCATCGACCTCAGAATTTCTTACGAAAACATCTTCGATCACCTACTCCTCCGAATCAAACCTTCACATGTAGTCTTTCTTTACTATGGTGCTCTACAGAATACATAATAATCATCAGAACTACCCTACTTCGGAATCTCTCTTCAACGCAACACAACAGTGATATGTTACAATTGAAAAATATCTACGTGTGAAATTTATTTCCAATGAATAGGACAAAACAAAATTTCCTGCAGCGGTGACAGATTCATGTTTTAGCTCTCCTTTCCAAAATACTGAATATTTTCTCCAAAGTCCGTAATATCTTAAGCTCTCATTGTTGCACAAGTTACTGAGTAACACATAGTCATTTATTTCATAGTAGTACTATTTCTATTTAAATCGTTGAGTATAAAATAATATTGCAATAAACATTATAATGAAGCATTATTTCTCAAAAATGGGAAGATAAATTTCAATTGGCTCATTATTAACATCATTGATACCAAATTTCTTGAAAAAAATGAGAAAACACATCAGCACCAGAAAACGAAGGTTTCTCATTATGAAGATTATATAGAGAAGTGAATTTTCATTGTTTCATTCGACTATTGACAACCAATCAATACGTATATGTCATCATTTCAGACTTAAAATTTGTTGTCCAATTAGTCTATAAATAAAAACAGCGGAAACTATATGCTAATTGGTGAAATTCCCGACCTCTTGAGATATTGGAACAAGAAATTTTCACTTACAAACGGAAATCTTTTGACATACAATTGTGATATACAGGGTCTTTCACAGAAATAAGTATCCCTATGCTTATCATCTTTTCCAACTCAAGAGGCGTTATTCACCAAGAATTTATGCTTCAGGGACAGACAATGAGCAGTAAGTTTTGCGTGAAATTCTTCCAAAGGCTACGGAAAAGGGTGCAACGCGTCGGGAAGGAGATCTTTGCCAAGAATAAAAAGGAGCCAAAAGGCATCCATTTTGGAACGATACAGAAGGACTAGAAGTCATCGAAACATGATACTAAAGGCGACTAATGAAAATACTGGCAGACGCAGAAAGGAATGAGAAATTACTAATGAGAACTAACGACAGTATGGAACATCGTAAATAAATTAAGAAAATGCTAGCTGCATGGTACTTAACAAACCATGGGACATAACGATGCTGATAAAAGCAAAATCAAAGGGATATTGGGACGAAATCCTGAAAGATAAAACCGTAGGAGTACAATCCAAATAAAATGAAGAATAAATAGCTCGCACAGGGTAAAGGAAGATTTTGATAGAAATGGGAAGAATGATGTGCACCTACTACCAATCTTGAGATTGAGAAACGCAAGAAGACATTAGAAATTGAGCTCAAGAAGGGGGATAGAATAGCAAGTCTAACCTAGCATGTATCCGTGAGAAATGCAGAAGGTGACAAGCAGCCATCCTTACGCGGCTGGTGACTTACTAGGGCGACTCACCTCCAGGGAAATGCGGGCGGGTCGCGATTGAGGGTGAAATAGCCCAGCGCGTGCGACGCCCGGAAAAGAAAACAAATGAAATTTGTGAGGGCGGGACACAGAGTGGAAGGGGAAAGAGAGAGAGGAGGAGCGGAGTTTGGTGTGACGGGAGGGAGGGGGAGGGTTTGAAAAATGGGCGCCCTTCGGAGCACCGGGGCAAGGAGAGAGAAAAGATGTGGTGGGAAAGGCGACGGAAGGGCTTCGGAAGAGCGACTCGGCCTGACCTGAATAAACCGTGGGGATCTGTGAGGTGGGAGAAGTGAGGGAGGAGGAGGGAGAGAGATGCGAAAAGGAGAAGGTCAGATGGGAAGAATCCGGGGAAGATGATCCCAAACTGAAGATGAATGAAACAGAAGAAAAGAAGCATGCGAAAAACGAGAGGATGCGTAGGAGACGATATTATTTTAGGGAGATGAATAGCACATGAGAGGAACATTAATGGAGATATAGACCAATAGATAACACAGGCCCACAAAAATTTTTTTTTTGGTGCCGGGAATCTTTGTGATGATTTTAACTATATTTGTAGAGCTGAATCCAAATATGAAATCCGTTTTTATTTAACAGCTCTACTTTTTTAGATATGGCACAGCTTACGATTAGTTGTTTTAATATTTGATATATTCCGGAAAATAATTTTCAAAGTTAAATAAATCTATAAGTATACTAATTTATAACCACTCTGCGGTGTTCCTTTTATTTTCAATAAACTGTCAATAAGTTTTATGTATATTTCTATATTGTAGGCCAATAAGATAATTATTAATATAATATTCCCATATCATCATGTAGAAGATTTTTTTTACGTAAGTAACAACATATCTATATCTTGAAAACTATAGCTGATAGGAAAAAACTAGTGTCATAATTGGATTCAGCACCCCAATTGTTCTTTAAATCAGCATTAAAAGCTCCGGCACCAAAACCACTGTTGGCCTGTGTAATCAAGTAAAATACATATAAATTATTAAACTGAAAAAAGTGTGCAACGAATCAATCAGGTTGTCTACACAAGGTATTTATCATTGGGGCTGGGATTCATATTTCTAGATTTTCAAACCGAAGCGTGTTGGCATCATCAGTCCTTCATTCTTCACTGTTCCATTATTGTAATAAACTTTTGGTGTTATTTTTCAATCCTTGCCACTCACTATACCCTCAGATAGTTTCTATTTCTTACTTCTTATCCCTTATTCACTCTATTTGTGCCTAGATCTTTGGTCTTAGATTCCCTTTCAATTATTCCATCCACGGTACTCTCTAGTAATATTTATTCGTCCGGTGTACTAAGTTCATCTATTCATTCTATTATTCAAATGCTCTTTCGCCTCTACTTCTAGTCGGTGTACTTCCTTGTTTCTCAATATTTCAATCCACTAATCTTTAATTCGCCACTGCAGCATTGAGCTTCGATAAATGAAGAAATAAGATATTAAAGATAGACGATTTTTTATGTACTGGAATCTCACGACAGCTATGGTCTTTGTTAGGAAATTCGAGGATGTTTTAGTTGTATTACGATTACCACATGTTTCAATTTTTTTCCATAATGATTAACTTGGATGGTTAATTTAGAGTTTGTCGGTGCGAATTCTACATAACGCTCTTACTCCGTGCTTTTGAAGAGAAATAAAATTCATGTTTCCACTTCACGCAGGAAAATATTTCTATACTAATGTATTCTTCAATTACTGCATCTGTATTCTTCGAGATGAAATTATTCTCCGGTAAACATTTCTATTTCATGCGATCATTTCCACGAGACTAGATTGCAATAATTTCTACGGCTTCAGAACGATATATCCTGGGACATCGGCGCTCCTGGAGTGCGGTACCAAAGGATCATCAAAGAAGCACAGATCGGTAGATGTACCTTGGCATCTGCCGAGCTGTCGAGATCGTAACGGGAGAAGAAGACCTTTTTGGAAAAGAAGGCGGAGGGTGGTCGGATATGGGAAAGACAGGAGGAATAGGAGGGAGATGGGAAGTGGAGAGCGGCAACAAAACAGTGAGACAGGGAGGGAATATGGGAAGATGAAGGCGGGAAAGGGGTTGAAATGGGAGTGTGAGAGGAGATGAAGGGTAATAGTTCGAGGTGGTGGTGGAGGGAGCACGTTGGAGTGGTCGAGGGAGACTAGGAGGAAGGTCCTCCCTACCCCGTCCACGAGAGTGAGCCCACTTCAAGGTTGAGGAAGGGTTAACGGAGAGTGTAGCCTATGTATCCGCCTACGGCACTTTTGAGGTGGGCGGAGAGAGAAAAAAGAAGGGGGCGAAAGGGGGATGAATGGAAGGCGGGAAGTGGGGCTGGGGATCGGTCGAAACGATCCCCAAGCGCTTATATTTCCCCGTTGAATGAGGAATCATGACAGGGACCCGGGATGGTAATCTTTGGTTCGTATCGAGCGCCCTTCACGACGGCGATAATTGGTTTACTTGAACATGCAATCAGACCGGAAGATCGAATGCTCTCCAAACCGATTTCGACTTTTTTACGGTCTGCGCTTTTAAGTGAAGGCACCGACACCGCAACGGCACCATTTTTTTTCATCTAGACCGTCCGTACGCAAATGCTTCATTCATGTACTTCTTATCCTACGAAATCTCAACCCACTTTTTGGAATCAATTTAATTTTAGGCCTCACGTTGCGTCTTTTACGTTTTCTCGAGTTAACCCATTCAACACCCCCATCTCTCATCTTTTCCAAACACACCTCCATCTCTCATCATTTCCAAACACTCTTTTCCAGATCTCCATTTGCTGATAATTCAAATTTCACTCCCATTACGATTCAAATGTGCTTTTGAATTTTTATCGTTTTTAACCACAAACAACACCAAAGTTAGCCTTAAAAAATTCCTTATTTTATTAATGTGTTAAACTTTTATGAAATTAATGGATTTCAAAAAGTAATCATTGAGAACATTATGAGTGAGTTCACCCAGAGCAGAACACCCTCGGCAAAATGTTCAAGAAAGTAGCATATCATAAATGATTTGATACATTGATTATATCTGACAAAAAAATGTATCAAAGTGCCTCCAGTTCCTAGGAATTTATGTGCATCTTCGAAGCACATATTACTTTTTTCACGATTACTACTTTAATATCAGTCTGAAATTGAATGGAGACCAATAAGAGTTTTTATTGTTGATTCTTGGTATTTTTTTTAAGAAAATGGCATCCAAACCATACGTCAAACAATTCGAAGGTATTAAAAAAATTAATGAGGATTTTCAAGAGGCGTGATATGTACGGACATTCAATGAGAGTCACTGACGCACACCACATTATTATTTTGGAGAGTTTATGAATGCCTAGAATTAAAATGTACTCCTTGGATATCGTAAGAAGGGTTCTAATGAGAAATCGATTAACTCTTGGTACGTAGCGTAATCAATTTAGGAAGTACAAGGATCACAAATACAAGGAAATACAAGGATACAAGGATCGATCACAAGACAATGAATCCGAAGTTTTCTTTTGGAGCATAAAAGCGTTGCATGTTCTCTGAAATCCTTTTCAGTATATTTTGTAACTCCTGCGTGGGAGAGAGAAACCAGAACGTTGAGCGAAGTATTGTTCGAGATTCATGCAATGTTCCCCTAAACAACCTGTCTCTTAATCCGTTAATACCTTAGTCGCCACCTAAGTTTCGCGGCTTTTAAGTCCCCCCCTCCTTTCCCGTCCCCTCGTTATTCCACGGGCCCCCCCTTCACTCTCCCAAAGTGGCCCGCCCTCCATCGCCACCCGAATGCAAATCATCCGAGCGTAAATCCGCTCTCCTTTCAGGCATGGCGATCACGCGCACGTACGACCCATCCAGCGACAACAAAAAAAGCAGGAGCGACTAAGCGTCTTTTGTTTCCTTTCCGTTCCTCCGGGCTCATGAGAACCCGGAAATGGGTGAGACACTCCGACGATGGCATCTTTAACTCACGTTCGCGGATATCATCCTTTACAAAGCCTCACTTTTAGACCATTCCATTCCGATCTACGAGCGTTAATTCTAATTATATTATGCTTGTCGGGATAAAAGTAAATACTTTCATTTAGATTGCTCAAAATTTTTATTTAGTTCTTCATTTCTCTTGTTTTATCTAATACATTTATTGACGGCGCACGATTACATTAACGTCGGTAGTTGCTATGCGACCACAAACGGTAAAGATTTTCGGTTGAGTCGTGATGGTCATCTACATCACACTTTGAATAACTTCAAATCCATTTTAATTAAATCGCACATCCTTCATTTTAGTGGTATCAAACTGTCAAACAAAATGCCGCTTATTTTTACAATCCTCTCCAATTGCATTCTCGCAGTATTTTCCTGGTCAACCAAATGTTTAGCTCAGAGAGATTGTCAAGAAAAACTCCCGAGGTTCATTTGACGCGCGGATAACACGAATTCCGCCCGCCACATTTCGAAGATGAATAGATTCCGGAAATCCGATTCGATTCGTGCTTCGATTCTTGGTCCAAACCTTTGTGACGGAAGGGGCTCGGTTAGTTCGCTTGGCCGCCGCCACAGGACGAGTGGAGCGCGCTATTACTTTTTCCCGAGCTTATTCGGAATTTCAGGGAATGGATTATTACGGGGGATGGATTTATTGCGCCACATGCCAGAGGTCGGATTAATGCGCGTTTCGAGGAACGAACGAGCAGGAAGAGAAGGATATATAGGTGGAGGAAAGGGGGTGCGGGCGGGGAGATGGGGGACAGGAGAGGGCGCGAGAGATTCGAGGCCCTTACGATCCGAAGGGATGAACGCTTTCGCTAGAATGGCCTCGCCAAACATCCGTTTCCCATCCATTGAGAGAATGGGATCCGGCCATTCCAATTCATTGACAATTGGTCCCTCAGACTTTATTTCTAAAGAGAAATCTGAAACGTTAGGGATTATTGGGGTGCCTCTAAAAATTTTCTGGTGCGATAATCAAAACATGAAACGAATGCTGCGTGGAAGCATTGCCATAACTTTTACTCATATTTATACGGATGCCGACAAAGAAGCACTATCAGTTGACCTTAAACCAGAATGAATACAGAGAGAGTAATAGAGGCCCAAGGTGCAAGTACATTAGGGTATGTAAGTTAAATACGTAAAGTGGTCACTTCTAAATATTAGTGTGATATTATAATCAACAATAAAAATCAATGTCATCCATGGAAATTGAAAACACTCTATGACCTTAATATTATAATACTTAGGATTTTGTATGCAGAAATGACGATGTAACCGGTATTCTGCAACACAATCATGAATAAATCCAGATTAAATTTGTAAAGGATACTTCCAAGCAGAATAAATAGGCCGGAGAACAACTCTATAAGGAAGCCTAGTCTAATGAAGTATTATAAAAATAACTTACTGAAAAATATGAGATAAGCAAATGTAAGTCAAACATCTCGATCGTAAATAATGAGCAAAATACATTGGTCAAAAGTTTAGTATGCCTTTTATTCGTACCCTATGGTAAAATACATAAATACACAGGAGTGTTCACTAAAAAAAAAGCCTCCGGCAACTGATAATAACTGTTGGTTTCAAGCCTTCCTCTACGCAAGGGGGGTAACTCAGTATCCCAATTATAACAATTCGGTTTAATCGTTTAATATTCTGATGCGTCCACGCATTTTGCCCACCAAACCTAAAGGTAATGTTTTTAGCAAACATATAATCCAATTGAGATAGGAGAAACCCAAAATGCGTCAATATATTGAGATACTTAATGTTATATAAAGCATTATATCCAAAGGGGAGGGAAGATTTCTCCACTCTCGTAAATTGGAGGGGGTTTGTACAGAAACAAATGCACCAATTTCCCGCTCCGAGGGCCTGAGAATGTAGGCGATGGCGATCATTGAAACAAATACTCATTAGTCCACCATGTGCACATAAAGTGTGGTACAATGGATGAGTGGATTTTAAACCGAGTGGATATTAAACCGTGTATCGTTTGGTTCCTTTGGTTCTGAGAAGTTTGATTCCGGCGTCAGGCACTTCCCTTCACCGTTTCTCCGTTCCCTAAGAGTTAGTTCTATCTCCACAAAATGCTGGAGGAAATGGTGAAGCGATCGTTTGATTACATTTGCTTTACGTACACCGACAAATGAGCCACGATAAATGCGTCGCCGAATCTAAATCGGCAATATGGTGCCAATAATAAATATTTCACAACCTGACGCATCATTAGACGTTGTAATTTGCTTAAAAGTGATCGGTACTAGTACCAAGTCTAATCAGATCAGTACCAGTACCAAGTCTATCTTACCTTTGCAGCAAAATTGTCGAATGCAGGTGGCTCACAATAACGAAATGCTCACCTAAAAATAAAAAGAAACACATAGATAAATATTTTTAGTCGATTGAAAATTAGAATTATTAATGCTACATTAATTACTCAGTGAGCACTCACAAAAGTTATAAATCAGTTGTCAACACAGAGTATTTGAAAATACTGGCATTTGACACGAAATTATGCCATAAACTTGGTAAAAAGTAAAACTCTTTGGTCGAAATAACCCTTTCAGTCCTAATATTAAAGGTCAAAGTTCTAAAAAATAATTCTTGGGTGACACAATATTTGAAATTTAGGAGAATTAATTAATTTTCTTTACAAATCGAATGAGTTTGGAAGCAAAATACTCTTTGAAATGACATGGTGGTCCCTCGAAGCTTTTGATCTTGTTAATATCATTAAGAGATGCGCAATCAAATCATCAAATCATCAAATGTGAATATTCACACATCAGGGTATGGGGGCCAGTTCCTTTCCCTGTGCCGGTATATGGTTTCCCATGAAGATCTGGTACCCGAAAAATCAACTAGCTTGGGTGGAGCTGCAGGTGCCCAGAGTGTCCGGGAATCGAACCCGGGACCCTCCGGTCAGTAGTCCAACGCTCTACCCACTGGACCACCGCGACCCTCATTAATTCTAATGTAAATTAAAAATGATTTTCTTAAAAAAAAAGGACCTAGAGCTTATCAATTCTTAAATTATCGATCATAAATTAGCCTCGTAAGCCGAATAACACACTTACCCCCCAGCTTTCCTTAAATAATTTTACTGGTAAAAACTGAACCATGAATTAGGGCGTGCATTTAGCATAAAAATCTATGAAAACTCTTTCACATTAGTTCACTTTAGTAGCCTTCAACATCTCGCCTTGCCTCTCACGCATCTTAAAGTTATGCTTTCCTAAAATTCATTTCATTGCACTGTTGCTCTCTTATTTAGCAACGAGGACAATCAATTATGCCTTATAGTAGAGGTTTCCCCAAAGCCACAGATACATTTTCAAGTCTTCTAAAAACTGTTTAAAACGAAATGTATAACTTCCTAAACCACATCCCTCAAAATACTGGCATCCGATAAGGTTTGCAACATATTTACCGTTACTCGGTATTTCTGCATTCACAATCTTCAAGAACTTGCAAATTAACTTTTTAGCTTTGAGATGCGGGCCTTGGGCTGAATCTCACCTCAAAAAGGGATCACTCATGGCATTAAACGAGAGACGGGCGCAGAGGGAGAAAAATGGAGACACGGAAATGGATGGCAGAAGGTTGGTTTTTGACGAGACAAATGATAAGCGGACTCCCAAAGGCGCACGCTTTCATGGTGCGGCAGTCAAAGAGCCGGGGAGGGGGGTTGGTGAGGGGTACCGAAAAGACCCCTGCCTGGTCTCTATGGAAACAAGCTCTTTCCCTCCGACCCCAACTCACACTTCACTCTGCCATCCACACATCATGCCTACGCAACTTCCCGACCAAAGCCGCAAAAGGGAAAAGCTTAAATCCGAAATTAATTACAAGTATAAACGCATGCTGGGCCAAAAATGCTATCAAATGGAAGCCTCGAAATTGGACGGCGTTCAAAGCTAATTTTTTCAAAACTACTTTCATCCCCATCGTATTAATGCACCGAAAAAAAAATCCTCCCATCCCTCCTCAAAAGGATTCACCTCCGATGATTAAAACTACTTATAATTCGAAGCGTTAAATATAACCGAAACGGAAATGACCTTTAATTGGAATACGCTCCATCAATTTCAAGTGGAAGTAAAAAAAAAGAGGCTGAAAGGAAACGTGCGTGCTCCGATATGACTTACAAGTGAAGACTCGTTGGGAGAACGACGAGAACAGCAGTGTTTCCCAATGCAATGATTGTGAAAAGTGCGATTCATCAAAGGATCGGCGAAGAAACTAACTCCGCAATAAAAAGTGTCCCCGAAACTTCTTTCTCCTAATTTGAAAAGTTGAGAAGAGTTTGAACCCAGAATTGAACAAAGTTCTCGAGCAATTTAAAAAAAAGGAGAGGATAAAATCCGGGAGATCTTCCCACGATACGAATATATATCGCAACAGCATGAAATATGCATATAAGAATCCCGAGCCGAGGAGGTAAAAGAGAGAGAGAGAGGAAGTCGGACAAAGTGAGGGCACACTTGCGAATGAATACATTTCCCCAGCTGCGACGCAGGCGGCGGAAAGTTTTCGGCAAACGCAATTAGGGAAGGGGGATGGGGAGAGACAGTGAGGGTGGGCAAGGAGAGAATCGGAACAAGAGGGTCGGAAGAGGAAGAAAAGACGGAAAGGGAGTAAATCCTGTCGAGATAATGCAGAATAAAAAGCCCTCGGTGAATATTATTGAATTGGCGGGGAAGAATTTCTTTTTTTTCACCCTTCGTTGAAAAGGCAGAAAGATAAAAAGGAAGAGTCCACGAAGAAGGCTGTCCTGCATGAGAGAAAGATAAAGCGAAAGAGGCTGAAGCGGAAGGTGAGGTGAGTTGGAATAGAACGGGACAGACGAAGAGGGATTATGCCGTCCCTTAATTGCGGAGATGTTCAAACCCTAACAAGCAAATCTCTTCACATATTACCGCAAACGAATGAATAATCATTACATGTCAGCAGATATCCTCTTTTTCTTCCATTTTACGAGTCAACTAAGTCGAGATATTGAGCCATGAACTCCAACTGTACGCTGCGGAATGAAATTTGTTTGATTACTATAAAGATCAGTAGGGAAATTATCACGCGACGTTATATAGTGAAAAGGACGTTTTCCTGGTGAGTTATAGTAGCTCTCGTGGCATAAGAATTGGCGTTTCAAGGTAAGGAATTACCATTTGAAAACTTTCATTCAGAGAAGGGGGAAAAATAAGATAATCAGGACTTTTAGAGATGGGAATTTTAAACTCGTTCGTTTCACTGTTTTCATTTTCATTACAAAGGAAGGTGTATGCAACGATTCCAGACAATTTTTATATAGACCGTTCATATTTTGACATTTCGTGAGCTAAATCATTACCAGTGTCACCATTTTGGCAAATGGTGACACTGGTAATGTCAGTGGTCAACATTGTAATAAAAGTACACGAAAAATTATAAAAATCAATGAAAATATAACACAGAATGGACAAGGTTAAGCTGTGTCTCGTTTATAGAGAACTCAGGGGAAATAATAACTCTAAACTATCTCATTTTTTGATTAAATATGTGTAAAATTGTTCAAAAATAAGGCTTACAAGCGGTATTATTTGATTTTGCTATTAAGTTTGAATATTAAAAAATTCTGCGACATTAAGGGGTGGTGAAACAATAACGTAATTGAAAAATTAAGGTCAAATACCCCCAAAAGAACCGACCAACCTTTTCAACGTAGTCACACTACCGTGAATTGAGGATAGAGTTTGAGACAGGCAGAGCTTGATAGATTTGATCAGCCAAGGATTCAAAGGTAGAGAGAGATACGGGTTACTGGAAATGGTGGAAAAAATTGGCAGTGAGTTGCGTGGAAATGAAATCCTGCAGTAAGGGAAAGAAGAACGGAGAAGATAGAAGAGAGGACAGTGAAGAATTGGATGAAGGCGGCAAGAGTGAGGAAAAGATACGAGACAGTGATTGAAGGAAAACGGCAAGAAAGATTGCTACATGTCTTTATTTTCAGGACAAAAATGAGGCCATTAAGTCCTCTTTAGATCCATCTCCTAAGGGAGAACGATGGTGAGGAGAAGGAAGGGAATGGAATGGTCCTGCACAGGGGGGAGGGGTCGAAAAGCAGCAAAGATCTAAAGGAAGATGGAAGCATCTGAAGAGGTAGGAAATTGGAAGCTATATGAAAAGGTTAAAAGGAGAGAAGAGAAAATGAGTAGGGGAGGTACTAGGAAAGAAAACTATTTGAGAATGGATTTAAATAGGTCAGGTGGAGCGAGTTCGATGCCAAATAAATAAACTGAAAATGAGAAAAACAATTAATAATTGGTAACATCAGTTCTCGTAATACAGCAGATTGATATCAATAGTTTAATAGATAGCCGTGATATAAAATATAATGTGATTGACGTCTACGTTTGATTACTGTCACCTAAAAATACATCATTGCGACACAGAACTCTAGCCCCGAAATTAAACAATGCAAACACAAATCTCAAGAGTATAGACAATAAACGAATGCATAGGTGGGTGCAATTAATTGCTTTCATCGTCTGAAGTCATTCAGTCTCGAATAATTTATGTTTACAGTGTTAATTTGAGGCTACTAAATCACAGTAGTAGTGACAACTGTACAAAGTTTGCGAGAGCAATCGTATCTCCTTTTCGGATAACATTTCCTCAAAACATCAGAACCACCGAGGGAGGAAAGGTAAGGTAGGCAAGAGAGGTTCGAGAAACCAGAAGGGGATATTAGAGCAAGAGAACGGAGCAAGAGAGAAATGGGAGGAGAGAGTAAGTGGATGGGGTTTGGTGGACAAAGGGGAGGAATGAGACTAATGTCGACAGTGAATTATTCAACGTTCCCTTCAGCGAGAGGAGGAAACAGACGAATAGAGGAGTGGAAGGTGAAGTTGGGGGATGGAGTAGAGAGGGGGAATTTGGAGGAGGTGGGGGAAGGAGGAAGTCGAAGCCCGAAAGCGAGGGAAAGGGTGAGGCTGAGAGATAATTTGGTGTCCAGGCACATGACATGGGTGGGGTTTTCGCAGTCGTCTGCGAAGGAAAGGTGGATTGGTTAGATCACCACGATGGGCGAATCAGAGAAATGAAACTAAGCAACTAATTCGATACCAGTGGAATATGTTCAAATTTTAAATATTTTCTGCACAATCCATCGCTCACGTGAAACATTAATTATAGCCAGCCATCCTAGGATCGAAGTTGTGATAACAAGGAACATTACGACTCCCACTCATTCCTTGGGAGTTATCCGTTCAATTCATCTTAGGGATGTGGGCTAGAGGATGTAAAAACACTTGGATATTTAAAAATTTCACTTGAAAAGTACTAAAGTGAACTGGAAACCAGTTAAAGGACAGGGACGGAATCCTTCTTTTTTTTGTGTCATAATGTAAGTTGCAGTAGTAGTTTTATGGGAGGCAACCGACAGCTGAGGTCATTTGCCCCATTAGAGATGGATGGGAAATGAAGAAGAGTGGAGAGAAACCCGGCGTCGGCATTAGCCTACTCCTAACGAAAGGCGCCAAGAGGTCCGCAGTTTAAAGTCCCATCCGACGGACGGCGTACTCACTCAAATTGCTCTCCACAGAGCACCTCAAGTAGTTGTACTTGTATATCCGCCATCTCCAGGATCCAAACCCGGGCCCTCTCGGTGGGAAGCCCCAAAGAGCTGTAGTTTCTTTTTTATCGTGTCTCATTTTGTAGATGAATTTGAAAGGTACTATAGCAGAACATTAAAACAAGAGATAAGGAACTCAACCAATGTTTTTTTACATCATCTGCGAAAGAGTATATGGCAAGTTTTTAAAGGTTTCCAATCAAAAATAAGGTGCAGTGAATACCGAGTACCTACTAAGCAAAAAAGAGTAATGAAATTTAAATGTCTACTAATTGAAATTGGATAAATTATTTATCATAGAAAGTTAAATGTAATTAGATCCATCGTTTAGTACAAACATACCTAAAATGAAATCCTAAATTATGAATTACATACCTTACGTCACTGGTACCACTGTTAGTGAATCTACCTGAATAGTAAATACAACTGTTTCAGACTAACATTTGTGGTTCTAGTTTAAAATCAATAACACAGAAACTTTCAGAATAATCACTGCTGAATGAAGAATTTATCACAGTTTCATCATGACTTTTAGAGTGAAATTACTTTTCAAAACAAGTTTGTGGAAAATCTACATAATTCCTTTTCAAAAAGACATACCTTTTCAACTATTCAGCAACAATATCTATCCATGTATCACGACATGGGTGGGGTTGTCACAATCCTCTTATATGGAAAGAACACTTCGTCGTGCTACTGTGTTAAACGATACATAATTACATACAATGAAAAAATAGCTAATCACAATTCGATAAATAACTAGAAAATAAATTTTGTTGAATAAGGGTAACAAATGTGGACTCGGATACACTTTCTGAATACACCACTGCGTAGGAACAGTTAAGTGGTCCTTAGGGAATCATGAGTGATGGTCACCATGATCGATCGATATCCATCCTATATGGAAATAGTAGCCATTCCACCATTTTCAAATGTAAATACAACATCGTGAGTTTTTTATTGTGCCCCTTGGCAGGAATAAAACCAATGTGATTCAACAAATTTTAGTTTGTGAGTTTATCAAGCTCTTTTGCATTGTGAAATGATAATACCACTAAAAGATAATTTGAGGGGAAAAACATCCGCCAACTTGGAGAAAAATTAATTCCATTGTTCAATTCAACGAATTTAATACTAAAAAACCTATATTATTACCCATATCCCTTTATGATATGCCGATCTATATTTTAATCAAAATTACACACCCGTTATTTCTTTCAAAGTGTTCTCATACTATCATGTTCCTTACACTTGCACCGAACAAGAAACATAAACGCTCTATAAGCTCTTTATTTCATGGCTCATTAATGACGAGCATACCCTCTCAGCAGCGGCAAGTACTCACTTCATTAGACATGCCAAATTTTAAAACATCACGGCAAGGGGAAAAGACATCTTCTCCCTTAAGAATATACAAAAAGAAATGGCTCCGTAGGAGGGAATCCAACCAAAATGGCAATTTGAATGAAAGCGATTTGGACTGGAGAACGCCCGAGAGTGAAATCAATAGGAGTGGAGGAGGAGAGGAGGCGAGACCACTTTTCTAAATATATAACTCCATTGATTCCTTTGAAATTAAGACGGCAAAAAATCAATAAGCGGCAGAAAAGGACAGCCCCTGCCACCCTTTGCCCCATCGTAAGTCACAATTCCCTCTTCCTTCCATTCCCATCCTCTTTTTCATTTCCTCCTTACTCTCCAGGTGATCTTACTTACTCGATTTTTTATATAAAATCATTCATTTGCTTAAAAAGACCTTATAACCTGAACTTGTCAATTTAAAACGCTAGCACCACCCGCTCGTAAAATTGACAGTTGTAAAAAGTGAAGAGAGTAGGAATAAAAAAGTACCGAAAGCTCCGGGAGTCAAATTTAATTAAGTAAAACACTAAAAATGCACACGGTTTCGGGGTTGAAATTAAACTAATAGTACACAGATATACTTTTTCAGTAAATATTCAAATTTTCACAAACCTTAACAGGAGTCATGTATTATATTTATAAAAGACAAAGGAAATTGGCAGATTGCAATCAAAAGCATCTATCTCAACGGACAAGGTGAATACGAATGGTCGGTATAAACTTTCAAAACTATTTATTTACGCGATAGGTTTTGAAGTTCAAAATGAAAATTATTCATATTTATTTAACCTCTGAACGGAAATTAGGAATTAACACTGGAATATTTTAACATTGCAATTGCAGTACTTTCATAGCGTTAGTCATAATTATGGTCCAGTAACGATAATGAGTCTGGTGCAAAAAAATGTCGACATCAAATAGCGTACCTGACTCCACAAAACTCTTAAACTTCCAATAATTCGAAATAAATAAGAGATTTAAACTAAGATTTGATTTCCTTTTGACAGTCTTCCGGAAATTTCTCTTTCTTCCATGGTGTCTGAGAGTTTTATAACGCATGCAGACAGAACTACAGACTGAGAGACGGACCCAACAAATTTCTATTTTGTTCCAAACCAGCTGAACAAACACTAATGTCAAAAGTGTTATAAATTTTTAAAAAAATATGAATGGCCATTAGCCACTACGATTAAACACATGGTTTAGGCTTTAATTATTATTAAATATGCCCTATTACATGTGAAAAAATAAGTCCTCTGATAGGAGAGAAACAACTGGCTGGTCTTCAGATGATAAATTTTGCAGAGCAGCTATTCGAAATTTACTGTCATTTATCCGTAAAGGTGATTGATTAAGATCTCCGGACAATTTGCAAAAAAAATCAAGCCTAAATTATTTTTTTTTCTGAATCTCCCGTCCGGTTACGTGCATATACACTAGAAGAGGTTTATCCAGATTATTTTCGTCAATTGGTGTGCACCTCTCAGCATCCCTCCTGCCTTCCCCCATCTCTTCACGCTTTCCATCCCTCGACCCCTTTATATTCCATACCCACGGTCTCCCCCCAGCTCTGCGGCCGGGACACCTTCCGTGGCTGCGACGCTTGTGGCGGCCGTGAGAACCCAATGTTCCAGAGCCACGGCTAGCCCTGGGATCCGAAGTCGCGCCGTAGCGGAGAGAGGGTGGAGGCGGTGGTGGTGGTAGCGGTAGCGGAGAACGAGGAGAGGGAGGGAGGGCGTGACCAATGAGCCCTGCGGTTTTGGGATCCTCGTTTTAACTCGAGCCCGAGGCTGTCGGGCATATGGGGGAGCAATGGACGCAAGAGAGGATCTCGACAAAAACATTAGCTTCCGTCGCGTTCGTGGGATCACCTGCTCCATTACAAGCGCTGCTATGAACATTCATGGGTAAATTGGGTCTCCACCACCGGGACATTGGGCAATATCCCTATGGGCCTGGAAATATAATGTGACTGGGCCGACCAATTTTAATGCTCTACGGCGGGGGCGCATAAAGTACAGCCGGCTAAAAGCTTCCTCCAACCCGCGGCTCATTTATAATACATGATATCACACTTAATTCATTCATATTATAGTTTATATATAAATGTACGGAAATCCATCAAACAATGCTATTTTTTATTTGGTGGTATAATATTTGCAGCATTTTATTCTGTTCCACCCACATTGACTTGCTATATTTACCGCACAATTATTCAATCTAACAATTTTGGTTTCTTTGTTCAAATTCATCGATTTATTTCGCATTTACTTGTATTTCCTTCGCGGTTGAATTGATTTTGGCTTAAATTGACCCTTGGAGTTTGTTTTTCGGTAGAGATTATTCACACCGCCACACCAACGGTGCGAAGGAAATCAGCATCTGGTTCAGTGAGTTATTTTATGAATGAGGCCACGGTGTCATGTCTCTGAATTTTCGCCTAAAGATTTTTGCCCCAAATTCATTGAAAACCACACAATAGATATTCAAGTAAAAACTGGAGAGAAAGCTCACACATTCTCATCGTCAGAGGAAATTAGCACTAAGTTCCGCAATGGAATCAAAATAAATTTAAGATTTCACCAAATTAAAATTTTTATACTGCCTGCGTTTCCACGGGATGAAATGCTTAGGCACTATATTCGGAATAACATGAAGCAAAATCAAAGGAATTTGATTTAGAAAGGAAAAATAGGTGTAAAGGTGTATATTTAAACAGTGATCAGCATGTAGAGGTCATGGAGAACCCTCCACGATACCAGGAGATGAAAATGGTAAAACGTAGATTAGGATGGACCAGGAAAACTCTTAAGGAAAAAATCAATATGTTAAGATTCATTGCCTTCAAAGATTAAAACTAGATAAAAAGAAAGTAAAGCACCGCGGAAAGAATGAATAACCGAAAGGCATTAACAGATGACCTTTAGGATTGACTCGTCCAACAGAGGGTTGATATCTGTCGACCTTGGATAATGATGCAGATAAGAGGGCTTAGGGACGAAAATGAAAATATAAGAACGTTAGAATCAACGTTGGGGGATTTCCTTTACCAGAAGTTATGGAGACAAGACATGTGAAGAGACAGAATGCCGAAAAGGAGTGCAATAACACCTGCCGAGAAAAAATAATAAATATATGAAGAACATACAGCTACAGGATGTCCATCTACAGGATGGACATTTCGTAAAAAAATCTTATATTACAGCACACATACTTATGAGAAGAACCTATTATAAGATAAATGACGAGGAAGTAAAATAACAGAGTGATTAAATTCACAGTCGAAATCGGTGAAATACTTCAATCAATGAGGAAAAGGAGTAGAAGTGTATCAGACATGGCAGTAGTATTTTGTTTTCTTGCAACTTTCATTAAGCTTGTCTCTCCAATAATATCTATATGGCATTTTACCCATCGCGTATCATCGCGTTAATGTCACAAAAAGCTCTCAGAGGTCCAAGCAGCCGTTTTTAGGCTCCAGAAATCATTAATTCTCTAGTTCCTCTTATTGTTGTATCATACCCATTTTGTAACCTTAGTATTAATCCATGTATTTCATAAAATTTAACTGCTTTGATTATTCTTTCAGTATTTGGGTACTATATCACGAGAGAAATATTAGCTTTGACACTGTAGTTAAATAACACTTTCTCTTGAGGTAAGTAACCAATATGGATCACAATTACCAAACTATCCCGATTCCAAGAATATACATCAGCGCCATCCAGCCTTGGTATTCCAAATAGTAGTTTCTATATTATTACTAGGTAATCTCTCGGTTAAGGTAGGTTTTGGATGGACACAACTACCAAATAAACATTGTGTTTCCCCTAATAAAACACAACCCAAAATCCTACCCTACAACTAGCCCGTCTTCATCTCTGTATGCTTCCTTCATCCCGTCCAATGTCCCTATCCTATTCCTGAATTTTCCTCGTTTGCCGAATATTCTCCCCTCTATCACAGTCTTCAACGTCCCACTGTCGATCAATATCATTGGCATCCATTTTTTTCTGCCTCCTTATTATTACTCCGAAAAATTACCTTGTGTCAAGTTCATTTCAGAATGCTTCAGACTAATATAATTATTCCGGCAACAGATAGAAATCATGTGTACGTATATATGATGAAGATCGTAACAAGGTAAATTAAAGACCATTGCGTATCGAAGAGCGAGAATACCAATTCCTGTAAAGAAGGTTTTTGTTAATCCAACATCTCTTATAGCTTCATCCCTTGAAGTTGAGCCCTGTACTGATGTTAGCCTGCTTTGTCTTACTAGGAAATCTGGTGTTTCAGTTTTATTGATCCAATCATCGATTTTTTCCATCCATAGTTATCGACAAGCTTTCAGCATTGCACAATATGCAAACGCAGATGAGTTGATGATTACTAACCTAGATAGCGCTTACACATTTTCCCTTGATATCACTCGATTGAGTACTTATCATTGAATACAGTGGTATGAACTACAATATAAATTATTTCATGAGCAAAATCCAAAAATTGAACCAAAATGCGCTTTTGTATTTTTATATACAAATGTAGAGGATACTTTGCTTTAATTTTTTAGCTTAATTTCCACAATATTCCTTTTAATTTGATCACATGCACAATATGCAATTTTATTTTGCCAAAATATTCAAGGCAGTTACCTACTTTATGCTAATATGATAATATATTGATGTAAGTTAAAGAAAAAAATATTTAAAAATGGTCAAAAAAGTATAGTTAATATTTTATCCATCGCCTAATTCACAATTGGGATTTTTTTAATAGCTTTCTCATTCTCACTTTGACCTTGGGGCAGCATTGAGAAAATCTATACAATTCTTCTGTTACATTTAAATTACTGTCCATCCAACCATCATTTCATTGTACGTAAATACGTTGTTGCGAGGGAAAAATATTATTAGGGACATGCGCTTTCTTAAGTTTCCTCCAAAGAAATTATACATAGACATTGATTTTGATATTCAAAGTGATAACTGATTGATTCTTGACTCTGACCAAAAATGTATCACTAAAACACACTTAAAATGAAGCACGCATACCACATAGATCTTGATCCTTCAGTGTGAGTCCTTGTACTAAGTATTTTACTGCTATTTGGATAAAAGAAAACGAATAGTTACATTCAGAGGATTTTATCATAGCCCTCGGAACCTTAATCTTGGACAATCGTCTTATCCAGCTAACTATTCAATTAATTAATCTCTTAAATGCTTCTCCAAAGAATCATCAAGCGTTCCTCCAAGTTTAATGTATTTACCTACATGCTACGCAATTAAAAATGTACAGTGGCCACCTTATATTCATCGAATTACGAGTAAAATGGAAATTTCCCTTCATGTAGTTATGTAACTACTAATACATGGGTTTCTAAGAAATTAACCGCTATGAATGGCTTTGTCCTAACGTGGCTACAATCTCGTCCAAATCATGAAAATTGCGGTTAGATTTTTCTGTAGTACGTTTTATTAGGGCACTTATATGCTCCATGTGAGCACGTGAAAATATCTAAGAAATCACCCTATCACGTTTTTCGTGTTCTATTTCAGAAAGAATCTCGTGAGTAAAGACTTGTTTATCACTAATTATAATCCCCACTGCACTTGCATGGTAGCATGCTCCAACAGCTAAAAGAGCTTTCATCTATATTCAGTTACATATTATCAAACCATACTTTGAGACGCTGTAAAAATTCACTGCAAAAGAACTACCATAGTTAAAGACAATCAGATTTTCCGACGATTTGAAAAATCGTCATTCCGCTGCTTGTAAGCCAATTCCAGATACTATATACCGCAAATAAGTGTTGTATAAAGTAGGAATATCTGCACTAGCTTTATTATGCTAATCATCATCTCAAAATATAGAGCGAATTTTTTCCTTCCAATAGATAATTTCTCATTCCAACTGCATTGCATTTTGGCTGCGTCATTTTTGGTGGTTTCATTTGTTGCGCCATTTTAATAATCTGTATCTACTCTCATCATTATTTGCAAATCCAGGTAACCCTTTTTCCCCTGATCAGTAGCAAGAAAAACCTTATTTAAATATTTTGTACGAGTTAAATAGCTTTATCTTTACGGTATACTTCCTGGCCCCAAGCTATAAGCTCAAAATAGCGTACAAATAATTCAAATGCACATGATTTTTCAGTTTGATAAGCTCGAATCTATTAAAAAATAGACTTGGCTGATAATTTTCTGTGCAAAAATATTTGACTGCTTTAAATTCTATTCAGAATTTCAGCAAAATTTATGGAGAAATCCCTCAGTTCAGTTCGTTTCCCACCATATATGAATGTGCATCGCCTCTAATTTATAGGTTTGACTTCTTCAGCACAATAGCATACCTGAACACTATAATGAAGTGCCTCACACACTCCCTCATCCCTGCAATTCCTCTTAGTATATCTATTAAGAGTGTCTATTTTTCTTTATTACTGACAAAATGAGATTCAACGTTTTTATAAACTTCTCAAATTGATAGATATATTCGATATACAGTACTACAACATCACTTCAACTTTCCTCAGTTTAGTAGCTTGTTTTGTCAATTCCTGATGATATATACTTCATCACCAACTAACAGATCCTATAGTACTTCCTAAGGTAAATTATGAATTCGTAATGAAATTAGATTTTTAAACGTTGTAGCTATTAATTTTGAGTTACACAAAACACAATGAGTGTTTTGCCATCCCAGTGAGTTAAGAATGAAGTGAACGTGAAGAAACATACACGACTGATCCAAATTATGCAGGATTTAAGAACGAAGATCCATCAGGGTGTAAGAAAGTTTTCATTAGATGGGAAAGAAAGGAGATCCGTTGTCAACTTAGCTTCCGGTTGCAAGACTAATGAACGAACAGTCCAAACCACACGCGTAAACATTATCCTACGTATGCAATGATTCAATTCGTTAATGTTTAATGGAGATTTCACAATTGATAATTATATAACTAGAGCATGGCAACGGAAGGGTTTGGGAGTGATAGAAGCTTTAGAAGGCTTTGAAGCGATCAATTTCACCACTCAATGTTAAACTGTCTAAGAACTGCCTCTTGGACTTCGTTTGCGCTCAAAATCTGCAATTCAAGTGATGTTGTTTCATTGAACGAGTTTTTATTCAATGATTTCGCCTATTCCTAATAATATAGCATATTTCCTTCTTAATATAGTTTTATAGTGATAATATTACATGATGCAATTTGTATATCGCATATAAAAAATACCTTTGATATTTTTATATTTGGTCGAACCAGCAAACTGTCGAAGACATGTATTAAGGCTATATATAAAGAAAATACTGCGTCTACCAATGATGAAAGAATTAAATCTCGCTATATTTTGCAAAATTGACAACTGGTTTAAATTTTCTGAGGCGCCGTGAAGGACTACTTCTCATGACTCAAAAACCACTACGACAAACTTTATACCACTGATGCTTAAAACAATTCCAAATCACATTCACGGATGTGAAACAGTTCAAACACGTACAAGGCATCACCGTACACGGCGCGCAGTCTATTACTGACGGACTGAAATTAATCGTGCCTTGTACTGCGAAGGAACGGACACGTTTGGCGGACCGGGGGATGGGCTAGGGGTGGAGGAAGGTGGGTATACATTTCGCCACAACAACGCAACATCGAGGCAGTGAGAGAATGTGGAGGCGGGGGTGGAGAATGGGGAGAACCAAGCTGTAATGAAGGCCGCTATATCACGCAGCAGTTTGGATGCAAATTGAGAACCTCGTCGAAAATCAATATATGAAGTAGCTCGAGAGAAACAAGTGGAATTAATGCCCATGGGGGGGCAGCAGAGGCGGAGAGGGTGGGTGGTAGGGTTTGCGTAATAACGGGAGGGGTGAGTGTGAGGTGTCAGTGGAAGGAGAGGAGAGAGGGACATCCGGAAAGTCAAGTCCGAAGAGAAAGTATTATGTGCACGGGGTGCCGCTGCCCTGGATATCTCAAGTCGAGAGGGGATCTCAACAGCTAAATGTCCCTAAAAAAAAGCAATAGCATCGACTTAATCATTAAAAAAACTGTGAATTATCTTAATTCAGGAATAAAGTTTTAAATTCCTTTGCATTTCGATAACAATATATTCCTTTGTTTCGTAAAAATCCAACACCCACAATTTTCCCCTACCCAATTACCTTGTCACAGAGCTACATTAATGCATACTGCCACTGTTCCAAATCCACCAAAAAATTTTCGAACGAACTCAGAGGTCATTTATCATTGTCCGCCTCCTCATATTGCCTGCAATATCAGTACAAAAAAGCAACAAAGAAAGTAAACCCTTCTTAGCAAGAGCTTACATTTTACAAAGCACATCACACCCCAGGCAGCTATGCACATTATTTCATGCCAAGCATTTCATCTGGTCAGAACGAATTCTCTTCCCCATGTATAAGAATCTGATTAATCTCCTCCCCTATATAACTAACTTTCAGCTGAACATGGTAAAAGGAAATCATAACTAGAGGACTGCAATGGCGAGAGCAATAATGATGATGACGCTAGATGATTCGTAGTTTGGTTGTGACACAAAAAGAATTTACATGCTGTCTCTTCATCAATGAAGTGACTAAAAATTATACAAATTAGGATCTCACTTAGTTGTTTTCTAGCTCGAAATGCCGAAAAGTAACCATAAGCAGGAATAAGTAAATTGTGAAAAAATCAACTATATGAAATGATTTGAAACTTTCTGGAATGGAAGCAATTGATATTTATGGATAATCGGAAAGCGGTGATGGTAGATGGTAGACATGGAAGAGAGGTTATGCTATAATGCTTTGGAAAAAAATACGTTATTAATTAAAATACGTTATATGTACAAACAGTTATAGTAGAATAGGGCATTGCAGAAAAAGAGATCAATTAAGTAAATTGGTTTGATTATTAAAAGTCAGTATGAAGATTTTCCACCAAGTTACGCCAGAAACTGTTTTATTTACTAAAACCTGTTTCAAGTAGTCTCCTAGGTTCGTGTAAAAATTTCAGAGACAGAAAAGTGGGTAAACTACGTACAGATTAAATAGATTAGACAATTTTTACGTCTGATATGTTATCGACACGCAAAAGATAAACCTATTAAATGTAATGAAAAACGGTCAAGAAAGACCCCCATCTTGCGGACAGATATTAGTCGATGGCATGCATATTGAAGGTGAATGACACACAAATGAGGATATCCCGGGTTCAGTAATATTAGATTGTGAGATGGCAAAAGCAGTAACTCAAGGCTGGCAAGGCATTTAAACTAGACATTGCTCTCACGAAAATAATTCTCATTAAAACAGAAAGAAACCTTTTTTAAGGGCAATGCCGTAGCTTTTATGAGCATGTGGTAAGAAAATCTCGTTACGTTCTACTCGATATTAAATTAATACCGAGAAGTAATTAGTAGATCATCAGAGGGTGGGCTCTTTTGGACCACACTTTTAATTTCCACCCTAAACTAGCGAATAATCATCAACAGCTTTTAGATTTAAAAAAAAAGAACAAAGATCTGGGTGAAGATCAGTTTGGGTAAAGAGAGAGGGACGACGAACGGCATAAAAGTAAGACATCCAAATGTGGGGAAAACTAAATAATGTGGCGGTTTTTCGTTCTGTTGGAGATCGGTTACGCCAATTAGACTTGTTACAAATGGTTTTTGAATGAACTATAGGAAGGTAGAAGAATCTAACAGATATTATGGGATGGTATGATTACTGTTTTACTGTAAGAGAATATCTTAAGTCAGTGTTTAAACGATGGAAATACAGGGGGAATTTTTATTAAAGGAAAAGAGCAGTGAGTATGAAAGCATAAACCAACTAGCTACGAACTTTAAGCGGAAGATTAATCGCTCACTATGCCATTAAAATTAGAAAGAAGAGGTGGAAATCAGTGGTAATAAATTTTCGGTCGTCTTTTAGAATTTTCAAATTTGACAAAGTTGTATTAGTCTTTTTAAAAGCGCTGGAGAACCTTCTCAGTTATGGCAAAAGATAAATGAACATTTTCACTAACCGATCACACACATTTCAGTGTTTCAAATATATCCAATACCAATCGAACCTACCAATGTCACCTAGTTTCTTTCCTGTGCCTAGTTTTCTTAGTATATCAATCAGCAATTTATAACAGACGACAAAAATAAATGGGACAAATTTTGCTAACAGGATTTTTTCCACGAATTAAACAATCAATGAGATCATAGGTTTACATTTACATATTATCGGTACCTTTAAGGTCCGACATTATGTACACGGTCACTGGACTCTTCTACCAGCCAAAATAACAGCAAAAGTAAGAAATGATTACTACTTGCAACCCATACGATAGCATCTCGCAAAGGTTTTGTTGAGAATAGTGGATGTAGAGCCATCAAGAAAACTACCTGAATGTCGAAGGAGAAGAATAATTGAGTTCTTCGAGAATCCAAAAGACTTTCACTACATCATGCGGCCCAGGGAAGGATATATCAGCTATAAAACGCTCGCAACGAAAGACTTGGGAGGATTTCTAAAGAAACAGGGAGAGTTTTTTTAGAGGGAGCCAAACTTAACAAGATCTCCTCAAAAGGAGCAATATCTGGAGGAGGATCCCTCCTGTTTCATTTGGGAGAACATATACCTTGCCCCGATTACATACTACACAATATGCTGGGGACATTTTCCAGACTCCAAAAAAGCGCAATATTAACATGGACTCGCATTCGTCCTCGTCGGATCGAGTTGATATTTCCCCCTGCCATCAAGACGTATGATGCAACTAGATGACAATCTGACTAATATGCATATTGTAACTAATATTCCCGTTAGTAGGCATATGCCCATTTTTTGCTACAAATTTTAGTCTAGTTTAGTTTAAATGGGGAGGCGACTGACAGCTAAGGTCATTTACGCCATTAGGGATGGGTGGGAAAGGAAGGGTGGAGAAAAACCCGGCGTCGGCATTAGCCTACTCTTGTAGAAAGGCGCCAAGGGGTCCGCAGTTTAACGTCCCATCCAACGGACGTTGTACTCACTTAAAGTGCTCTCCATAAAGCAACTTAAGTAGGGAACGGGATACCACTGAAAAATATTTGTTGTCTCCAGGATTTGAACCCGGGCCTTCACGGTGGGAAGCCTGTACGTTAGCCTCCGCACCGTCCCGATCCCCTTGCTACAAATTATATTATCTATTATGCATTACCTATTGTATCGAGAAAACTAGGCGTAGGTAGAGGCGGAGGACCGCATACAGTTCTGATGCTCAAGACCCCAAATGGGCCTTTACTTATAGAAATAATATGCTTATCATTAGGGATAGTGGTTTGACAGTTTTTCACAATTTTACTGGAGGAGGTGATCGAATATATACGATTAAAGTCACAGTAAGTCAGTTCGTAACGAATACTCCAACTTGATAGAATGATTTAAATATCGCGCACGAATTTTAGGCGCTCTCTTTTTATTTCAATCAACAAATGAATTTTCAGGAAATAACCCTCCATTTTATGATCTTAAAATTGTTACAACCTAAAAGACTGAGCGCCAAAAAGAAAACTGTGATTATCCACTCTCAATTAAGGGTATCCACTTTGCACCTTTCACGCGCCGCGGCGAATCCTTCTGATGCACACATAATTTATTTCCTCCTAAAAATAAAATTAGAAGAATACGGATTACTCTGGGAGACCATAATTCGCCACTCCGCGTAATTACGCAGCCCAAAATCAAGCGCCACCAACTTGGGCGGAGTGAGAAAAAAAATCACATAATCCCACTCCAACCGAATTACCAACGGGAAAACACTTCGCACGAGACCCGCGGCGAACGTGGTGAGTGGCGGAGAAGGGGCGATTAGCAGAGCCGCAGAGAGGACCACCTACGTCTGCGTGGACGCCTTCAGGTGAAGTTTCCTACCATTTCCTCTTACTCTTTGTCACATAAAAATGAATTAGGAATGGACGAAGTTTTGATTAAGTCCTTATTAATTATATGATCATCGAAAATAGATGTGAGAACAGGCAAGTTTGGTAAAAAAATAGATTTTTGTGAAACTCGCGAATATTGTAAGTTACAAAATTAATTTCTGGAATTACGATGATAGGGTTGGTGGTTCATGGAAAAATAGGGTCGTGGGTCCGTGGCTTCTTAATTTACAGGTTTACATTTTGATGAAATTAAATGTAAGAAAAATTCTAACTAGTGTATTCAACCGCGTTGAACGATATGAAGTGGATCAGTATGTCAAAAAAGATAAAGTCAGATTATCATTAAAACTACGAGTACTCGTACATTCGTCTTGATTGTATCTGATGCTATTTATATTTTATATATATTCAAACACGCAAATCCCGCCATTCGGGGAACAGATATTAATTCACATGGAAATAGATATAAGGAAAAGGGATAGGAACATATATAAAGGACGAACTCGTATATATAAACGCTAATATAGATTTTTTAAACATAGAAACACAAAGAAAGGACACCCAAATATGTAGTTTGACGTTTCGACGGCACGGCCGTCAACATTAGATTCTGATACAAAGACAGTTTAATGGATAGCAATGCTTTTACTATTTGAACTTTGAGCTTAAAAACACTTGGTATGTTTTAGCATTAAGTTCAAGGTTCGTGGTGGAATTTAAATGAAAGGGGAGAATGGCGCAGTCTTGATTAGTAGAGGATTTGTTTATTTCCTTTCTTCTTTGATTATCACAGCGTTCTCTAAGTAATAATGTCTCTTTGGGAAAATTGCAAATTGGTTATAAAATACAGCAATAAAAATGAAGGTACGGTGGATGATTTTATTACTTGTTTCGAATAAAAAGTATTTCCTCTAAAGTGATACTGTTTTCCCTTTAAAAGCCAACAAATAATTAAAGTGCTCAACAGATAATGTTTTAATATTTTCCTCGAAAGATCCCATTTTTCATTAAAATTTGTAAATCTAACTGAAACTCCATTAACTGTTTTTTTTTCTAATCTCAATTTGTTGCCTGACATATTTTATCTTCAAAAACATTAGTAATTACTCAAGATCTTAGGTATCTTTAGTAATAGTTAACCGACAATTTCGAACATTTTTCTTCATTCGGGATAGGCATGTAATATTATTGACGGTAAAATATTAAGGGAGTATGGAAAATAATATGGACAAAAACCCGGAAAACCATCAGTTAACTTTAAACGCAAAGTGCCAAGCTAGATGCCAAAATAAACATCCAATTCGATGGATGGAGCAAGCGCACACTACACTTGGGAGTGCTCTCAGCACAACGCTCACATATAAGGACTAAAACGCCAATAAAAACGCAAGAGCTTTAGAAAAAATGGCAAATCCAATCCTCGCGAGCTTCCTGAAACGTTTTCTTTGTGCAGAGATAGTGGTATATAATTGTACACCAAATAATTCACCCTAAGGGCAAACATTTTTCACAGTCGATAAAAAATTCAAATTACTTGAAGAGCATGACTGATAATTCTCGCTGATAATGCATTTGCAGAATTTTTCCATTAGTAGCAGAGAAAGAGGATTCGTTCACTGAAGTGCATCCCTTTGAAGAGAGTCATTGACTGTTATCTGGGCTTCGAGAGTATATTGGTCTTCTGCTCATCCTGCCTATATATCAATCGCATCCATAAATACATCCTCCGAGCCACACGCTCCTCGCCTCGCCATTATTAATCCATTCCATTCTTATATGGATCCTTACGCAGTTCTAATTTTAGCGGGAGTCCATAGCTTCCTCGACGATCCCCCCAGGAGTCCCGATGATTAAGACGGTACGCACGCACTAGTTGTGCTACGGTCATGAGCTTACGCAATACAGTACCGTTTGCCCAACTCCGTGTTCTAAGTTCATTTAATGTTTCACCATTGCTTATTATTAAAATGTTACTACGCAAAATGGAAACCAGTGTTTTCAATCGTAAATTTTTCGATTCAAATGTGAATCTGATTATTATATCACGAAAGAAAAATGTATGGAATTTCAGTTGAGGTATCGCTCTCGTGAGAGCCTTGAGGAGTTTTTCGAAGAATCAACACTATTTCACTAATTTTTCATTGTCATTACCGCGACAACACTATCGATATCAATATTTTACTATTCTCACACGCAAGTGAATATTTTGATTTGTAAAACTTTGATTTGGTAGAATTTCTTCACTGTGCAGAAAAATAAAAACACCTAAATTCCACAAATGTATACATATTTTCCACTTCCGTGGTCATGGTTTCACCACTGAAAGGTATTATTAGACTCCTGAAGATGCCACATTTCATTACGACACATCGTGGTGAAACCATGGTTTTGGAAGTAGATAATGCATATAAATGTGTTAATTTGTAGTGTTTTTCTTTTGCTGTACGAATATTTTTTTGAAATTCAAACTATGAAGAAATGGGGAATGAAATAAAACTAGCTAAAGAATCGTTACTGATTGAAAATTTTTTAAATACAAAAACACACTTTGACATAGATTGAATATACTTTTACCAATAAATATTTTTTAGAGTTGCATAATGGCAATCGTAAAAAATGGGTCAGAGAAGAATATTGGCCTACTAATATCATAAAATCATTCATTACGCCTTTACAACTTACTATTAGAGTTACGCATAAAAACGATTGAAAACAGCTGAAAATAATTAAATATCAACATTATGTATTAAATTATATGACATTATTACTCATTATAATTATAAATATTATCATCTCAATTATTAACTATGTTGCATTCACAAAAAACTTTATCAATTCTTAATTTTACAAATAATATAGACATCAATTTGATCCAATCGATAATGAATGAGTTTGGAAAAAACTTCTCTATAATCTTTTACGCTAAGCATAAATATCAATGCTGGATATGAACACATGGATATGTGTTCTTTCTATTTTAGTCACACTATTGGTAACTAGTGACTTAACTGTCTGGCCATTTTACGGGCACGCAAAATAAGCATCAAAATTTACAAAAAGAGATATTAGTCGTTAAACATTTAACTCTTAATGCAGGATTATCAAACAATCGACACATTTGTGGGCCGTGGTAAAATCAATGCTAGAAATTGTGAAAGACGCGCCATTTGTAATACATTTTCTCCATGCAATAACCTAGCATTTCCATTCCCACCATAGCAAAATCTGAAATAATATTAGGTATGAGTGTCATAATTAGTATTTCAACAACTGCGGCTCTACAATGTACCAATGATAATTAGCTAAATTAACTAATAATTAGAATTCTTAAGGACGAAAACAAATTAATAGGCCATGTCAAAGTCTACTCCTCTCATTTATTACTCAAATGAGCCTTTGAACAATTATTAAAGAATAATCAGGCGGAGAAGATTTTTATTAGGCACAAGTTAACTTAAAGTAACGAAAATAGGTGACATTTTTTTCAAATTCCAAGATACTTAGGGAGATGCCGCGACAATAACTTTTAATGGAGTCTTCCACTAAATGTGCACTTAAAATACAACAATTTCAGAGTGTAAAAATCATTCGCCCAGTCAAGGCGAATGATTTTTACAATATTTTTTCTGAAAAAAATAAAAGCGTGACTGATTAATGTTCCGTAGAATGCATAGTCGTACTGCAGTGCCTGTTCATTGAATTCGTACATACGTATTGAGAAGTGATCAATCGAATAGTAGATCGAGAGTTTATAATTTCGCTTATGCCAATGTTTGCGACGTGTCGACTGCGAGTCCCGGCGTTATCACGTAACGATATTTGACCCCGTCTATTGTGATGAGAAGCCAATGCTCCGATAGGTATCAGTTTGGCACGTGAGACCTGCCAATATGATTTCATCACAAATTGGTCGATTCCAGGTTGACGCATCTGCCCCGGATTCGATCACATTGAAGCTTAGGGGACAGAGACCGAGTGAGGGTCGAGCAAACTCGACCGAATGTGCCGTGACATCGAAGCATCGACAAACTCGCTCAGATGCTCAGTTTGCAGCGCCAAGACCCCTCCCCCGTCCTCCGCCCGTTCCTTGCATCCCGTGTGCGCCCGCGGATTGTCAATTTGACCCTCGTTGCCGTCGTTTCTGCAAGTTTCGCAATCGCCGTTGACCTCCTTCTATATGGCCGAGCCTCAACCGCCAGCCTTCGTGACGTCACGAGAGCGCGCCCACCGCGCGATGCGAGGGGGTGAGGACAGCCCTCGCCCCTCCCGCCGTACCATTGTGACGGGAGAGCGATTGCCTACCGTCCGCCCCCGCGACCATTAGGAATCCCTCCCCATCCCCCGACCGGCCAAAAGCGAGCATCGATGACCGACGGAAATTCGCATGGAATTGAGTTGACTGATGGAGGCGTCAGGTGGAATTCCTTGAACCTAAAAGATTGTGACTAAGGCTCCGCGAATGGGAGTTCGATGGGCGACCGCGAACCAAACTCGACACATATTGCCTCACTGAAAAGCTGCAAAAACCATGTGTGAGCATATTACACAGAGGTATGAAGGATTGTGATACGTGGCTGGGCTCACCAAACAGAATAAAAGATTTAAATAAATAATAAAAGAGACCGGAAGGTACAGAAAAAAACACGGAATTATGGGTGTAAAAATTAATAGAAGACGGGGATCGGATTAATAGTGGCTAGTGTATTCAATTTCCTCCCCAAGTGCCCGGTTTCGAATCCCGGAAGTGGTATATTTTTCAGAGACATCCCTTTCCCTACTTAGGTTTCATTCGGAGAGCACTTCGAGTGGAGTACGTCGAATGGGGCATTAAACCGTGAACCTTTCGTTAAGATCAGGCTTATGGCGAAGCCGGATTTCTCTCAATCCTACCTCTACCGAAATCCCTGCTTATCTCTAATGGTGGAGATGACCTTAGGTGTTGATCGCTTCCCTTTACATCTAGTGAATACAAAGCAAAAGCGGACAAAGAAATTATCGAGAAAAAAAACAGTAACGATGACACATTTGAGCAAATTGACAATGACAAATTTGAGTCACTTGGAAACCCCCTTGTATCAGTATTGACAAACAAATGAAAGTGTAATGAAAAGATAACACATGTGCTAGCACGGTTTAACAAGTTGTAAATATGAAAGAAAAATTAATACAAAAGAAAATGGGTTTGACATTAAAGAAAGCAGTGCATAATGTGCGTTTTGGCCGAATGTAAGGTTTATATTAAGCATGCAATGAAGGAGAGACATTGTATGCCATGTCGAAGACGGGAGATATTTGAAAAGTGGATTTTAATAATGACGATGGATGAAATGGAGATGTATCGGCCAAATTAAGAATGGATCGTTGTTAATTTCAAAACTATTAAATTTAATATTAAATGAGACATATAGGATGATGAAGGGTTTTAGAGTAATTCTAATAAACTGTAAACTATATAATGTTTCGAGGCGAACGTGTGACTGACGATAACTCCGAAATTCACAGAAACAAGTTTAAAAATCGGTGGAAGGTAAGTCAAAACTAATTTAAGACACTGAATATAACAGCTAATAATGAGTATTAACACTAAGAACAGGAAAAGTATGAATAACACTTAATGAAAAAAATACTATGCATGAAATAACCATAATGAATAATAGGCCAAAATTAAAACAAATAAATAAATGCACATCTGTTCCCAAGATTCATCGTAAAATGGTAATCTGAAACAATTTTTTTTTAATAAAAGCATGAAATAGGCAAATTCAATATTAGCAAGAGGTTACCCTTAAGTTACGGATTAAGAACCTAGCGAGGTTTTGGTAAAATTTAAATTTTGGAATATTTGTAACAATAAGTACTTTAGGCTGTTATTTAATCATTAGACCATTCAATCATTTCGTCTTAGAAGGAAAAAACCCGTTTCCTTTTTTTACGACTTTTAAAGCCCAACACATAGTTACAAAAATATAACTCGAAATTTTTAACAACCTCCGTGTATTTAACATCACAAAATCTTATTAAAACAACAAAATCAAGATACACGGATAAAATAATAAAAGGCACCCTTAAATTCATATTTGAAAGGGCACGTTGAAAGTCAATGTAGAACAGAAAAATAAGAGAATAAAACAAAATGTATGCGTCTCGCCTAAGCCGTACATATTTCGAATATTTACTAGCTTGGAATGCTAATCCAACTTCAAATAACTAAAAATAATATTTATTAAATTAAGCCTTATTGGTGAATCTTTTCCAATCGGTGCTTGTTTTAACGAGGTTCCCCAAAGTATTCCACCCTTACCCAGATAGGTACGCTCGACTTCTTTGACAAAAGCATGCCGGGAGAGATGCTACTCATACCGTAAGTCGTGGGTCTGAAAAACGAAAAAAATTCCGACAAGAGGCCTTATGAATTTATCAGAAGATTGTACGTACGGCCAGTGAAACTGCGGCCAAATTAAACGCGACTGTTTCTCCTGCTGGAGATTTCCCCAAAGCCCTCGTATGTGAAACGGATAGGACATGCCGTCGTTGTTAACCGCAAACATTTAGAACGACAAAGCCGTGCTTGTGAGCACAGCTGGCTCTCCGCTCTCGCGCGATGGATAGATCGATATTGAAGAGAGTCGTATTCCTTCGTGTCCTCTCGTGTGAGTGAAGTGCTTCCCAGCCTTCCCGGTGAGAAGGCTACTCGAACGGAATGAGAGGCTCCTCCGCTGCATCCGTCCCCGTGCATACAATCGCACTGCAAACCACAGCTCCACTCCACGAGGGAGCAATTACCCTCTCTCACTCTATCTCTCTCCCCCTCCGCGCTCAGCTATCATCATCATGATCATCCAAGCCGAATGTCCGGCAGCGCCACACTCTCCAGACCACTCGAAAGCTTCGATTGTCGACTCGCGGCTCTGAGTGGCGGCGTGGTGGGGGTGGGTGGGGAGGGGCTGGAGGAAGGAGGAAATGTGGGAGGGGTGTGGTGTGGCTGCAGAGTGCGACTGATTGGCGCGGCCCGATCGCGGAGTGGCCGTGCGTGAGATCCGTAAACATAACACTCGAACGGGATCGGGAAGTACTTCACTGAATATCGAGATTGCTTTCCATAGGGAGGAGTGGCAATTAAAAATGTCAGCGGTTAACAAATGTGAGAGATTTGGGAGCCTCTGAACGGGGCTCGAATCCCAAACCCTCGATGGGTGCATAATCGGCTGCTACAAATGAATCATATCAAAAGGACACCGCACTACTGAGGCTTCATTCCATTCAGTTATTATTGCCTTAATTCATCACTCATCTTTTTTATGCATCCATATTCAGAGGCTACAAATCTCAAGAGCTTTGAATGGGACGAGGTGCAGTTTCCAATAAATAAATAATTAAATAAATATACATATTTATGTGTTGTTCAACTGACGTGGATTTATATTAGAAGAAATGTATCATTTATATTTAACATGAGTATTTCTCCTCTGGGCCTACATACATAAGGAGTACGAAAAATATCCGTTTGGACTAAATATTTTAGGTCAACCGTCAAAATATTATTAATAATTCCCACGAACTGCTACGCCAATGACCGTTGAAATGTTTCACGGTCATGCATAAAACTTTTCACTGTTTTATTTGATATACTGGATCTCCACTCCAAAAAGTGTCTGACGAGAGCATATTTTTAGCATTCTCTAACCATTCAATGGCTTCTACCAACAATGTTTATAGTTCGTTTGAACCTTAAATTTCTCGCTAATCCTTCGAGTGATAAGAATAAACTTGTAGAATAAAATAACGAGATTTTTCACTTGATTTAAAATGCGTTGTCATTGCTTTGGTCGATTCACGAACTCTTGATTAACCATCGGATTGTCCAAAGGGTTAGATTAGAGTGCTAGGCTACTTACATGTCATAATCTTCTGTTATTTTTCCTTTGATATATCCTGCTTCCTTAGTTTTAGCAAGGAATGACGTATACCATAATCAGCGGTGGAGGGAGGAGATAGTAAAGGCATTGGTAATCAAATTCACTTCCTCTGAGCTATTATTTATAATTATGTCTTCTTTTCAAACAGACTTCCGCATCAAAATTTTGTACATCGCAATAATATTAAGAACCCGTGCTAGGTCCACCCCAACTTGCACCTGTTACCTTTCCGGTTTCCATCGAGGTTTTCGTAATGGCGCCCTTATTAGCGGTAATATGGGTCACGTACGTGGAATAGACGACATATAAACCAACATAGAAATATTACAGAGAGGAGAAACTCCTCCTTCAATAACTGAACACGAGACAAATTTGGACAGAATTTACAACAGAATAGAAATTAAATAAAATTTTACAGAGCTGTAGTGTTTCATTTGTTTAACAGATTTTACTTTCTTCATCGTGGGAATATTAGCAGCTACAATCAAACCGACCTTCTTGTTCATTACTGTGATTATGGTTTTCTATTCACTTAAGATAAAAGTAAAAGATAGCTTTAGCGATTTAAATATGTTTACCGAAGGATAACCAAAAAATCTAATGCCGAAAATTCAGTCAAATACTGAGGGGACATAAAATTGTAAATATTTTTAACACAAAGCTCGGTTACAAAATCGTTAAAATGTCTTAGCCAAATGATGGTCAGCTCATTTGAGCAAACTGATAATAGCAATAATAAACAGTAATAATAGAGAAAAATAATAATGATAAAAACGGAAATAAAAATTAGCACATGTGAATGATGCAAAATCAGCATGGATTTACCAAATATTACGTTAAGGAGTCCAGGGTTCAACTAAAACATGTATTTTCAGGATGTATAGTGTTTTCACATAATGAAGATATTAAAAAACGCGAAAATCACTTACAGTGGATTGCGCCGTGGAATCGGTAAGCGCAAGCCTGATTAACTCAAACATGACAGCAATGAACTTATCCAATATCTGTGCAAAAGAAGGGATCTCAAAAGAGAAAGGAAATAATATTACATGCTTAAGATCTATACTGATTCCAGTCAGGAAAGACTAGAGTAGGAGGCAAGGGTAAATTGTTACATACTGTGGAAATCTCCGATCCTGAAAATCTAAAAGGATTTACTAGTATTATTCAGTCCAAAAAGGAAAAATAGTACGTATATTCTTTAGCAAAATTCCAAACTAACTCTTCCTGGTACAAATATTTAGGATAAAATACACGGAAAATTACAACGCCATTTTGGTGTTTACAGTATATTAGGGTAAATGCGAAATTATGAGAAACACAAAAGTTGCACTTTTCCACAGATTTATCTTTAAATTTGTTGAAAATTGCAAATTTTGGTTTTCTCATAATGACGAACTTCCACCACATCTCGCCTGAATCTGTTTAATATAAATGCGAAATAGTTGTGTTCTTAAAAGACCACATTGATTGCACACAGATTTAGTTTAAAACAGCAAACACGAAGATAACGCTCAAAATAATTATTTTGAAAAAGCTTGCATATATTAGTGATGCATTAAAAACCAACGGAAGATCATCCCATCGATAACGAATCGATTAGGACGAAATATTGACGTAAATGGTTAAATCAACATATAATAAGCTAACAAATTTCCATCGCATTTAACGAATCCCCAGAACGGAAAGGAACCCAGAACAAAGGAGGAAATACCATGAAAAGCGTTGAAGATTACTTCCAGATTTTCCTATAGAAAACATATTATCAGACCTCATTAATATTTGAAGTACCGAATTATTTAAAAAATAGACTACAACACCCCACTCAAAAAAAGAGGAAACAACAAGATCCCGGAAATTACAGACCAAATGATTTCAGTTTTACTTTTCAAAATTACTGAGAATATACTTCTAAAATGTTGTGGCTTTCGGTTTTTGAAAACCAACAATACACTTCCGAAAATATAGATAATGTCTAATGCAATAAGGGTTACTCATTTATCTGATACTAAAATCGGGGGATCCAAAAAATAAACAGACGCAATGCCGACTAAACAATGTAAACTGAATTCCCGTTATTCTTTTTGAACAAAAACTAAAGTGAAACAGGGAGAAGTGTACATAGTATTTTCCATTTTATTAAAGAAGTCGTCATTCCTCAAGTAAACCTGTTCAATATTTTTTCATTCCTCACTTAAATCAATGACATATATTCTGAAATAACCACTGTAATAGGTTTATCGATTACTGTACGATCCAATATCGAAAGAGTAGTATTGAAACGGAGTATCAGTCTCTTTAAAACAATCTCGGCAATATTATTTCTTGGTGTCACTCATCTTCCTACCATCGAATTTATCATGACAAAAAAATTCGAGATATCTACCCACAAAGCTAAATTTAAGAAACTTAGCTTCATCAAAATAATTTTGAGAAATTATCCCAATGGAAATATAAAGGCAAAACTTCGTTTAGCTTTAGTGAAACCTCATCTTCATTGAATACGTTTGATAATATTGAAGACGTTTGGGTTAAACAAATACCGAATCTGTGGTCACAACACCAAAATAAACCACGATTCTTAAAATTTTTATTTTGATGTTATTGATAATGGAAAAAATTCACAAGGTTACACCTGCGGCGATCAATTATACCACGGCTCGTTAATATATTTTATAAGGAAACAGAAAAAGTAACATTCATTTTAACTAGAATATGTGCTTTTGTTAGTAAAAAGGTTGCATACATGACGCTACTGGAAAAACGAAAGCTCACTAGTTATATTATAGCACCAAGAGAATATTTCTGAGCCACATTATTTTGGACAGTTAACATTATCAGAAGTTTTTGGCAAACAGTTTTTCCAAACAAATCAAATAACATCTCTTAATATTTTTTCTCATACAGAATACATAATTGCAAAATTCAAAACTAGGTATCGGTATCAATAAAATATCTGAAAACAAACAAAAAAGACAACTATTTAATTAGTGATCAAATCATTAATTTGACTAGATGATGGGAGATCAAAAGGTGACTGATATATACTGTCGTAACATTTCGCATATTAAATAGGTCACAAAATCTACACCATAATAGATGTGTATGTGATGTAAATATAACTGTGATTAACAGTACATTTACGGTACTTCTATAAGCTTTCTTTGAGGGCAAGGTTACTAGGCAATACTTTTACTATTGCACTGGAAAATCAAATGCTAAAAGAAATGGACAAGTTTTTGCTATTTATAAATTATGATCACCAGCAATAAATAATGCATTTAAATAGGTAGTTATCCAAGCAGCACAAGGAATGAGATTTCTTCTTCACCGGAAGTCGACTCTTCCCATGGTACAGTTATTGTACTTCAAAATTTGAAAACATTTCCTTCTAACATATATCTTCATTTTGCGTCCCTATGCGTCTGGGGCATAGCGGAAATAGTGGAAGAAAGACGTTTCGAAGCACTGCAAATGAGATTCTGCTGAGGAGAAATGGGATGTCAAATGGAACGAGTTGCTAGTAGAGAATTTTTACTTGGGACGAATGAAGAAGCCAAGAAAAAGACTGAAGAGATGAAATAATCTGCTTTTCAAAATATTTTGAGGAACGATAGCATATCGAAAAAATTTCTTAAGGAAAAATAAACGGAAAATTCTGCAGAGATAAGCTCATAAAACAACATTCAAAGCACATTCTCAGATAGAATGAATAAGAATGAATTAAAAACACCTGAAGAAGTTTGAAGAAGAGAGGAGAATCATAGCTGTCCTAGGATTGATGACGCTGTTGTTGCTACTTCATTTAATTATATATTATCAAATACACTAAATCTTTGAAACTTATCTTCAGCTCTAGAGCTTTAATATAATCAGTTTTTCATAAAGAGCATCTCTCAAAAGAATATTAGCTAAAAATTAACCCATGACTCGTTTACTTCCAACATGAAAAAAATGGGAGGGATTCTCAATGAAAACAACCAATTCTAAGGAGAACCGAGTTTTATCGCACGAGTTAATCCACTTAGAAGTAACCCCAAAACAAATGATATCGACACCCGAGTCGATAACTGTGATGGAACACATATACACACACACACACATATATAGATATATGTCCGTGGTTCAAATCCCGGATAAGGAAATATTTTTATACATGTGATCTGCTCAAAACCGTCTTCCCCACCTTTCCTGTGTTGGTATTTTATGTGTTTTCCTATTCCCTTTCCTTATATGCCTATTTCTATGTGCGAAAATAATATTTGTTCGCCGTATGGAGGGATTTTCAAGTTTGAATATATATACATACATAAGTCTACCAAAAAGGAGCTAAAACGAAAAGCCATAAATTATAGTATGTATCTTTTAATTCATAATTCAACAGAGGTATCGGCAAAAGTTATCGAATGGGTGGTTTGATATTTCAATCACCATTACGTCATTTTAACATTTTTATCCACGAAGGAGGTGACTTTTCCAGAAAATTTATTTAGACATGAAAGTTTAGATTAATTGAAACCACTCAAATCAGATACTATGGGCATTTTCCACGCAGGAAACAAAAGGGAATGTTCGTGCAGAGTCACTCTGATCAAGATACTAAAGTCAATTCATCAAAATGTATCAGTTATTACTTCAAATAAACCACGAAAAATATCGTGGCTCAACCTTGGCCTAAAACCATCGCCAACCTTGATACGATCGTACAAGAGCAAGGATTTGAAATCGGTACTATTGGGTCAAGTCAGACGAATTTCTTACTCAACAACTTTCTGCGACTAAGAAAATGCCAAAGTGTAGCTGCCGGCTTCATATACTCATACTGCAACATGCGGATGTTATTGGAATGCGTGCGTACTCATTTTTGTTCTTCCGTATTTGCCAAAGCTGTTCGACCGATTTGGTTGCTTGCCATACGTGATTCTAAAAGAGTGGGTTTTGGAGAAGAACCAGCAAATGTACAGCCGTGAACAATTTTCGGATGTTCTGTTCCTTCCAACTTTTCTGAGACGCATATTATCTTTGCCAGCATATTTTATTAACCTACAGTAGGGCTTACATAACTCACCCAACTCCACAGGGGGACCACCGGGATTACAAATTTGTTCAGTATTCAATTTGGAGTTGTTTTTTTTTTTTACTTTTTACATCGCAAAAAGTACTCATTACAGGGAAGTTCAAATCAAATTAATGTAAAAAAATGCCTTATATTGTGATTTTTATGACAATAGCTTCAAGCGTTGCCGTAAACTACCTAAAAAAAATGAGCGAAAAGAAAATATCTCGTGGTATACGTGTATATTAGATTTTTATTTAAAAAATTGAAAAATTACCTTGGTCAGATAGATATTTTCGAATTCCACCAAACTTTTAAGGCCACCTTGCGAATATTAGCAATAATTGACCTCATTTGTAACTCAAATCAAACTTATATATGCTACTATTTAACAAGATCAATATGTAACCATTTCAGAGAGTAAAAATCATTCGCCTTGACCGGGATATTGAGGGATCCGGGTTCGAATCCCGGTCAAGGCGAATGATTTTTACTCTCTGAAATGGTTGCATTATAATGCACACATAGCGGGTGACTTCGTTAAAGTTACTGTTACAGTTTTGAGAAAAAAGATTAATATGGCTTATTTTTTATTATTTTTATTACCCTGCAAGCCACCGCTAGGAAATAGAAATAGAAATTGAAATGTGGGTGTGGAGAAGAATGGAGAAGGTGAAATGGACCGAAAGGAAAACAAATGAGGAAGTACTGGAGATGGTGGGTGAGGAGAGGGGTTTGTTGAGAGAAATCCTATGGAGGCAGAAAAAATGGATGAAAGATGTATTGAGCGGTAGTGGAATGTTGAAGAGGGTAATAGAGGGGAGAATGGTGGGCAAGCGAGGTAAGGGCAGGAACAGGATAGGGATGTTGGACGGGATGAAGGGAGGAAAGAAGTACACAGAGATGAAGAGGGACCTGGTGTAGATTAGTTTGCTAGGTGGGGAGTCACAAAATGTTTATTTGATAGTTGTGTCCATCCAAAAACCTACCTTAACCGGTAGATTACCTAATAATAATAATGGAAATATATTCTTAATACTTACACGGAAATCAAAGTTAGAATTTGCATCGTTTTCGAGTGCATTCAACCGCAGAGTTTAATAAAGACCATACAATGTACTTGCATTTGAGTATTTTTATAAAAAATTAGGTGGAATATTTGGAATAGAAATTCTACACAAGTGATTCTCGTTGGTCTACACAAGTATACGAGTGACACGGGACTCGCTTTTTGCTCGCGTCTTTTAACATATTCGCCACGAAAACCTAGGAGAGCCATGAGAACGACTGCATGCAGAACTAAATTAGGGAATTCCAAGCAACTGCGGGAGATGCCGCAAGAGTAGTAATTTTTCCGCTTTCCCGACTCATCTTGTATACATAGAAATTGTAAAAAATAATTTTTACATAGTGTAAAAAATAATTTTTACACTCTGAAATTATTGCATTCAATCAGGGAAGTTTGAGTAATGCCAACCAGATGGACAATTAAAAAAAGATCATGAATGATCAAGCTTTAGAATAGGCTCAACATTCCACATAATCATCAATGCTTCGGATGACAGTGTTATATTAGTAAAAAAGTTGGAAGAGGCATAGTTTCAGCGAAAGAAGCATTTCAAAGGAGGAGATATACGAAGGACTAAGTAAAAATGTAAAGAAAATGGTGGTATCGACCTGGTAAGAAGTATTTCTCTTTGATTTTTAAATTGTCTCTTTTTCACATTATCTAACATGTCTAAAAGACACAAATTGTCTACCTGTCAACTAACTTCCACAGCAACTGAGCGGAACAGCTGTCCTCTTCCAATCAATTTCTTTTTATTTAACTCCGAACATAACGTATTCCCCACCACGGGCCACCGATCAGACTGGGGGAGCCTAACAGTTGACCCAGTGAATAATTCAATCTTTTGTGGTTAACGCCCTTCCGTCAGATGACAGTTTTGTGTTTCAAGATATAGAAGACCATAATTTTTATTCTCGTATGACAATAAAAATGGAGAGGAAAACAAGTTGAACAACTAAAAAGGTTAGAAGCAGTTTCTAATAATAAAACCAGCATGTAACCTAATGGAAAAGAAACTAACCCACTCACGTCACAGTCATGTGAACGTGTATTTAAAGGTTAGATTGTCTAAATAATCGTTTTGTTTCAGCGACCCATCGTTAAAAATACATTTCGGTCAATTTATTTTACATAATAGTAGCCTTAAATCCTTAAATATAATATCATTATTTCGCATGGATGAGTAACTTAGAGCGGGATAATCGAACAAAATCACGACCTAAATTAGGGCTGCATGCGACTTTACGAATTTCAACTTGCCAGGTTACTAATTTTACGCTGCAGTCTAATGGAAATTCTTTCTTAAATATACTGCAATTATCATCATATGTCTGGCATTATCAACGTCTAGGATTAAATGGGTATCCCTAAAATAACCGAACTGAAATAAGAGCAATCAAAATGCTGATATGAAATGTTCTTCAAAATGAAACTTTGAAGCATTTGAATTCATGCATGCGTCATGAGTGTACTTCTTAAAGCTTTATTTCTCCCGTGTGCTCCGTTCTTTCTCGGGAACAAGATGCTCACCTTATACCGTCGCATACATATAAAGCTCTGGGCACAAAAGGAACAAGGACAACTTCCTCTCTACGTAGGTGTACGTTCTCAGGTCGTCCTCCAGCATAGAGCGCCTTTTTATCGACCCATCACAAATTATCTATTTATCTCTCCCCCTTTCCATATCTATCCAACTCTTTCCGTGGAGCGGCCGGCAGATCACGATTCTCAAATCTTTGGTCCGCTCGCTCTCGCATACCAGGAGGAGTGGGGAGAGGTAAAAAAAATGCAGGAGAAGTGGGATGGGGTGGAGGTCGAGTAGGATGAGGAAGAGCATGGAAGTATAGAGGAGGAGAAGTGGTGGAGGGAGGGAGGTTTAATGTTGCGACACACTCTCACAGCAGGGGTGGGCCGGAGAACTCCGCATCGTGCTCCCTCCCACTCGCTGTAAGCATTCCCTCCCGCCTGAAATCTCCCTCCGGCCACTGAACGTTTCCTCCTTCGCCCCGCCTCCCTCCGGCCCCCAGCTAAAACCCAGCCAGAGCCTCCCTACCCTCCTCTCTATCCTCACTTCCCTCTTTCAGGCCGTCTTTTCCTTCCGGCTTCACCTTCCCTCGCCCGCATAGCATCGTCCACTCTCGGGCCTCATAGATCGGCTCCGGGGGCATTTCAGACCTGGCGCCCGCTCAGGAAGAGTTGACATATGAACCGCGACGTATAAGGTCGGCTGTAACGGGATGAATGATGAGCGTATGCATTACCGAAAAAGACGGCGTGGGACGTGCCCTTTACGATGGTGTCATTCATCGTCTTTTGTTGGCACTGGAAACCAAAGATGTAGAGTTCGCCCCGACATGCATGGGGTACTCGAGGATTTCAATTATATTTATGTTAATTATTGATCCAAACAACCATGCAATATTAACCAATGAGGTTTCTCGCCGGAAAATTATGTAAATCTATCCCCTTCCAACCCCAGCCAAGCCCCCTCCTCCCAAATCTCCTCCCACCGCATCCATGTGTATGTATGTATACGCCAAAAATAATCCTTCATTTTGTACTTGTTTATGTCGACTGTTCGACGTAACCGGTCGTTTTAAATAAATGTTAGTGGAACTTATAACAATTTTTTTATTTTTCACAATTTATCATGAAGTTCCATAAAGTTGAGCCGAGTGCAATAGGATTTTCTCGTGGTAATATGTGTTTGCCACTCATTCGTTTGTGGAAAGCATTTAAACAGTTTTGTGCTGTAGCAACATGACTCTACGATTAATATTACTAAAACTGAGAGTGGAAAAAGTCCTTTTGAAGTAAATAAAGCCTAAAAATTATCTCGATGAATTCAATACACTCAGAGATAAATTGGAAAAATATGAAAAGTTACATTATACCCTACTGCAACGGCTTACGTGTGGCAAGTTATGAAAACTGCAGAGAAAAATATGGTTCTCCAAGAATAACACTACGGTCACATGCTTAAAACCAGTCACAATATTTATGTTCAGTGTTCTTAACATTAAATTCAGGACTTTTTAGGTTGGAAAAAAAAGTTTTAAGTTGGCACGCTCGCGTAAGAAAGAAGAATTTATCTGTCATCCAAATACCCCACCGGATGCTTTAGCTTGATATAATGTATACATCCACCTCACGACGGCCCCAGTCGGTCCCGTCGTGAGGTGGCTGTAGCTATGCGTCGCCCCACAGTTATTAGACGCGCATTAACAGGAAGATGAAGGGGTCGAGACTCCCACACGCTCCCACGAGGGGTTGAAACCAAGCGAGCGGGTTATCCTTGGAAGGAATCTCTCCGCGAGATAGAGGGAACATGGGAACCATCACGAAGGGGGCAACATCCTCCGAAAGGATCTTACATCAGACCTCCTTCTCCTCTTATTCTTCTTCCCTCCCGTGTCCCAACCCCTCACTCATAGGGCGAGAGGAGGATCCCATCCCCACCCCCCAGGCACACACTCACGCACGAAAGAATGGCCGCCGAAGGGAATCGTGCCTTGAAAAACACCGCCGAGCAAAAGAGGAACTTTTTTTGACCTTCTAAATTTGTATTCATTTATTTTTTATTTCCCTTCAGTCATCAATTCAATTAGCTGTCCATGACCAAGGGAGCACACAGGAGGGGATCAATATAATACACATATAATGATGTCGGCGTTGGAGATTGAATGTCGCACCGATCTGGTCAAAGGAAGTGTATAGGAGGCGAAGAACCTGATTATGGCGGTCAGCGGTAACCAAAGCTTTCTTGAGGGAGGGTCATGTGAGATGAGATTTGAAGTTAGCCTTCTACCCCACTACCACTAAAAAAACCATGATTGAAAGCGAAATACTATTCTAATATAAATAGAAAAACTGTTATAAAAAAGTGCCCTTTATTGTATTTTGTTAAGACCAATAGCATCAAATTCGAAATTAGTGATTTTTTTTAACATTTCAGTTATTTAATCTATTGATATCAAGTCGCCAAAGCCCATTGTTATTTTGAATAAAAATAAGTATCCATTAATATCAATGTATTAAGTTCTCCTTTGGTGGGTGAAATAGCTCCCCAACACCATTCTCTGGCAAAGAATCGGGGCAAGTGGATAAACCGCCCGCAAATTTCAGTATAATTTAGGTTCCCTCGATAGCTCAATGATTAGAGCATCGGCCCCGCACGTCAAAGATTCGTAATTTGAGTCACATGACTTATCAAATACTCCCAAATCATTCAAATCCGACCAAGGACCTTCATATACACGTATATCATAGCCATTATCAATCCAATAATGCTTCACAAGAACCAGAAAGACGGAGTGCTAATTTCAATTTCTTACTTTTTGCTCTAGGAAAGTAAGTGCATTTTCCTTAGTGTTTGCTTATTGAAATGGGGAAAGCAAGAGAAATTTTACTGACTTAGAAGGAAGATATTATTTCAATACCATCACAACGTCTAGAGGTTCATTTTTAAATTAAATCGCAGTATAAATGCTACCAATTAATAATTAATGTTTACCACTTTTAGTAATGGTAAACGGAGAAAATTTCACATGCACACAGGTTAGTTGCTATGAACGAACTTTCTGAATGACGAAAAAGGAGTTGCGATAAGGGCGAGTTAATTGAAGGAAGTGTCGGTGGGAGCGAAAGTGGAGGAGGCAGGAGAAGGAAGGAAATAGAGCGGGAAAGCAAAAGTTCAACAGACGCCTGAGTGCTTCCGGGTGTCATGGAGAATGACAGCATTTTCAGCGACTTTGTTTTCACTCTAAAAACTTCCCTGACAATGTTCTGACTACCCTAAATTATTATAAATTACTAGCTTTCCTTGAAATATACACGTATAACCTTTGGCTACACTGAGTGCAGGTTCTCTGGACAGATGCATCGATTTAGTCAAGTTTCACGAATAATGGCAGCCGGTACATACCATCAATCATCAACCACAATCCTCTTTTGCCTAAACTGGAAGTATCTTTGCATCGATTAAATGGGAGTTGAATTTATAAAAATATATACTAATAAAGGTCATGTTTCTAATATGTAATATAAATATACAATTATTATTTATTATAAAAATGTGTCAAGATATTTTAAATATGAAAAATTAGAATTCTATGGCCTCAGGCTCAACTTTGTGGAGGTTCATTTTCGTTTTATATGAATATATTTTGTAACTTCCACACAATTTTTATTCGTACTACCGGTTTCAACGCTTCGGCGTCATCATCAGGTGGACCTGATGATGACGCCGAAGCGTTGAAACCGGTAGTACGAATAAAAATTGTGTGGAAGTTACAAAGTATATTCATTTAAAACGATGAAAAATTAGATTTTGTATAAGAAAATAATTTTGGAGTTGTGTTCATCAGATTACTTCCACTTATAAATTTTAAGCTATCAAGAAAATAATATGAGCAGTCATAATGCTAGAGAGTATTTGTTTCCTGAAAAAAAAATGACGGAGACCTATAATTAAGTAGGAGAATAATTAATGGAGAGCCTGAGTAGTATTTAAGTATGCTGCATCTGACGGAATGGGCACGATGAGTTTTCCAACGACGCAAAAGGTTATACAAGAGGCTAAGTACTTAATAGCTATGGGATCCACGCACTCACTCAGGCGGAAAACTCGGCCGCTTGTCTAGACTCTCTCACAAATTTTGTAACCACTAACCATCTACTTTACCCATGCTTTTAACGAGCACTATCGACAACCAAAGACTTCCCCTCTCCCGACCGCCTAGAACTAGCCACTAAATCAAATCACATAAAGATATTTCCGTTGCATTAGCAGAAAAATATTTTGTAGATTGCGTACTGAAAGGGAATTTGAAAGCCCAATAGTTTACTTTCCTTAGAAAACCTAGTGAGTAGGGAATTTTATTGAGTAGAAATGCAGAAGGCAACAGGATCTTAGTTTTTACAATCAATTAATAAACCATTTGTAAGGCATTCTTTTGTTTTAGTGAATGTCACTATAGTTCATTCTTAAACTCATCCGTTAACCCAATTTTAAGGCTTTATTTAAATTTATATCATTTAATGCCAATTGAGAGATCTCGAATAGCTGACTGCTAGGACATATCGATTACTTACTATAGGAATAATTTGATATTTTAGTACCCTGCGAGCCAACGCTAGGGTGTCTGGCAGGGGATGAATACACACCAGACTAATTTGGACCTGAATACGATCCTACCGCGATCGGACAATGCTATTCTGATCCCTTAACGTTCGTGGAACAATGGCATTTTTAATTCATCTGTTCTACATTTGATCCCTTTGATTTTATTGATATGATCTCTCCTACCATAGTACGAGGGGGTATTAATACATTTTTAACATCATTGCAAAAGAGCCGTCCATCCAATTTATGCAAGATATTCAACCTGTAGTACCCTGCAAGCCACCCCCAGGGTGTGTGGCAGGGGGTGAATACACACCAGACTAATTTTTTCCCGTACATGACCCTACCACGATTGGATAGTTTCATTCTGATCCCTTATCGTTCGTTGAAATTATATGGCTAATAACTGGGGTAATGATTAGTTTTTGCATTTGGTGTTTCATGCCCGAAAGCTTTACTTTAGTTGAATACGAGCTACCTATGGAGAATTACACCACGAAAAACTATATTAGTTAACACTCTGGAATTTGCAAACTAAGCTATTCTTGTGCGTAAACTTCAGAAAAAATATATAAAAGCAGACACGGAGATTTTGTAAACATTGTATCTTCCACCATAATGTAATAAAATAAAATATCTCAAAGAAATGTCTTGTCAAAGAGATTCTCCGCGATTCCCTCCATTTGCACCCTAAAAAACTGTTCTACCTAATCTACTCTTATAAAATTTGAAAATAAAAAATCGTGAAACCCAGAAGAAAGACATTTCTTTTCGACAAAGGAAACTTCAAGCATTTTGCTGAATATCTTAAGAAAAATTACCTACAATAATTCATGTACGAAAACGCACAATGCTAGAACTGGAACTACATAGAAGTGCTTCCAAGGGCTAATTAGACACGGTGTGGAAGCATACATTCCTAGCAAAAGAAAACACGAAAGCAACGAAGCACGATGGTACAACGGGGACGTTAGAAGCGCTTTGAGACAATGGAGGAAATTGCATTCGAAATAAAATAAAACTAAAAAAACCGGTGCAGGAATTTCTTTCAAAAATAAGCGGGAAAATAGTTAACACATATTAGCGAAAAAAATAATCATGCAAAACCTCTTAGCAAACTTTAAAAGACATTTTCTGCGCGAATACTTGGAGGATAATCCGCTTTCCGGTCGTACTTTAGGGAACCGCAAAGAAAACGTTCAAGCCTTAGTCCCTTAACAACTACAATTGTGATATATTTACAGACAGGACACAAAAGGCGAATGCTTGAAATTACTTATTTAAAAGCGCCTACATCTATGACACAAGGATACCCAGAGAGGTCCATTAGAAGGATAAACGACATTGTAACTACGCGCAAAGGGAGAACACAATAACCCCTCCACATTAAAACAAACAAATCCCTCGGACTAGAGGAGATTTTCGTAGGAGTACTGAAAGACCTCGCGCCTGAACGTGCGCCCTATTCAGAATACAAATTGATTTTGGAGAGCGAAGTTCTCCTGGACTGGAAAATAGCCTAACGTCTAACCTTTCTCTCCGTCTCTATACAAGTATAAATGAATAAGATCCAGTAATTAACGGCCAATTTCCATAATTTCCCTTTCCTCTAAAATCCTACAAAAATCATTGCTAACAACGTCATGGCATTTTGTGGCACTCACAACCAAATATATGCACCAATTAACATGGATTCAGAAAGGAGAAATCTTGTATAACGCAGTTGGAGCTTTTTATGTGTGATATCCTACAGTCGGTTAAAACGAACAAATAAGTAGATGCGATTTTTTTGGATTCAAAATAGACCTTTGACAAAGTCTCCTATCCTGAGTTTATATGTAAATTGCGAAAGTACGGAATAAATGATGCTGTCCTGAATAACTCAGCCCTTCCTTACTAATCACAAACAGAAATTGGCAATAGATGGATCAAGCCCTAATTATTTAAAAGTAACATCTACAGTCCCTCATCGTTATTGGCCCTATGCTTGTTCTTATTTATATTAATGATATAAACTCAAAAGTAAAATGCAACGTTAGACTCTTTACCGACGACAATGTAATCTAAACGGAACCAGCGAACGATACAGATCGTTAAATACTAAAAATCTTCTTAAGCAACATTTATAATGGTGTACAAAATGCGGCTTGGATTTAAATACTAAAAAATGTTTGAAACTTCATCTCTTAAAAAAAATTAAAAACACGAGCACACTCAACCAACTTTCATGCACACTCGAGGGTGTTCGAGTGAACGTTGCAGACCACGTAAGATATTTAGGTGCCACCATCGCATTAGATCTTTCATGGGGAAGGCACACACCCAGTATTTGCTGAGGGATCCTAAAGAAGGTGGCATTCCTCAAACGCATAGTCTATTTTTCTTTAGCAAGGCCCAGCATAGAGAATGCGGCGAGCACATGGGATCCATCACAAACAACACTGATCATACGTATAATCGAAAGAGACACAGAGAAGGACCCTCAGATTCTTGAAAATTTTTGGTGAAATAACGCTAATTGTCACACTTGTTCTATAAGATATGGGATGGGAACCCTTCCATATGCAAGCAGTTCAGAGTAATCTATTGCAAAGATACAAATTGTGTGGTTTTTCAACTGACAAAGAAGATATAATTCAGCCCCCAATTACATAAGAAACTTGTCTCAAAATAAGAGAGATAGACAGCCGAACGGATAGACCCCAGCATTATTTTCGTGACAACACCTCAAGGGGGAAATACTATGACATAAATGGGTTAGCACTGGCGAAAATAGGAACATAAACGTTATATTCCGCCTCAACTCACTTCTGGCTGTCGTCCTAACTCCTCATGACCCATAGTCCTTGGGTTGTGAAGTGACGTGTAAATAAATGTATAGATCTAATGTATGTGTGAATTATTGCGTCCAGCAGAATTTTACCTAGTAATTAGTTATTGCGTTGCATGTGAACCTGAACCCACCCTTTCTACTGGATTTCCCTTAATTGCCTTCTTCGCATAGTCCAGGGAGTAGTTATTATTAGTGGTAGACTATTTTTAATGTGCATAACGGATTTGACATGACTGATATCCGGTTGCCCCCTTACACGTGCTCTTTCAGTTGTACACGGTGTGCCATGTGTTTGTGGAAGTAATGGAGTAGATAGTCGGACTAGTGGCCGAACACTCCCTGCCACACGTCCTTTCGGTCTAATGTACGTATGGTTTTATGAAATGTTGGCAAGGGATCTAGTGTTATATTTCAGTTTGTTTAGTCAGAATACTGATGTCCCAGCAATGACTGCAATAAAAATGATGAAAATTGCATGCATGCAAATTTGATAATATACATACATGTATTACATTACGAATCGGTTGCATTATTTTATGAAAATATTAAACCGAAGATGATAATGGGCCTTGGATTCCGATGTACTCCTGTCTCGCACCTGAATGATTTCTTTGTGGAATCTTCTTCCTTCCTAACCCTCCTCAGTTCAACCAAATAGACATTTATGGGTCTACATCTGCACGTTTTCCCTCATGCCGCCGCAAAAACATGTGGCGGGGAGTGTTAGGGCATCAGCAATGCATTCAGAATTATTATTTTATACATTCACTCGAATATGTTAGATCATATAAAAAGTAACTCGGGTACATGCAAACCTATACACACCATGGACAACTGGCTGTGTTTGACTAACTCCTTAAATTTTAATAGGGAAGTGATTTCAGTCTTTCGGGCTCTTGGGGTCGATTTTATGCATTATCAATGTGTATCTTTCAAGGAAAGGACAAGTACTTCAATCTGCCTGTGACGGTGTCCCTTATTTCAAGCCTGTGTAATCGGATCTATAAGCATCATTAGGTGGTATTATGATTCCCCGTGTGTCGCGAAAAACTCTCTGGTTTCCCGTGCCTACCAAAAAGTGTAATTCTTGCTTGGTTTCTTCGAGAATCAAGAGGTCCCTTACCTAATTCCTCCAGGATACCCACTAGGCTTATTCTCTTCTAGTAGCAATTTTGACAAACATAGCGAATTTTTACATAACCTTTTCTAATTCTTAAATTAATGATTAATGATCCCAGATACTGGACGTGTATTCTGATTGGGCATAACTGAAGCATAGTAATTTCTCTCTCCCACGTTTTCTATATATTTTCCGTGTGGTGAAACTTAGCTCCTTTAAGGTTGACGGGCATATTCTTCCAATGTGGGCACCCCATGAAGTGTTTGACGTCAGCGTAAAACCTAAGCATTTCAACTATTTCGGAATGCTTAACTTGATTCCATCCATTTTATGATTTACGTCGTATCTTTTCATTTATTCCCAACCTTCAGCACCGTACATATTCCGAAATTTAATTCTAATCCCCATTCTTAAAATGACTTCGATTTCTGGTCTCAATCGATAGAGATTAACACCAAATCTGCCGCTGGCCTTATTTTTCTGCAAGGCAATGTTTAGTCAGCAAAGTAATCCAATATTGCTACTAACGCGGGATAGAGGCTTCATGAACGACGCACAGCCTACGCATTCGTGGATTTGAACACTTGGAGCGGTTTCGAGGCCATTGGTTCAGTCGTGGCGAAAGCATTATGAAAAATTTTCAGGTTATCCCTGGTGTGGTTTTAAATTTTTATCATTCCGCATAAACATTCAATATGAATGAGGTCAGCATAAAATAACATCAACTAAAAATTATTGGCGAGGTATTATTAAAAATTATAGCGTTTTCATTGCAAAGAACTTGAAAAATCCACTTCACCCTGAAGACGATGGCAGAGTCAGCCTTCGAAACGTCGGTGCACTTCATCAACCTGACCCGGTGGGAAACCCGACAAAAATTCTTGAAAACTATATTTGATTATTGGGAGTTGAGCATAACAGTATTTCTCATCAAAAACACATAATCGTTAGAGATAAGAGTAAAGGAATCTCAACAGTGACACTTCACGGAGTTCAATAAACATAAGCAGGTGGCGGTGAGGTTTTTTCATTAAGCAGGCGGAAATAAACGCACCGCAGCCAATTGGTCTAAAGAATGAAGTAACTGAACTTGACTGTGACGGGAGCGACTGAGTGTAATGGTGGCGGCTAGGTGGTGCATTCACGTGCGTCATTCCATGCCGAGCACCGCGTCGGCTGAGGATGCGGTCGAGTGCGGATGTTTACAGTCTGCTCTCGGGTCCCATTATACCTCCCTCACTTTCCCTTCGGATTGTTTATCCAGAGTTTCTCATTTCTCCCTCGTCCCACTTCCCCACCCCCTCCTGCCCCTTCCGAGGGCCCTTAATAATACCGTCGCAGGTGAGCTCAACGCCCGCAATACAGGCCCAGACGCCCACACCATCCGCGACGCACCTCCTCCCCCATCACACTAGATCGCCTTCCAGTCCACCCATCCGCCCACGCCCATCCCCAACCCTCCCCCACTCTCTCTCTCTCCACCCCTCTAGCCATCTCCCCTCCCATGTTCCCATCCCGCCCCCTTCCTTGCGCTCACACTAACACTCTCACCTGCATTTTACCGTTGTACGGCTTCCCCTCCAGCCTTGAGGCCCACCCCCCCTCGCGTTAACCGCCGCCCAACTCAGGTGGGAGAGAGGTAGACACCGCAAGACCCGCAACTCCACCCCTCCCTGGCCCCTTCCCCTCTCCTCTCTTCCTCCCTATAACTCATCCACATGCAACACACTCTTCCGTGTACCCCACTCCCGTCCCAAATAAAAGAAAATCCACTCGACTCTTCCTTACTTCGAACCCGGTCTGGCACACCCTCGCACGCAAGGAACGGGACGAGGCCGTCTTGTGGTGAGTCCCATATCCGCCTTTCGTAGTGACTTCGCCCCGAAAAGTTCACCCAACACCCCCGTTGCACTTGCTACGAAGGCTTTGGCTTCCCTCCCTCTTTCCCGAACCTCTTCATAGTTCCCCTCCGACATATAGGTCTCAGCCTTCCCTCCATTTCCCTCTCTTCCCCTTCAAACTAACATTAGCCCCGCACCTACGCTCCCCATCCCCCCCTTACAACAACAGCATTTTACTCCCCCTCGTCCAAGGCCTTGCGGCAGTCACAGCCGTTAAAACCTCCTACAAACTCCGTCCTCCCCCGCTACCCTTTACGCATCCGGAAGGGGGGTGCGGACGCGTGTCTGTCACCCTCGCCTCTACATCGAAAAACCCTATCAAAGCAGGCCAGACTAGTTCCCGGTCGCCGCGACCACACAATGACGCCGCACAACAATGGGAGCTTGTAGAGCTGTTTTGCCTATGCTCGGGAGGTTGCGGTCGGTGCCGGCGGTATTTGGCCGCCTTCGAGTGTCACGATCCAAATGCCCTCCGTGGTGATCCTATCGCCCTCGACTCACGACACCCGAGCTCGTTTCCTTGCGGAAAATAAGGTATTTACGCCCAGCGCGCTTTAATAGACCGTGACATAAACTGGAGACTGATTCTGGAATGGACGACTCCAATTGCAAAATATTTCCAATATAATCCTCGTTTTTATATCTGACTTTGGCATGGGAATAATAAATGCAATATATGGTATTTTTTTAACATTATCACTGTCAAAACTTTCACTTAAGAATAATGAAGGGACTACGACTTTCATGTTTGTCCAACCTTCTCGTAGTAGTGGTTTTATGGGAGGCGACCGACAGCTAAGGCCATTAGTGCCATTGCGCAAGGATGAATGGGAAAGGAAGGGTGGAGAGAAACCCGGCGTCGGTATTAACCTACTCTTGTGTAAAGGCGCCAAGGGGTCCGCAAATTTACGTCCTATCCGACGGACATCGTACTCACTCAAAGTGCTCTCCAAAAAGCACCTCGAGTAGGGATAGGGATACCACTGAAAAATATCTTCCGCCTCCGGGAGTCGAACCCCGGCTCTCTCGGTGGGAAGCCTGTACGTTAGCCACCGCACTATCCCGAATCCCTCAAATCTCCTAATTTATATTTTATTAATGACAAAAATGACCAATTTTTCAATTAAATTTATGAATCTATACTACTCGACTTAAGTTCTCGGATGGAGAATAGAAAAAATATTATGATCAGTTGCAGGAATAACAATTCCCATGGGATATGTTTTAGACTTGGGGCAAATTTTAGACTCTGGAATAAAAAATACGAGCAAACAGAAATGTTTGTGTTAACGGGGGCTAGAATATCAGTAATAAATAAAGGTTTATTAGCGATTAACTGTTCAAACAAAACGGGTTTCATTCCAAGCATAAAAACTGACAGCTAACAACGACCGCTATGTTCTCAGAGAGTGCATAAGGTATACAACTATGTTTCTATAAATATAGTTATCAACCCGAAGGTCTGTTTGGTGCGTCATGGTAGCGCTCGCCCAAAACGAAACTCAACGGCGAGTGAAATTCAAACATCAAGGTAGAAGGGCCACATTCTTACTCTTTACTACTTGTGGTACCCGAAAAATCACACAGCTCGGGTGAAGCTGAGGGTGCCCCGAGATGTGCCCGGGAATCGAGCCCGGAGCCTCGGTCAGTAGTCCAATCCCTGGATTAGCACGGCCCACTAGTATATGTATGTATACACACAGGTACACACCATGCAGATCAAAGAAACGGAATTTTCCAAAAACAATAGTCAATTTGTTCGCCAACTTTGGCAGGATCTCGTGCTTAAGTCCAGCGATTTGGCATTTTTCAAGTTTCAACTTGACTTAGGCTTTCCTAAAACTAATTTATAGGCTTTTGTGTTTGTTCTGGTTGTAATTATTTAGAGTAGATGTAACGGCAATTGTATAATTGGGCATCTTAGTCAATACTTAAATCAATTAAGTAATTTATTTCTAGGATAACCAGAGATTAATGCCAACAAGTGACCATGGGAACGCACGGAAATTTATTTCTCGAGTGGAGAGGCAGGCATCAAAATTACCTACTCTTTTTAAGAAAAACGATTTCATATGAGCTGAATTCATAGCGATGAAAATGCTGGTAGATATTTAAACGTTTATCTCTTATTATTTCATATAAAATTACAAGTATGAAACGAGCATATATGGCCCCAGTTTTAAACCTGGTATTTTGATGTAGTTGTCGAATTTATCATTCGTAAGAGTAACAAAGTCATCTTGCTTCAGGTGTGAAGGCGAACTACTCGAACTACTAAAAAGGTGAATTAAAACTTACTGCATTATTGTAATGGCCTTATGTCGTGAAATCTATAATTTAATTCCATTAGCATAAAGATGAACTGCATTAGAATAATAAGAATGCCAGAGAACAGAAACAAATATGCAGCAGACATTCGTAAACCCCCTACACAAATTTAAATGCCACTTCCGCGCACCAAGTCAAAAACCAGAAGCTAATTCTTATGCCTTTATTTTCCAATCCGGAAGTCAACGGACCCATTCCATTGCCAAATTAAGGGCGATAATTTGGCCACTTATTCTGTTTCAGTTTGTGAATGCCTATTCTTGACTATAGCGCATGGATCCTTTTTATGATTTATCGTATCCTTCAGCAGATAAACTATTTACGCCCAACCCACCTTAATAGACCATTCACATTATTAAAGCAGCGGAAAGCCTTAAAACCAAGAGAAATCTTCCATAATGCTCGACCTTCTCGATATCCCTCTCTGCCCATGAATTCTTTATCTAAAATGTTATCACAGAGGGATATCAAGGGATACATTCTCTATCCATTCCAAATACTTTGAAGAAAGAATATTTTCAATGAGATTTGTTGGGGAGGGTTTTCTAATGTCAATTCGTTAGAATCAGTTAAAGGAAGCACAGAACGGAGGAGTTTTCTTGTCTTTCTGGAGACGTAAGTTTTGTGCGTCAAGTGCAAGTTTTTCTCGAAAGCTCTTCGTTACCAGCTATCTCTTATTGTAAGAGGATGAGGCAGAGAGCCCTAAAAAAAAAGAAAACTACAATTTTCCCCTCAATTCTGACCATGAATTCTTTAAATAAGGATGCTTTTGTACAGGAAGTTAATAGAGGTGACTTCTGCACTGATTCTGATAGCTTCAATTCCCAAAACGCAGAGAAGGAATGTAGTAATTTAAGCAATATTAAACTGTAGCTATACCAACTACGTACAAGAGATGCCCAAAGTGCTCTTGAATTGCAAACATCATGAAGAGATACATTTCGAAATGAAGCCCCTTACTACGTAATTCAAGGGAGAAGAAGCCATACACGACTTTGCATATGGCAGATGGCCGGGCCATATTGACTTTTCTTTATTAAAATATATGCTAGGAGAAAATTTTCTGAGTATTCCCGAGAGCACAAACAAAATAGACAAGCAGAACATAGTATTAAAACAGGATGGAACGTTAAATTTGCCAAAATTTTCGAATATCTCAGTTCTCGTGAAAACATTGGAATATTTTACTTGTTCGAAAGTAAGAAAACAGTGAAAATATTGAAAGTGCGTGGTTTTTATTTGCATGAAGTTTAGCCAAAACACAAGAAACTCGAAATATTTCATTAAAATGACAAAAGGGAAAACGTAGGAAGAGAAAGGTTTATAAAGCTTTGCAAAATGTTTGACCAGTTCAAAATACAGATACGTTTGGTATATGCTATGAAAAATATAAGCTAAAGGAATATCTATGTTTTGACAAAGGATGTCTTATTAGACACTAAAACCAAGGGAAACCGGGAAGTTAGGATTAAAACTGTGGATCCTAGAAAGTTTCTATGACCATGATCTTCGGGAAAATTTGGACAAAAAAAAACAATGATACCAAAAAATGCCTCTGGCATTCAATAAATAATACATATGTTACTCGCAAATCACTTCGGGATATACATCATCACGCACATTTTAATGATTTTCTTTATAGTTCGGAACTCATTAACTTGCTACTTGTCAATTACTACTACAAGGCCATCTAGGAGATATGGATCCAGGGAATTTATATAACCCAAAACGCTTAGACTTAACGGAGAGAAAGCTATATTTTACGGAGCGCAAACGTTACTGCAAAGGTTTGGCATTATAAGCGGAAAAGTTTCGTCCTTCAAACAAATTGAGACCCGAATAGAAGAAAAACAGACAGAGAAAATAGTTACTGAGGTTCTCAATAAATTAAATCGTATTATAAAATAAAGAGAGCTGGCAGAGCGGACCAGCTAAGATGTAACTACTATTTTGAAAAGAAATCTAACATTTTTTAGAAGTCTTTATTAGCCTTTTTGGCTGACGACCACTGTGAATGGTTTTCTACAAAGGAAAGCAAACTGATTCCCCTTCAATCACTGGGGATGGAATGGCGGAATGATTTCCTATTGACCCTTTAAAAACATTTGATATGAAAATCGTCTCATGTGAGCCGTGAGTGAAACCTTCTCAGTTACTATTTCACCGACATACTCTTGCTCTGGCAACAATCGAGGGAATAAAATGTGCCGATTGTAACAAAAAAACAGACTCCAAGAGGACCGAGCATTAACACATCATGATTTTCACATCAATAATTTCAGATATTTTTCGCATGAGCACCAGGATGATGGCAAGAAAGAAGCAATATTAAATCACTTTGGAGTAATAATATTATTATTGTGGCAAATACAATATTGAAATACGATTCAAACAAATTTTTAGACTTGTTAAGAAGTTAGTTAAAGTTGAGCTAAGAAATTATTGTAGATATACCAACATGCAAATTAAAAGGCTCATAGTCTTTCACATCCCCTCCAAAAACTACATTCTTTTACTTGAGTTAAGCTTATCCTGAGGACCTCTGACCAGTAACCAATCCATTTGTTTTCTTTATAGTTGGTTTAATTTATAAATTTTAAATATCGATTTTTGCCACATTTTCCAAAATACGAAGTTTTATAAAAAAGGAGAGGTAAGAAATGTCGGTAAGTTGAGAAAAAAAATACTCTTGGCAGAATAATATTTCTCCTTGATGCCACATTTCTCCTAGAGACCGTAACTATCCTCTAAACATCTGATTACCAAATTATTCCGTACTCACAGCCAATTTGAGCCTATCAATCATATATCTGAGAAACTTTCTCAAAGGTTCACATTAAAACTTTCCGGGAAATGAATTATTATGCTCACTAATATAGCGGAATTCCCTCTTTGATAAATGCAGATAAATATGTCAGCGCTTCTTGCAAAACCATGTAAATTATTTTACTTTATATGGAGTTAAAAATATTCTTGAAGGTCGAGTTTTAAAGATAACAATGGTGAAAAAGTTCATACTGTGTGCGTGAGAAATAAATGCCGAACAAAGACCTCAAGACGAACCTTTGACACGCAACCAAGTCGTACGGAACAAAGAGCAGTAAAATAAAATACAAAACATACTAAAAGTAGCACACACCCTCTTAGATTTCTTGACTGACCTTAAACGTAGTGTTACACGAGACAAGTTTCCATAAGGTTTTCAAGAAATAGCAACTATAAGAAAGGGGGTACAGACTACAATCGGAATCTTGCGTATTCTACACGAAAACTTGTGCCATAAGAAGTTCAGGCCATGCCCTAAATTTTCATGAGAGTTCTGTATGACGACCAATTTGAAGTGAAGTTGGGGGGTTTGAAAAAAAAAAGAAAATTAACGTGCGTGTCGGGTATAGTTAAGTAGAGGCATGTCGCCGTTGTCGCTATCAACGAAAATTGAAGACGAATTACTTCTCGTTCCCTCTTTTATCGACTTCCGCTAATTAGCATGCAATCAATTAAAAATGTACACGCAGCAAGAATGATAACTCAACAACGACTATCAAACATGTATCCAAAAACTCCATTTTCAAAATTAAATACATCCTATCCAATTTTATTCACAACAGAAAACGCAATATACCTCTTTCACACGGAAACCCTTGGAGAAAATCGGCTCTTGGAATAGAGCCCTAACTGTCGCGTTGGGAAAAACGATTGCGTCGTTGAATAGGTCCTAGATGACACCTTCGAACTTCATCCAAGAATTTTTTTCCCTTCTTGAATCTTTACTGATTTGCCCTGAATAGTTAGGTTTGACAGAGGAATACACGGAGGTCTACATCCTGATGGTGTTCTCGGAGAGAATGAGTTTGATGTGGGTGGCGAAACTAAATGCAGGCAGAGGTCCAAACAGAGGGTGCGGCGCGCAAAGGAAAGGAGAAAAATGTGGAGCAATTCCTGAATGTTCCATTGCGGAAATTCTGACGGAGATAGAGTGCAAACATCCGTTTGTTTTCCCTGATATAAAGTTTGAAAACTACTTCAAGCTCTGAGATAGTCCTCGAGCATTTTTATTAATCACTCCGCTTCCGTGCGGGAATAGAGATTGCCTTGCCTTCATGGAATCCTGAACTTCGTCGGGAAACACAAATGATGCGAGGAACTGTAGGCTATGATAGGGTTAAACGGGAGATATATGCCCTTCCCACGAAATTCAAATAGATAATTATCAAAGCGAACGTCAAATCACAAGGAATGGCGCGAGGACGGCAATCGTGAACCCTGATGATTTAATTAGAAAGAATCAGATAATTATTCTTGATTTTAAAAAAATGCCGATATAATTTTGATGTCTCTCGATGAGGGAAAGGTCTTAATTAACGTTAATTGGAAAGCAAAATCTTAAGTGTGAATGTCTATGGAGCTCTAGATTAAATGGATACTACGAGTAAGCAGTTTTTCTCTTTCTCAGCAGTTCTATCCGAAAAGAGTTTACCTACACTTCTCCAACTACATAATTAACTTCCCCCCAACTCATGTTCCCATCTAATTTTGTTACACAAGAAGTGATGAGAGAGAGATTCTAGAGGATTTATCAATTCTAATCCCGAAGCACGATTCTCCCGAAGCAACCTTTGCTTGAAACTACTTGCACAATTAGTATTATTGCACCATATTTTTCCTTAAAATATGGTACAATTCTTTTGTTTCCTTTTAATTTGAAAAGGAAATAAAAATCTATTGAGAATTTAGAATATAACCTTTCAAGTTATCAATGCATCAAATTTAGTTTGGTTTTCGAGTAACTAACATGAAGATATATATATCACTCAAAAACTTGCGGCTGAATGATTTGGAGCAAGTAAATGAAATACGAGAAATTAGAGTTAGATGATTAATTTAGCTTTAATAGGCATAATAAACATTAATAATAGTTATAAATTAAAAGAATTATTTTAATTTAGAGGCAAATTATAATATTTTTCTTAAGACACATACGGATACTCGACTGCGGGATCCTGATACGGTTTTTCTTTCTTCACTACCATAATATAAGCTGATGTATTCTGTTAAGAAATATTCGGCGTTAAAATACTGAACGTAAAATGAAGCCAACACATAAATCGATACATTAGCAATAGATGCTGCCTGTTTGCTTGAGACGTAGAAAAAATCCCTGCTTGATGAAATTCATTCAATTCCTTCGATAGATTATGGCATGAGGTAAGGATATAGTCTTGGGCGTCGGGATCTTTTTACACCGCATGGCTTGCCATGAAAAGATGTAGGTAAACCAGAAAGCAATAGACGCTTTGCCCTAGCACAGCATACCCTGATGATATAGCAAGATATATTACACAGGCCAACAGTGGTTTTGGTGCCGGAGATTTTAATGTTGATTTAAAGAACAATTGGGGTGCTGAATCCAATTATGACACTAGTTTTTTCCTATCAGCTATAGTTTTCAAGATATAGATATGTTGTTACTTACGTAAAAAAATCTTCTACATGATGATATGGGAATATCATATTAATAATTATTATCACATGATAAATAATTATATTAAATAATTATACATCATGTTTTCCTATGGTTCTGTTTTTAGACACGAAATCGTAGGTTACTAAGGAAACTTTTAAATCATAAAAGTGTTAACAGATATTCTCATTTAATTGGAAATCAAATTAGTATGTATTAACATGAAGCATGAAGAAACAATCAAAGACTTTACATTTCCATAGGAAAGAATTTATCATTGTCGACTAGTTTCGCTACACTGTAGCATCATCTGGACTCGCAAGTGTAGCGAAACTAGTCGAGAATAATAAATTCTTTCCTTTGGAAACGCAAAGTTTTTTATTCTTTCTTTGTGCTTCACAAATGGATTTTTACTAAGCATCGGGCTCAACTATCCCCCAAATCACTTTATTAACATGGTAGCTAGTTTGCATTCCAATTTTTAACATAATGCAAGAGACACTTAATAAAACTGCTCCATTGAATTCGGTATCGATATGGGACGAGATTTTTTCCGAACATCTAGCTATCGACATATCGTTCCTGTATTTCTTAGATTAAGAACTTAAAAGCGAATTATTTAAACAATAATGTTTAATTAATTATCTTACATTTATGAACCATAAATATTCAAAATTTAACAGTAAAATTAGTCAGGGAAGGGAACAGGCAAGTCCCACCGAGTATTCTTTCTGGACTATTTAAAGGATAAAACAAAATGTTATGCTAGGTGTTTCTTCGACTGAAAATTACTAACGGTAGTATTTTTTTAATTGAATTCCAACTGATTTTACGTGGTTCCTTGATACATATAATTCATAGCTATTAGCAAAAAAATATATATTGGTGGCGTTCTCAAAAGCATGATAATACTAAAAGCAACCAAACCAAACGTAATAGTATGCTGAAGAAAAATATACTCGTTAGGTAATACTCATAGGTGTGTAAAAGTAATTAAACATTCAGATCTATGGAACTCAAAGTATAACTTGCTGAATTTTTATCCGGGACAGAAAGCGTTTCACTGAACAATGAGTACAGGTTATTAAAAACAAGTACCATAATAATTACTAACTTAATAATGATAGCTGTAAATAGGAAATAATTAGAAAGAATCAAAACAATCAATGAATGATTTCTTTCGCATTCCTCAATAAAATTAATTTTTTCTTACTGTCTGAGGTGAATATTCGACACTCAACGTAGTGCCATAGAACAACCTCGCCCAAGACGTTAAAAGGCAGCACCCGGATCATTTCGTACCATCTAGGAGCGGACGCCACCGAGATGTGAGGGCATTAGTCAAAAGGGTAGTTGGTTTTTTAGCTAAAAATTTCAAAGTCTACCATATCCCTTGGACCATCTATGGGCTGCTGGAAAACCTATAAATATTTAAAACCGTAATTCATTTTTTGACCAATGGATATGGTTATATCGATCTTGTGCTTGTGTGGAGCCAAAATTAATTCTCACCTCAAGATAGGTCGCCAAAAAAGAGTATTTTCACTGTGAAATATAATACCATCATATCGGGATTAATCCAATGAGGTCGCCATCAAGCAATACGCGTAATGAATAAGCCATAGATAAATTGGTTTTGACATACGAAGAACAAAAAAAATTAATTAACTGATTAACTTTAGTAAATTAGTACTTTCCACTCATGGTCGAAGCTTATTGGATAATCATAATTATTCCTTTCCTTGTTGTACAAGTCGTCACAGCATGAAAGCTACGGATGCAGACTCTTGAACATTAAATGTGTTATACTTCTATTAATATCTAAAGTATAAGCTATTTCCCTCCACATCAAAGAGTATCTAAATACTAAGATAAGAAGAAAATACAATATGATGTATTCACTTTTACATTTTAAATTTTCACGTATGTATCATGGATTATTTTTTAATGTAGTTTACCATCAAAAGATTTGGGAGGAAAAATCCCAGAAACGCCAATCACTACAGCCCCTATGGCCTCTTTTGTTTTTAAAAAGCATCTCATTTGAAGGAAATTGTTCACAAAAATATTTTTGATCACCAATATAACATGGACGAGGAAACTAATTACAGGGTGCGCCAACGTAACTATTTTCAGAATCCTAGTGACTCGACCAAGTGAATCCACCTCAATATCCCAACTCGAAATTGAAAATTTTTTTACATATGAGGATACCTTCACACTCGCGTCAACCAATTCATTATTCGGTACTGCAGGTTACTTTTTCAAACAAAAACTTTTCTTATAAAAACAGGTAGCCTCAAATACCATTACGGAGCAATCCAGAATATCGGGAAACAATTAGGCGTGGGAAAATTCGAGGCGGCGTAATGCACGCTCCCGGGCAGGTTTACGGATGGGCACTCTAAAGCCACGGTTTTTGTGAAAAGGCGACAAGACCTAACGGAAACCCAACACTTGCCCACACGGCCACTTCTAGGAATTGAGCGATTGGATCGAAGATTTTGACTCTTGAGTCTCATGAATAATTGCAACTGACCGTTTGAAGAAAGACGAGAACAACGAGAGTCGAACATGCTGAGCTCTTTCCACATTACTCACTCTAGGGCGACAAAGAAGGTCTGACCCAAGGCAATGAGCGTGGTGGACTCGAGGGTGTCCCGGCCTTTCTCTCTCTCTCACAGGGAGAGCGCGCGGGTCGGAGAGGGTTGGGCCGGCCTTCTCACAAAGGACCCTCTTCTCACGAGGAAAGCTCACCTGTTATGAGTGGCGGGAAAGGTGGTCACGGACCTCGGCTCCTTCTCCTCGCACTCTCTCTCTCCCTCGCCTCTCCACACGCTCGTCGCTAGAAGGCAGCGCTGTTCCTTCCTTCACCTCCTCAGTCCTCGGAGGTTGTTGAGTCGATCGCTCTCCATTCCTCACCTCCTCCCTGCCGGATCCGACCGATAACAACTATGCGAATATTTATCTATTCGTACGAAAACACTGAACTGAGCGAGAGGTCGGGACCTTAGTGGGCACCCGTGTGAACGCTGTGTGGAGTTGCTGGCCAGAGATCGGAGCGGTATCGACGTGTCGGGTCGGGGTCACTTGCTGTCTGCTCCGGCGCTAAACCCTTCTTTCCTCCTTCTTTCCCTCGCTTCTCTTCGAGAGGGAATGGATCGGCGCAGTCCCTCCGGCGGGCGGAAATATTATTACTTCTAACCCCTTTCCACGGGAGCACTTGGAAACTCGCAGGGAGGACGGGGTGGAACACACTTGACGACTTGAGACGAGATTCGTGCCAGCAGAATTAGCGAGCACACGCCACCCTCTCTCGATAAAATGAAGGCACCAATTAAAAAAAATTGGACCGCTTATAGGGCATTCAAATTGGGAGAGCACTCGCCGCCGCAATCGTATCACGCCCACTAGAAGTGCGGGGGCGGAATATTAAGACCTCATTTATCTCCCAATTTGCATGCAGGGGTGACCTCCGATAAAAACAGTCGGGATCGGAAGACAAAAAAATGCATTCAAAAATTCAGCTGGCGACCTGGTGAAGCCCTGCTATTGTTGCCCCCGAACGGAAGATGCGGAGGAATGCTGGGATGCGAAGGCGTCCTCGACACGGCCGAGGGATTTATTCCTCCATCTACGGCTCAGATCAACCAAGGCACACACAAAAACACACACAAAACGAAATCCGGTCGACAGTTGGGCTAAAACGTTAACGGAGTCGGAGAGGCAAAAGGAAAAGGAGGAAAACAACCCTATCACCTTTTCATCGAGGTGGAAGAGGGCCGGAAGGCGAACAGAAACACCGGAGACAGGGCGAGGAGAAGGTGGAGTGCAAGGTGAGGGAGAAATAAGATCGGAATAAGGTGGAGGGGGAAGGGGTGTGTACACTGGGACGCCGGTTGAAGTGCGGGCGGGGGAGGATCCGAGGGGACAGATGGGGGGAAGGGGGTAGCTCACCCAAAAAGGGGGTGAGGGGTTTAAGACGTGTGCGAGGGGGTGGGAGAAGGGGAGGAGGTGGGAGGGCTCGAGAGGGACCGGGATACAGCTTCGGCTTCCGTCGAATCGACGACCTCAGTCGAACGGCGATGATGATGGCATTTCGGCCCGGGTGGAACGGGGGACGCCCGGCCGGAGATCACACCCTTCTCCGCCGACCACGCCGTTCGATCTCCGGTGGGGAGAGGGGTACGTCGAGGAGATTCCTTCCGCGGCACGAATGGCTCGCTAAGGCCGTCGCAGGGCACGCAATATGAGTATAAAAAGTGGATAGGTTGAAGCACGTAGTGAGAGAGGTACACAAAGTCACACGAGCGAATGGGAGAGGCTCCCCGCCGGGGCTATGGGTTGGAGCGACGAGGCACGGGGTCTCTCTTCTGCGACGGCCTCTCTCGATCCACTGCATTGAGGGAAGAGGAGGATGAGGCGTGAGCGCGGGAGGGGGGGACGAGAGGGGAGAGCCTTGGCGTCTGCGCGGCGAAGGGCCTGAGAGTGTGGGGCGGGCGGGCCGGAGAGCGGTACAGGGGTTTGGGGTCGGAGGGGAGAGAGAGGGGAAGGGGTGCGCGAGCCGAGGGCCAATCCGACGACGCGCCTCTGGCGGCAGGATTTCAAAACTGGCCAATCGATCGTGGGCTAGTGGAGGGAATGAAATAAGGAGGGGGCGAGAGAAAGAGAGATGGTTAAGAGGAAGGAGATATATATTTAAATGAATGTATAATCATAGGAAATATATATTTGATGATGATATAGAAGCACTCACGAGGGCAAAGTAACAGCACAATTGAACACAAAATAAAACAGACAATACGTAATACATACGGTCTGACCTGAAGAAGGCCTTGGAGTAAGCTTATACAATCTAAAATCGTGAGTGTCCTTTTACATGTTATCTGTTTTCTTTTATTTTGAGCTGTATGTGCCCAGAGTGGCTTGCCCGGGAATCGAACCCGGGCCCCTCGGTCAGTAGTCCAACGCTCTACCCCTGGACTACCGTGATCCGCTTCAGGTCAGACTCTGCGTCTGACCTGAAGAAGGCCTCGGAGTAGACCGAAACCTCAAATCATCTACAGTGTGAGTGTCCTTTTACGTGTTATCTGTTTTATTCTGTGTTATATTGTGCCGCCAAAAGTTATATTGCTCTCGTGAGTACTTCCGCAAAATCGATATATATATATATATATATATATATATATATATATATATATATATATATATATATATATATATATATATATATATATATATATATATATATGATGGAAAAATGTAAACACAGAGTTAGGCAAAATGAAGTACAAAGAGTTAAACAATAAATTGAGAAGGGCCACAAATAAAGCAAAAGAAGAATGGTGGAAAACGCGATGCGAGGATATGGAAAGTTTACAGAAGAAGGGTGAAATTGGTGCTCTATACAGCAAGGTTAAGTTATTATCCGGAAGTAAGAAGGCAAGAGCTGTGCTAACAGTTACAGATAAATGGGGTAAGATAATAGTTGAACCAGGAAAAATCCAAGAGAGATGGAAGGAATATATAGAAACACTGTATGGTAAAGAACTTAGGCCGACAAGGTTAGACATAGAAAAGGAACATGACGTAGAAGAAGATAGCTTAGGTCCAGGCATACTCGACGATGAAATAGAAAGGGCATTAAAGGAGATGAAAGCAAATAAGGCTGTGGGGGTGGACAATATTCCTGTAGAAATGTTGAAATGGTTAGGGAAAGGTGGGAAAAAGGCCATATATGGACTGATTTGTAGTATCTATGAGGAAGGAATCTGGCCGGAAGATTTTGTGAGATCGGTGTTAGTTCCTATTCCAAAAGAGGCAAAGGCTTCGTCATGTGAGGATTACAGAACAATAAGTTTGATATCCCACGCAGCTAAAGTTATTCTCAGGATCATCAACAAAAGGATAGAGAGTAAGGCAAATGATTACTTAGGGGATGATCAGTTTGGGTTCAGGAAAGGAAGAGGTACGCGTGATGCCATTGCAGTAATGAGATCACTAATCGAGAGGAATATAGAATACAATCAGGACGTTTTTGCCTGTTTTGTAGATTTCGAAAAAGCGTTTGATAGAGTGAATTGGGAAAAATTAATGCGTGTATTGCAGAAAATAGGAATGGATTGGAGGGACAGGAGACTGATCCGCAACCTGTACATGTCTCAGACTGCTCAGGTGCGAGTGGGGAACGGAGAGTCTGGATGGGCAGTGTTAGGAAGAGGTGTAAGGCAGGGTTGCCCATTGTCACCGGTACTGTTCAACGTATATGTAGAGGAAATGATTAAAGAGGCATGGGAAGAACTGGAGGTAGGAATGAAAGTCGGAGGGGAACTCGTAAAATCGGTTAGGTTTGCTGATGACCAAGCATTAGTTGCTCAGTCAGCCAAGGGGTTGCAAGCATTGTTGAGTGAATTGGAGGTTCAGTGCGATAAATATGGGATGAGAATCAATATTAATAAAACAAAGGTTATGCGATTTTCCAGAAAGAAAAAGGCTAAGCTAAATATTAAAATAGGCGGGGAAAGAATAGAGCAGGTAGAGCAGTTTACATATCTCGGAAGTGTTTTGGACCAATACGGTCAAAGTGGTAGGGACGTAAGGAGAAGAATTGCGCTAGGCAAGGAGGCTTTCTCAAGGAGGAGGGAGTTGATGACGGGGACGTTGAGTAGGGATGTTAAGACAAGACTCGTAAAAACTCTGATATGGAGCGTAGCTATGTACGGCGCGGAAACGTGGTCGCTGAAGCAGGAGGATAGACGTAGATTGGAGCCTTTTGAAATGTGGGTGTGGAGAAGAATGGAGAAGGTGAAATGGACCGAAAGGAAAACAAATGAGGAAGTACTGGAAATGGTGGGTGAGGAGAGGGGTTTGTTGAGAGAAATCCTATGGAGGCAGGAAAAATGGATGAAAGGCGTATTGAGCGGTAGTGGAATGTTGAAGAGGGTAATAGAGGGGAGAATGTTGGGCAAGCGAGGTAAGGGTAGGAACAGGATAGGGATGTTGGACGGGATGAAGGGAGGAAAGAAGTACACCGAGATGAAGAGGGACCTGATATAGATTAGTTTGCTAAGTGGGGAGTCACAAAATGTTTATTTGATAGTTGTGTCCATCCAAAAACCTACCTTAACCGGTAGCTTACCTAATAATATATATATATATATATGGGTCGCGGTGGTCCAGTGGGTAGAGCGTTGGACTACTGACCGGAGGGTCCCGGGTTCGATTCCCGGGCGAGGCACTCTGGGCACCTGCAGCTCCACCCAAGCAAGTTGATTTTTCGGGTACCAGATCTTCCTGGGAAACCATAACCGGCACAGGGAAAGGAACTGCCCCCCCTACCCTGATGTGTGAATATTCACACGCCGTCGGGCTTGGTATATGCGTGAGCTCTACCCTAACCTACTAAACCGACCTTCGGGTTGATTACTGTGTTTATATATATATATATATATATATATATATATATATATATTCACTGATAGTCATAACAACCACAGAAACCAAAACACAAAAGAGGAAAAACTCACTGGTTCTCGAATTTTCGGTGGTCCAACCACCTTTCTCAAGAGGAATTAGGAACAGAATATATATTTAAAGTCTGATGACGACGGTCGGGCCATCGAAACGTTAAATGCATGCTGTGAGTTTCCATTCTTTATGTTTCTGTGTGTTGAATATTTTGTATCTGTGTGTTAATATAATATATATATATATATATATATATATATATATATATATATATATATATATATTAGGGGATGATCAGTTTGGGTTCAGGAAAGGAAGAGGTATGCGTGATGCCATTGCAGTAATGAGATCACTAGTCGAGAGGAATATAGAATACAACCAGGACGTTTTTGCCTGTTTTGTAGATTTCGAAAAAGCGCTTGATTGAGTGAATTGGGAAAAATTAATGCGTGTATTGCAGAAAATAGGAATGGATTGGAGAGACAGGAGACTGATCCGCAACCTGTACATGTCTCTGACTGCTCAGGTGCGAGTGGGAAACGGAGAGTCCCGATGGGCAGTGTTAGGAAGAGGGGTAAGGCAAGGTTGCCCATTGTCACCGGTACTGTTCCACGTATATGTGGAGGAAATGATTAAAGAGGCATGGGAAGAACTGGAGGTAGGAATGAAAGTCGGAGGGGAATTCGTAAAATCGGTTAGGTTTGCTGATGACCAAGCATTAGTTGCTCAGTCAGCCAAGGGGTTGCTAGCATTGCTGAGTGAATTGGAGGTTCAGTGCGATAAATATGGGATGAGAATCAATATTAATAACACAAAGGTTATGCGATTTTCCAGAAAGAAAAAGGCTAAGCTAAATATTAAAATAGGCGGGGAAAGAATAGAGCAGGTAGAACAGTTTACATATCTCGGAAGCGTTTTGGACCAATACGGTCAAAGTGGTAGGGACCTAAGGAGAAGAATTGCGCTAGGCAAGGAGGCTTTCTCAAGGAGGGAGTTGATGACAGGGACGTTGAGTAGGGATGTTAAGACAAGACTCGTAAAGCTCTGATATGGAGCGTAGCTATGTACGGCGCGGAAACGTGGTCACTGAAGCAGGAGGATAGACGTAGATTGGAGGCTTTTGAAATGTGGGTGTGGAGAAGAATGGAGAAGGTGAAATGGACCGAAAGGAAAACAAATGAGGAAGTACTAGAGATGGTGGGTGAGGAGAGGGGTTTGTTGAGAGAAATCGTATGGGGGCAGGAAAAATGGATGAAGGGCGTATTGAGCGGTAGTGGAATGTTGAAGAAGGTAATAGAGGGGAGAATGTTGGGCAAGCGAGGTAAGGGCAGGAACAGGATAGGGATGTTGGACGGGATGAAGGGAGGAAAGAAGAACACCGAGATGAAGAGGGACCTGATATAGATTAGTTTGCTAGGTGGGGAGTCACAAAATGTTTATTTGATAGTTGTGTCCATCCAAAAACCTACCTTAACCGGTAGATTACCTAAAAAAAACATATATATATATATATACACCGAATGTGTGTGCATATAAATATATATGAGTGTGTGTGTGTATATATAGATATAAATATACATATATGCACACACATTCCCCTATTTCCTAATCGACCTGTCTCAATCTTTTTCTAGGATTGGGAGAAGGGAATGCGATTCTTCCTTCAACCATTATGCCCACTTTCTTCTCATCCCTCTTACTATTTCGCCTTTACCTTTCAGCCGTTTTCCCTCACTCCACTGCCACTCTTCTCCCATTCTCCCTCTCCTCGCCGGCACACTTCTCTGCTGCCTAGCAGATGGTGCGTGAAATTATTTTAATTTTCTCATTAGATGTCGGGGGCCGTTCATTGGTATCTCGTTTGGTGCTTTAGAAACTACTGAAGAAAAAATATATCTGAAAGAATTTTAGGAAAATGTATCTCACATCTTATTAAATGAAAAATCCATTTTTCGGAATTGCTAAATAAGGATTATTTGCAATGCTTTCAGTGTGCTAAACAAATGTCAGAACAGATGCTCGTGAATGTTTGCACCATGAGTATTCCAGGGAAATCCATTCGAACCTCGAAGACTGGTGTAGGTCGTTCAAAGTTTCCCAAGATAAGTTCCAGTACTTTGGTTATATTTTCTTCTGATACACTTTTTGTAGAGCTATCACAATTAAACAGTTCTGAGTTGAGAAGCCATTCGTCGAAATATATTGTCTGAGTTTCAAAGGCTACATGTGAGTAATTCCATGTCAATCAATGTGCTACAGAGTTCGTCCGGAAAATAAGTGTACTGAGCTCAGGAAAAAAATTTATTACACTTTTGCATATCTTAAGCTAATATTCCTCAAAATAGGACCCTTGTGAGTCGATACACTTGTTCCAGGGCGTTCCCATTCCTGGAACGCTCCCGCGAAGGTATCATCGGGAACCTCTCGAAGACACGTCGTCACGGCCTCTTTGACGGCGTCCAAAGTCCCGTATCGCGTTCCTTTCAAACTCCTCTTTATCTTCGGGAACAGAAAGAAGTCCGGTGGTGCCAAGTCCGAGCTGTAGGGCGGGTGCGGCAGCGTTGCCACGCCGTGCTTGGCCAAGAAGTCCGACACGACAAGCGCGGTGTGAGACGGCGCATTGTCGTAATGTAGCCGCCAGATGTTTTTGATCGCTGGCCGGACGCGGGAGACTCGTTTTCGAAACCTGTCGAGCACTTGGACGTAAAATGCAGCATTTACAATTTGTCGTTCAGGTACAAATTCGTAGTGGACGACTCCCCTTTTGTCAAAAAAGACAATGAGCTTATTACACTTATTTTCCGGACGAACCCTGTACATTTTAACATGTAGCTTATATATCCTTAAATATATTCTCTCTCGTAATTTCAACCCATATAAATCCTGTTTTATTTTGAACGCTCTTTCTCCTAGGAATAAAATAATACTCGTGTCTCCACATCACAATTATTTGGTTCTAGGATAAAGGAAAATATGACTCGAAATAAAATACTCAAATATGAATTATAGGAATCGATTTAAAACTCTCTATTTAAGATATAAATATGAATAATAAAATTGCTATTTTATATGAATACCTCATGATCTATTTTCTTGCACCATCCTTTATGAAATAATCCATGAGAATATGTTCTGCGGAAATAGCAACAGACCTAGGACCGCCTTAAAAATTAATGACGTTTTATGATACCATGCATAATACAAGGTGAGATCAAGAAAAGACCGGACTGATTTTATTCTGCGCAAACCGTTCAACGGATCGAAACGAGACACGGTGCACCATCTAGCGACATATCTGACGACTAAAACGAGAGGTATTGCGTTTTTTTACGTCGAGTCGTTACGCAGCAGCAGCGGTACCTGTCTTGACCTTTTCGTCGCCGCGTGCAACGGCAGCACTGAAGGAGCTAGAGGAACGGCGTGTGTGCGTGAAATTTTGTTTCAAACTTGGAAAAAGTGCTATGGAGACATTTGGGTGATGCAGCAAGCCTTTGTTAATGAAGCGATGAGTCGAAGCCAGTGTTTTGAGTGGTACAGTCGTTTTAAATTGGGCAGAACCTCGACAGATGAAGATTCGCGAACGGGGCAAACTTCCACTTCGACAGACCCCAACCATGTCAAATAGGAGAACGATTTGTTGCGGGCAAATCGCCGTTTAACTCTTAGGGAGATAGCCGAGGAAGTGAACATTAGTTTTGGATCCTGTCAGACAATTTTGACAGACATTTTGCGCATAGCGTTTGGCGTCGCATCAAAATTCGTCCCGCGGGTGCTGACTGATGAACATGAGTTTTCCGCCAGAACCGGAACTTAAGTGATCCCGCAGCCACCCTACTTTCCAGACGTGGCTCCATCAGACTTTTTCTGTTTCCATAGTTAAAATCAACCTTGAAAGGGCGCCGATTCGGCCCTATTGCGGACATTAAAACTAAATGTACGGCGGACCTGAAGAGAATCCCTAAGGCGGCTTACCAGGCAGGGTTCGAGAGCTGGAAGAAATGTTGGAAAAGATTTTTCGTCAGCAAAGGCATGTACTTTGAGGGCGGCTAGTTCGATTAAGCTGTATCCATCGAAATAAACAAGTTATAAAATCAGTCCCGTCTTTTTTTTATCACCCCTTGTGTACTATGGGCATTAATTGCAATTTATTGGTCTTGTTTCTGTGTGAAAAATGGCTAGCATTTATTCATGAAAATGTTCAGAGTTCAAATTATTAATGAAAGACATTATCAATAAGGCATTTAAGTAACACTATGGCATGTGGAAAATGATCAGTCCACGTTGATGTTAACTTTTATGGGAAAATATATATCGATACCGATCACACAATGTTTGTTTTTCTGGTAAAAATGTCGATTTCTTTATTATTGTTCAACGGAACAGTTGCAAGAATCATAGTTCAATGAACATATATCTAACTCTTCAGTGGGTTATAGTAGCTATTCATTGAAATATGAAACGAAGCCAAAAGAGAAAACACATCTGAGTGGTTTCTAATGGTAATTGATTGTTGGATGGAAAAGTACCTTTAAAAAGTCGATTGTGTCTAAGTTCTCGGATGCGTATCGAAGAGCGAGATAGATTGAATAGGGTTATCAACAACTACGCTCAACTGACTGTTGCCTAAAACTGAGTTTAGGAATTATAGGAAAGAAAAAATTATAAGGAAACTTCAACTTTTAGGAGATAATAAAAAAAGATAACTTTCATGTAAACAAATCGTATATAAGAAGACCTGCGTCAGAAGAATGGAATTAAAAAAAAACAATATAAACATAGCCAAATAAAAGGATTATTAATGCAAATTTTGACATGGTTTAGGCAATCGACATATGAAGTAGGACTGACACTTTCACTCCGATAGTGCAGGTCAAAAATCTTTGTTTAAGATTGATAATATTCACACAGCCCCTTACAAACCTTGTAATTAGAAAATTGTTCCTCAAGAAATAAGCACCCTTATACATAGAGACGACACAAGGACGATGCCGTAAGTAAGCCAAACAAGATGAGAATGTCAAAAATATAGTCTCACGTGATGTTGCTTTCTCAGTAGCGAAGCTCAATAACGAAGTTCTACGAAGATTAGCTGAATAAAAATGCCTTATGAAAAAAGTGATAAGAATAATGGATAAACTAATTTTGGCATAGTTACGTGAGGGAAAAGAAATTACAACAACTACAGAGATAAAGGTGCCTTACAAACATGAAGAAATAATGGTAGACGAGAAAATGAAGAAAGATAATAGCATGAAGAGGCTCCGATGACTGGAAAAATCAAATGGAACAGCTTTTAATCAATTCTAAGATTGGTGATCGTTGGCCGTGATGAAAACGAATTCGTGGAATATGCATAATCAGTACATTTTGGCTGCAAACAGACTTCATTTTGCCCGACATGGATGCCTTTCAAGATATATTGACTCAGGTATTCGAATGCAAATTCAAGTTGTTGGACTCATCCTAGACATTATAGTGGAATGAGATTGAAATGAATTGAGATGGGGATTTTCTTTTTTTTGCATGTGTTACAGATTGGTGTTTGGAAGTTTCCTTGAAGTGTATTTTTTCTAACGGATTTTATTTATTATCTTTTGTGATATTGATTGGATTTCAGAAATCATGTTATTTTTCCAAGGCAAGTTTATTGTAATACTTGGGACTTGTGTGCCACCTGACATTTGTCTATTTGCACATGTACATTTTAATAATAATAATTAAATCCAGCCTTTCCACTATTCGTTGAGAAATTCCACTAAATTTTATCCCCAGCAGTAAAGTATGATTAAACGAGTAAACTTAAAATATAGGGATATATAGATAGATAAAAATATATAGATAGGGATAAAATATAGGGATAATATAGAAGAGATTGCATTGGTGTTATCAGTAAATGTGTGAAAATTAATTTTATGAATGATCCGTGACTATTGTCTATTTAGCTTATGTAGAGACAAATGGCCTGATCCAATATGCATTAAATAGAAGTAAATTGGGCATGGGTACTCCTAAGGTACAATACAAATTAATATAAGATACTGATAAAGGCGCCAAAATACATAATAAATCACAAATACATAAAACTGTTAATCACTGAAATAAGCAACCACCAACATTACAGTTTCAGGTTAAACTTTGAGGAATTCCTTCATGATGAGGGTAAAAAAAGAAACTTTGCACTTCCACATAAATATTTAATACTTCACGACCATGGTTTCGTTGCTATGCATCATCATTAGGTGATGATTCACATTAACTGTTATTACCCGTATTGAATCCATTTAATTCAAAATACATCCTAATAACTACAATAAAATGCCTGTGATTCGGTTATCTCCCGAAAATAGCATCACGAACAATAGTAATAGTTATTATTTAAAGATTTATTAAAAAATCCGATTGATTTATGAGCTTACACAGAAGAGGAAGTCGCGAATTACATGCCGAAAAGTCTGCCTTATCATGCAGCACTCACGATTTGTTACATTTGTCATACAATTAAAAGAATAGATTATATTATGCCGTATTTTGTGATAAAAAAGGGTATTTCACATTTAAAAAGTGTTTCAAAAGATACGACATATGATCAAAGGCCATGTGTAATTTGGCTGGCATAGACAAAAAATAGTCAAATGTAATTTTAGGCATTTAGCAACAAAATACAGTTCATATTTTTTTCATCTTACATTAAGACTTGCAAAGTCATAAGGTAGCATTTACTCCTGCTTTATCAACCTCTATTGTGTTTAATTTATTCTAAGAAGAAAGATATGTATGAAAATGTCCACAGGTAATAGGTTTCAGCAAAAAAATTGTTCCATTTACGACGTGGTAGACAGAAGTTGAGCACTTCACACTCAGATAACGGAGCACAAGATGAAATGGCCCAGAAATTACATTTTAAAACGACAGAGTATCACGGTCTCACGTAAACTCCAAAGAGTAAAAGACACAGAAAATGAAGTGTTTTAGTGGACTTCGAATAGCAGACGGCCTTCATAGCGAGTAAAAGAAGGACATCATGCATAGCCCATCGCCCAAGCAGTTGAAATACCTCAGCTAAGCTCGTATAAAAACTGGGTAGAGGCTCATAAAATATAATACTCACTGCGATCAGTATCCGACGGTCTTCAATTCAGTCAGGTAGAATCCTAGAATCTCGCTGGTAACACGCTAGTTAATTTGGTTTCTCCGTGAATATTTATAAGGTTCGGATTGGACGAAAATCAAACATTGATGGAGTGACAGCTGAAATACGGGGAGAAGAATAGGTATATTCCATGTAATAGTCAGGTAAAAGGTGAAAGTTAAAGATATTTGGAAATTTGGTCCTTCATTCCCTTAAATGCCGATTTTACGTGCGAACCTTTTTTGGTTGCAACCAAAGTGCCGACGCATCCGCCCATAGCTCTTCGGAAATGAATTCTTGAAAATGGGGCTGTAATAGAAACGATATAACTATCATGATTAAAAAAAATGTTGTATCCTGAATTGAGAGTGGTTCCCATATTCAAGGACCCATACCTTCCACCAGGCCCTCAATCCCATAAATATGGTACAAAACCAGTTCCCAAACAGTCCATCTTCAGAATACCGCAGCTCAGGGACACTATCAGAAAGGGTTGATAAACAATACGAGAAAGAGTTTAGCTGAAACTACCACCATGGCAACTCCTTGAAAGAATACATGCAACCACTAAACCATCATATTTTCTGTATTCATTTAGGTAACATTCTCATAACCCGTCTCGTAACATATTCCTCCCCGCTACCAAAATCAAATTATACCTCATACGTACTCATCTGTCCTGTAATTATATCTATTGGTAGGGAATTATCCACCTGTTCGTAGGGGACTGACCTCTTAATGTAATGTTTAACTTCAAATTTTCGCCAATTTCGTTGCTTTTGGTTTATTATGCAAAATATGAATGCCATTGTTAATACATCAATCCTGTGATTCTCTAAACAATGATAGATTTCCCTCGATTGGCACGCTAATTTCAGCTTTATTTATTTGAAAATCTAACCAATATGATAATCTACACGCCTATCTGAATTTTGTGTATTCAACTCTTCCCATGCGGTACCATTTCCTCGACAAAATTTAAAACACTGGCATTAACGGAAATCTTATGCCCTTTAACATCTACGTCCCATCATATTCTCAATCCAGTTACCATTATTTGAGTATTTGTTGAATCAAATTCACGAAGAGGTTTCAAATACGCTGCTTATCCCTCAACTCTAATGTTTTACCTACAACACTTGCAATGCATGATTCATTAAATCATTCCGAATTCCTTTCTTTGGATAATCATTATTCCTACAATGAATTCTTATTGCCCTTTCCAGGCGTGGTGTTAAACACAAGGAAACTTAAATTAAACGGAGAAGTCCTCTGAGGCTGCTACTTGACTATTTCTCGGAAGAGAGATTGTAATCGACTTAATGGCAACTGAAATCTTATCATCAAATTGATGGTTAATAAGTGCTATTAATAACTGCAAGAAAATATTTTTCCATATCTGCCATTGAAAGTTCTGCGAATATAGTTATTTATCTCAATTGCCTCATTCGTATTCACTTCCCATATCGCTTTTCTATCCCACTATTAAGTGTTTTTGGACCCGAGATAACGTCATCGGTGCCTCGTTTCCTTTCAATAACTTAGGCAACTATCCAAAACTCCATTCAATCTAATTATCCACACAATCATCCCAACTTCCCGAAATTGCTGAATTCGATTAGATTAATAAGTGCTGTTAATAAGTTTCTCATTCTCTATCGTTGATATGTTTGTTTCCATTTCTGTACTGAGGGGCGGTAATCAATGATTCTATCGTCTTATACATGCCAGGGAACAAATGACAATGTGAATTAAAATATAATCGATGGGAATCCTTTTTTCAGGTAAACGTATTTGAAATAGGGCTTTTACGAATTGAATAACTCCAAAATGTGTTTGTGAAAGCTAACGTAAAGAATTATGGCACAGTGTCCTAGGAGTTAATTACGAGAAGGCAACAAGAAAACTATTGTGTCTAGTATTTTTAATACAACAGCGAGATCAAGGAACTGACATATCTGACCTGAGAGAAAAAGGAACTAAAAACAAAGTTTGTCATTTTCTTATGAGATACTTCAAGCTATGGCAGATATTATTTTATCATTACCAGAAGATTGACAAAATACAATTATTTAATATTAACCATACAATATATCAGCAAAAACATTTTTTTATTTTTAGACATTTTTTCCAATGCTATTTATTCAATTTTAAAGCATATTTAAACGGAAATTTGAGTAATTTTGGAACTCAGAAAATGGCCCCCTAGAGTTAATATATTAGCATTCCCCATTGTAATTGCTTAAAGCCTACAGCTATGATAGAAATTTGTTAAATGATCAAGAAAAAGATTAAAGGCATTCGTGATTTTAGTTTTCACCGGGGAGATTTAATTTTAATATGATTGCATTTAACATTTTCCTTTTTCACCGGCTGGGTATTACCAATCGAAGGACCATATACTGCGAATACAAATTGTAGACAATTCCTGTAAGTTTCTACTCGGCATTGTAGGAATTCTTGTTCCTCAGAAATATTTTGAATCCTTTTTCATCGACAAAGTTGAGGCCTGCATGGTGGGAAGTCACATTTTCTCCGGCTACCTCTCCAGTATGGCCAGCAACCTCCTAGAAACCACTATCCCTACATTCAACCGTCAAGAGGCCCTAATTTGTACCGTACGTATTGAAATGGGTAAAACTTCGTTCGCAACGCAGCAAAATTGACTCCGACAAGAATTCCAATTCACTCATTTTAATAATCGACACTCAACTTGTTTACGTTGAATATTATAAATATGCGCAAGAGCGTATAAATCGGATATTGGAACGGAAGTAATTCCACGTCAAGGGGAGGCACCACACATCTTGGTCAACGTATCAAAGGTCCTTGCACAGAAAACTCCTCACAAATATTTCCTCAAGAAAAATGGGGTGGAAAAAAACCTTCGGAGGACTAAGACATGAGGAAGGGCGAGAAGGGGGTGGGAATGTGCGAAGTGCGCGCGGAGCACTGGGATGGGATCGCGGCGGGGGGGGCGGAATGGGATTGGCGGCGAAGGGAACGTCGGGAGGAGGGAGTCGGCCAGAGTGGGGAGCGATGCGGCGGCGTCGCCTTCATTTCCGCGATGGGGAAGGCTAGCTGCCCGCCACCGCTCCGAGAGAGTCTGCCGGAGAATATTTTATAGTCAGTCGTAAAAAGATAAAGAGTGTGGCAGGTGGGGCTTAGGTGGGTGATGCGGTGAGGCGGGGACGGGAAAGGAGGGGAAAGCGTGTCGGCGTGAGCGGGAGGCAAGCTTTGGCCAAAAGAGAGAGAGGTAGGATGGAAATGTAATGATGATGGTTTTTGAGGAGCGGTGTGGCGAAAAGGGATTGAAGAAAAGAGAGGAAAAATGGGGAGCAAAATACGGCCCTGGTTAAAAAAGGTCAATTCTGAAGAATATGAAACTGGTGAAATCTTGTGTCCCATGATATTCTTTTTTCTTCGTGTGTACTGACATTCCTTGTTATATACACTTTCGATGTGCAGTTGTTTTGCAACCAATACAACAAAAGCATTACATTCAAATACGAGATCCACTGATTTGTCAGTAATCTTAACGAGTCAATTCTCTTTTAATTTTGTTGATCGATTTTATGAGTTTCCACTGGAGAATATGGATTTAGACTATCGGAGTGATAAAGCTTTCATGATAAATTAAATTTTCTTTCCTCGATAATCAAATAATAATTCTTTTATTTTTGTTTCCTCCAGTTTGACATTGATTTTTAAAATATTTAAGCGAATTTTTTTCAGAAAAAACTTGGATAATTCAGTCCATATTGGAGAGTCAAAATGAAATGTACGCATTCTGGTAAAACGAAAATTATGACCCGAGGCAAGTATTCGTGAAATTACATTCTCTCATTCATTTCTCTGTTTTGGAATGCGTTGCTTTAGTGATTTCAAAAGAAATTTTTCGGATTATTTGATGAAATATTTGCGTTTTGTATTGAAATGAAAAATAGATGCATTGTTTGATAATATCTGTATTAAAAATACCGTACAGAACGGAGGTTTTCATCGATTACGCATATCGCTGAAAATAAATTCACATCCACGCCTCTAAATTGAATTGAATTTTACGAACAGGCCAGTGTGCTGATTAACACCTAAACGACGTGGGTTCGAGTACCACCTTAAGCATAGGTGTTTTATAAACTCAGGATATTCGATCAATGGGGCACCCAAAATAACTCATTTTGTTCACAATAACCAGGATCGTAGCGAAAGGGTCCTCTTTATAGGTTGATATCAGACAGGGATATTCAAAATTTAATTTATAAAGTGCAGCTTAATAAAGACATGATGTATGTTATCTACAGCGCACTATTCTATTACAAGTGAATATGATCCTCGAGAAAAATGGTTTATCCTAGACAATAAAATCAACACCTGACTAGTGTACTTCATGGAAGCCGAACCGCTGCATTTAGATGATCGAAGAAATTTAACTTATGATTAAGCAGCGGAGTTAATACATATTAACGGAGTAAATATATATCCCCACATGTATTTCTAAAGCTATATTTGTTATCAGCCCTAAATATGAATTAAAATGCTTTATTTTTCTCATTGCATTACCAATTTTTCTAATACTAATTGATTCTTTACGTATCTCACTCTAGGATATTTTTTTTCTCTGAGATAAAAAACAAGGGAGAAATGTATTTCATTGCTGTGAATAGAAATTTAGGCATTTGTACATTTCCTTTTTCGTGTTCATGAGAAAAACATCGCTTCAAAAAGGAACTAATTCTACGCACTCTACATTCAAATACAAAGTCATGGAAATGTTTTCAGGAGCCTTTACCTACACGCATTTAAGGAAGGAACAGAAATGTTTCATGAACCAATTTTTTCACCAGCTACACGCCTGGAGAAATCATAATGCATAAAAAATGTGAGTCAAATTAGAATACTAATTATATTTAAATTATATTCAACGTATTTTATTTTGAAATATCAACAGTAGAATTAATATTACCTATTTGTTTTGTTAATGGGCCTATCTCAGATGACCTCCACCACCCATCATGGCTTCTGTCGACCGAGGTTTTAACTTGATCACTATGAGTAATGAAACTTTGGGAATACAAGGTTACCAGACTTTAAATTGTCCGTGAAAAGTGGAGCGTTTTCCGATGACAGTTAAGGTACACTGCCGACCATTTTGACATTTTCCGCCAGGATGTCACAAAGGGGACAAAGTTTGAGTAATTTTTGCTTCTCAATTTTGAAAGAAGCTGTAATAATGTAAATTGTTACTTTGGATGAGCGTTAATAATGTTCATCCTTAAAGAAATTTTGTACACTTATTTAGAAATCCCTTTTTCAAATAAATTTTAATTTATTTCCACATAATTATGTACGTTATAATTTAGAAACATATTTATTTCTGGGATAAATCTTCATTGTAAAAAATCAAGAAAAAACTGGCAAAAACCCCGCTTCAAAATTAATTGTTCGAGACAAATCTTCTGAGGAACTACTATGACAAAGGACTAACTATTTCCCACACATTACCTTTGGGTACGTAGACAAGAGTAATGACGTAACAGGATTTTTATAAAAAATAAAAACTGATCAAATAATTTAACTAGTGGATTATTTTATATACCCTGGCTGGATATTTGTGAAAGAGGATAAATAAAGAATTTGAAAAGCGTAAAAATGCCGAAAAAATGCTGTCTGTTGTTAGCATGTGTAAGAAAGAAAGCAAGTAAGAGTTAAGCATGTGTAAGAAATTATTGTGTGGCTACATCAGCAACAAAGGAGTGAATCAAAGTATGCGTTTCTCCACATTGAAGTATGGAATTGAAACTTGTGCCTACCAGGTGGAGATTTAATAGAGTAAATGCGGTTGATGTGAAGATCTCTGGTATTTGTTGTAAAAATGATAAAGGAAGACCAAGACGTTAGTTCAGAATGAAAGGTAAGAAATAACTATGATATATGAGATATTTATAAAAGAATTTTTCTTCGCTGATTTGATCATGCTGAGAAATAAGAAAACAGACGGTTTTGCAGAGCATGAAAGAATTCATGATTGAAAAGACAAGAGTAAACAACAAATGGACCAATGTGGTTGAAGAAAATTTAAATACAAGAATACTACAATTTGCAGAAAAATAATAGGATGTATTTGAGTATGAGGACGTGTGTGAATTTGGCATACAGACCGGTGTGGGAGAAATAAGAAAATGGGGGTAATCTTTCTCGTAAAAACCAGAATAAGGAGGGTATGTATGCATCATGCAATATCAATTGTAAAAGAGTTGATTATGAATTCGTTTACAAAATGTTATCATTTTTCCAATGTGCTATTTCAAATAACCTTGAGGATCACAATTAAATGCGATCGTTTGGAAATTTGATGCCGCCATATGAAAGTATTAGGCCCATCTCGGTTGCAAAACGTTGTGGTACGGAGGCTCAATTGTGAGCTGCGGTGTTACCTTCTCTTCTGGAGTTCATCAAATGCCCTCCCTTGTCCTCCCCACATTTCCTCACCCTCCTACCTCATTACGACAGCGAAAACCCCGCCGGCATTCTTACTCGATTAAGATGGATTATCTACCGAGTCTCAGTTAAGAGTGTCCCGTCGGAAAATCGTCTTACGTTCCACTTTATCTGCCCTGTGATTGCTCCACTTGCAGAGCAGAACTTCCGGTCTCTTAGCTCAGAGCTTGTCGCAACCATCTCGCAAGATCGTTTTTATCCTTCAAACCGGATGAAAATTAGGGTAAGGACAGGTAAGCCGATTCCCGAACGAACACTCGAATTAGGAGCGTCAAGGCCAGTTGAACTAACTTATGGTGGATATCCGGTGCAGTTTTAAATATATTCAATTTAAATGAACATGGCTCAAGTCTTAAATAGTAATAAATATTTGAAATAATTGCATTATTTTATTACAAGTAGCCTACCCATTATACAATTGTTTTGGATGTTTTGAAAAAATATGAAGTGTTTTTTTTATTGCTATTGAATACCAAGAAGGAAATGTGCTGTGAAAACTAAAAAATTCAGATTTGGGAGAAAATCTGCAGATTTTCACCATGCAACCGCATAATCTTTCATTTAAATGAACTTACATCCATCAGCATTAACACTTGATGCCGTAATAATTTATGTTTCGGTTTTGATAAAGTAATAATGAAGAAGCTATTGATAATGGGATATATTTAAACCTTAAGTAGGTTTGTCTTTATGAAACAATCTTTATATTTAAATTAGTTCAAGGGCAATTCTACTCTTCTCTCCATAAATAGTATCTGTTAAGATATACACTTCTACGTTCTCAGTAACCAAACTATGGCACCCGGGCATGACACAACCAAGGGCAAATCTTCAACAGTGATAGACTATCGGGCAACTGTTTAAATAGAACTTCACTATGCCAAGATACAATATAATATTTAAAGTGATTGTGAGTGGAAAATGGAAAGAGTGGGTGGAGTGAGACTTGTAGTGAGTGAACATCAAGTACGAACCCTGATCCACGTCGCCGATGCACCAACGCCCAGTGGTATAAAGCATTAATCCACTGGTGCCGTAGTTGAAAATCAAACGTCATGAACGCACACTTTATTTTAACGGTCAAATAATTTTGCATATGGCTTGGAGATGATTAATAACTGCGTAGGACTAAGCATTAATATGGACAACGAATGTAGAGAAAATTATAACAGTGAAGGTGAAACCTAATTCGGAAGTAAATCTATTAACGTATCTAATAAAAAATGTTATTAAACGAAAAACTTAAGAGCACACATCCGAAACTTTTTGATTTCTTGGTCGACGAGGAAAAGTTAGTCAAGCAAATTATAGGCGAATGGCATAATTAGAATTTATGTAGAGAAAAAGGAAGATATCCCGGAGTTTTTTAAAGAATATTTAAGGAAAGCAGGCATTCAAACTTGTAATAGTATAAACTAATTCGTGGGTGAAAGGAAAGCTTCCAAAAAATGTTATTTGATTTGAAAAATCGGCCTGTTTTTGAAAGAATAAAGAAATTATAAACTCTAATCCGTCATTTAACTTATCAGCCTGGTTTAAGTACTGTCTAATTTAACTAAGACTTTCGCAGGTGGGGCAGTGTGAGTACTAAAGTAAGGAATAAAATCGCCTCATCATAGAAAAATCCTGAACTGTCCGAAGGGTTGGCGAGAGGGGTAAACGGAAGGTCGCAGAGTCACTATTGCAGTTGATTCTGTGTAAGACGATTTCGCGAGGCTCTTAGATCTTTTAATTACAAGGAACAGGCTTAACCCTTCCGAGTGACATCCGGCCAGAGTCCAAAGGCAATGATGCACATGTTGCGTGGGAGTGAAACTAAGGGGGAGGTGGCAGTTGGCGGGGATCGGCAAAGGGGGTGGAGGTGGATAGAGGTTAATGGAGCGACAATGTATTCAGAGCCACTGTTACGCCTACCTTCATCCCCTTCGACTCCTCTTCCCCTTCATTCCCCTCACACACACACACGCGAACTCTTTCACACCGGATGACACCGACACATTACACAGGGTACTTGAGGCATGACGCACACGTCAGCGAGTGATGAGCATCTTGATTGTAGTGTTGATATACAGACTGCTTCGAGCTCACGCGCGCAGTACTCATCAGATCCAGGATGAGGAAATTCAGAGTCAGCGAGCTGTTTCCATTTCTCCCATCCTCTTTATTTTGGTCATTGATGAACGAGTGCGGTTTAGATCGCCACACTGTAGCTTTAACTTAATGAAAGTTGCATGAAAAGAGTACAATTACAATTGTCTACGCCCTCAATTAAACTCCTCCACATTTTTTGCAGTATTGAACGTAGTCATAGGTGACCTAACCTTGTGCCTCTGTTCCTATGACTATGTAATTCACCTGATTTCCGTAATGGTATTTTCTAATTTTTCTCATGCCGTTTCACTATGCTGGCTTTGCTGATCACATTATGAATATTAAGATTTGTGGAGTAATATGATTCACGGGTACTACAAAACCTAATATTCTTATTCACTCTTCTAGCTATGAGCCACGGTTTCTCCAACATTCAAAAGGTATCTGCTCTAAAATGGAAGACGGATAGGACGGGACGGACTCAATTATCGGACTGGATCATGATATCGCTATAAGACTCGTTCTCATTCGGTTTCATTCTATAGTATTTTCAATTAAATTATTTGATAGTACAATGCACCGGTAATTTTAGTGCAATGTTTCTTTAAGAGTTCACTAGTTCAATCTGTAAATAATCTGAGCTTTGTAAGTCAATGATAATATTACAGGAAAGTTCAAAAAACTGTTTTTCGAGCTCTCTTTCACATTTTTTTATTTAAGAGTTATCTATTCTATATTACTTGAAAATAAATAAAAGAAAAAAGAGTACATTTTACTCTAAAAAGATGTATGATTATTTCTGCAATTTAGTGTAGGACGGAGAAGGTCGATATATGGGAAAGGTTGGAACAGCAAAGTATTAATGATGTTGATAATCCGAGGCTTTAATAACATTTGCCTATCGAAAGGAACGAAGGAGTATTAACATTATCATCAAATCGAACGAACTTTTTCATTTACTTAAAGATTTCTTAGCTCTAAGAGAAAAGGATTTCACCGGAAAATACTACAAGCTTTCGGAATGAAACCCTGCTTCGGCATGAAAATTCAGCATGCTAAGAAACTAACCAACCGGATTCCAATTCCAACGAAAGCACAAATGAAGCCTACATTTAACTTATAATGTAGCAATTTTAGAGAGTAAAAATCATACGCCTTGACCGGAATCTGGGTCAAGGCGAAATGCTGCGGAATCTCCCGCAGTTTCTTGGAAACTATAATGTAGATTCAAAATTTTTGCGCATGTAATATTCCATTACATAAAAGTTTTACCTGGATTTCTGGCCCATAATTATTACAATAATTGTATTTAGGTATATTGAAAGCATTATGAGCCATAGAGCCCAGAAGTTCTATTTTCAATTAATCAGACACGCTTCGTCAACTAAAATTGGTGAATCGTGCTCAACTTGATAAAAAATTCACGGGGTAAAGAAGCAGGGTATGGTAATTTCGAATATTTCTCTTAAATGTGTATTATTTTGGGGAATGATTGTGACCCAGAGTGATGGAAAGTCATGGAGAATGGTCAATCTACTTATTTATTACAGCTGGATTACAACTTCTCCTAGCAATTAATACAAAAAGAAGACTTTTTGAGTGATATGGGTATAATTTTATAAGAAGTGAAGGAAAGATCGGAGTGACCTGAAGGTAGGATCTCTTTCCTTTTTCTTATCATCCAAATAGGAAATCCGAGAGGTTTTTCTCAAAGACATTCCGGTGGGCGCTATAGCTTTTAATTTATCACTTCTTAACTGAAGGAATTCATTTGTGAGAGTGTCGTGAGATATCCACGTCCGTAGGAGTACCAAAGAGATTGCACCCTCGCATGGTTGATTGTATATAAACACAATCCCTCCGCGGCTTACAGCCGCCTTTTGTTTGTTTTGCACGGCAACTGCCCGGGCGTGGGGAATTAGTTACTGAAGCTGGAGTTAATTGGTTCGGCGCGGCGAATCCAGCGCTGTTATTCTATTTGCGCAGCACTTGCGTCCCGAGTGCAAACAAACGAAAACCTCCGCCGCAGCGTCTGCCTTGGACTTCTCATTTCGGCCTTCAAAACGAATCCCTCCACCGGGTTCCTTTCGTTATCCATAGAGAGAGAATATCAAAACTTCTAAATGGGTCATCTTTAAAATGTCTTCATTGATTAATTATGTTCACTGTTATTGTGGGTCACGTAAAAAGGTCACCCTGGTAAAGTTTTAATTGTAAAGGTGTTGTTTTTAAATGGTGCTTGGTTTTTTTTAAATATTTAAGATAAATATTTATTTTCCAAATACCAGACTCATTCTTTCATTTCAACGTAGCTTTTCTCTGAAATTTTCTCCGCAACCAAGGAAAATACCTCGGAAATTCGGCGTAGTGCTACTTGGATAGTCTTTGCACACGGATTAAAGCTGTGTAGCTCATTGATAACATCGTCTCTGTGTCGCAATATCAACTCTTGAGTTTACAATTTCAATCGATGGCGATCGCAAATTAAACATTTTTATCATCAATGTGATATTTGCTGTTTTGTCAAAATTAAAGTAGCTAGCACTGATTAGTAAGATTTCTATTATTGCTATTCAACTAATTATTTCATTTTCATACGTGAAACTCGGGAACTTTAATTATTTTGCAAAAAATCTAAAGTCATCAAGAGTATCAGTGTTAAATTTATTTGTTGAATTGAAATGATAATCAGTGAACCACAACGTTTGATGAATTAATTCCTAGTTTTAGGGACTTGATCGGTTATCCCGAGTAATATTTTAAATACCTTAGAATACCCCGATTAAATGGGGTAATTTTCATGCCTGTTTTCCCTCAACAAGATAGCCACGATTAAGATGTGATCCTGGCTCCTGATTGTATTATTCTTTCCAATACCCGGGAATTTAAAAATATTTCAAAAACAAATGAGATCATAATTCATGATATTAATAACTTTTTATTCAATTACAGCGGGTTAAGCATCACATTTAATTTATTCAATGCGAAAAAGGTAAGCCTTCATGTGGAAAAAGCTTTGCATCAGTAAATAAGTGAGATAGGTTTTCTGTTATCGAAAGCACTTTACATCAAAAGAATTTTAGGAGCTTTGCTCAAAGCATTCGGTGAAAGGAATGTTCTAAAGGGTCATCACCTTAAATTAAATGGTTTTCAGCTGGATATTATTCTTTATTAGAATGTCTGTAACATCTATGAAATCGCTCACCCGGGAATTGAATCATTCCTACGATTCCATTAAATTTTGGCAAAAGTGAAGAGAATAACTTTTGAAAGTTGTTGATAGCAATGTCTGCCTGTTTCTAAAATAAAACGCCCTGAGTAATTTGATTTCATTCTGAATTTATCTTTCCTTTACTTCCGAAGGGTCGAAAAATATTAATTCCTGACCGGGGGCGGCTCTTCTTGTTGAGATTGATTATTAAAATGTAAAACCATTTATATACTCTTGAGTGCTTCCGTATCAATTGGTTCACAATTCTCTTATCCGGCAGGTAATGCAAGTGTACGATATTTCGACAGCACGTGAGTCTGGAATACAACCCAGAAGCCCAGTTAGGATACATTATCACACGTCCTCATTACTTGCGAAGTGCACAAACTTAATGAAACAGTCTCAGAAACCTTTAGAACCAACCGATGGAATAAAAGAAGCGTTCTCGGAGTGCATTAGGTAACGTAGAACAGTACTACATGCCGTAAAACCCCGCTTTGTCCATTTTCTAAATTGGCTCTATTTAAAAATGTAGTTAAAATAAATTTCAATAAGGATTTGGCTAAAATAAACTATTATAATCCATTTCTTACAGGAAAAATCAGTCCTACCACTTTTGGGTGCGACCCTGTATGAATTCAATGGGCATAGATAGCGCCGATTTTTTTTAATGCAGTGGCATTGACGAGAAATTAACTAACTTTGCTAACTACCCAAATAATTATGTAGAACGATACACCAGTAAACGTTGCATGATTTTTCTAAACTTTAAAATAAGTTTAAATATTTGAGAAAGTTTTTCTTTGATAATACAAGGCTACATGATTAGACTAACGGGGTATTGTAATAGTTTGAATAAGTTTTTCTTAAAGTTTGAGGCCCATATTATAATAGTGACGCAACATTTTAATGGCTACTTTCATAGGTTTTGAGGCAGGCTTCGATAAATTTATCTCACAAGACCCTTGGTTCATAACATCAAATGCCACTTTATTAATAAGCACTATTAATTTCGAGAAAGTTACAGGAAAGCTTCTTTCAATAAAGTTAGGTCTCTAGCCTTGTGACGGTTCGGACCCAACACTGAATCACTAATCATTGTATTACTACCAAGATTGAAAATGTGTCATACTCTATATAAAGACTTTACACTAGAGTATTAAATACCAATCACATCTTAATCATATTTCACACAAAACTCCGCCTCATCGTCTGCCTTGAATTTCTCATTCCACCCTTCCACAGAACGAAATAATTAATCATACCATTTATCGGTGATATTTTTTCGTAAAACATAGCACGCAATGTTAAATGGTGAGCAATAAAGCACAAAACAGGAATTGAATTTCACTGATAATTTGAATAAGAACGGTTTTTAAATCGAATAAGTAATATCATTGTTTCAGTACTTTCAAAGCAGCAATTTTTTACAAGGATATAGCAAAAAAATGCCATTAACTATTCTTCCAGCGTAATCAATGTGGCACTTTTTCACAAGAAGTATTGTGTTTAATTGTGCGAAGTTAAATTGCAGCTGCGCCTAAAAATATTTTACACAAACGGAATAGCTGCTGCGATCGTTGTTCTTGCATTGAATTTTCTCAAGGTTAAATGAACCTTGATGAATGGCTTAGAATATCTTCATGTTATTTCTCACTGGAATTAAATGTAAGCAAGAACTTTTCTGTAACTGTCTTCGCCGTTGAGCATTGTTTTATGACGATATATTGTAATATATAATTTCGGAAATATGCCGGAAAATATTTATTTTTCTGGAAATGCTCATCTAAGTTCTCAGTAATACACTTGTATTTGCCTCTCCATAATAAATTTGCAATATAAAATCGAGTAAAAGAGTTCCCACGTTAGTTATAAATACCACGGATATTTTAGAGCAAAAATTAAAATGAGGTGCGCTTGTAAAATGCTTCACAAATTGAGTTCCCACAAAGAATTATGGCTACATTAACTATAGCCAAATCCGCTGCGGTTTACCATTTTTTCTTGATAGTAATTGAATGCGAAAAGTGGAAACTTTTTTAAAGTAAAGCGTGCCATTGGGGTAAGTAAGAATTGAGCTTTTTTCATAAATTCTCCAATCTTAGTGATGATATTAGTTATTTCCGCAAATCCGGATAATAGGTCAGAATTAAATTAGCCTTATTCGTAACAAATAACTATCACACGCCGTTTCACCTGAGATTTCGTGCGAAATGCCGGGCCCATAGAGCACATACAAACATTTTCGCTGTAACTCGGAATTCACGTTTTCACATGCTATGTCGTTACTTGGAGTCCATTGAACACGCGGAATGAGCCATCCACTAACACGATTGATTACACGAGCAGTCCCGCAACGAAGTCATGTATCCAGGTCCATAATGCACACGCTCAACAAAAACTATTCAGGAAATCGCCAATATTCGACACGATGTTCATTCACCGCCATACACCATAAACCATCTTTTATCTTATTTGGCAATGGAAACGTATTACAGCGAATTGATATAAATCAATATCATCAGGATCAGTAGCAGAAATTGGTAAACATATCTGGTAAACATATCATGCGTCCATTGGCTCCGACAAATAGGTCTCTTTCTCAGTGTCACAAGTAAAATATGAGTAAAATGTAGTGTGCCTAAAAGATATATAATTTTAAATTACTTAAAAACATTAAACTCGCTCATTAGTAATATCTTAAAATATTTCTATGGTAATATTTAGGTATATTTCCGTACATAATTGCAAATACTATTTATGCATTCTCCTACACGATAAATTAGGAAGAGCCAGAAAAACGTCTTACAAAAGTTAGAAAGAAATATTACGAACAAATCAGGATTTAAAATATTGTTTTAAATATCTTAAGGGTATATTTGAGTCCTAAAAAAGACTTGGAGCTTCGGTAATTTCCAGAGTAAGGACAAGGCAGCTTCAAAATCTAATGTGTTTGGTTCTTGTCCTAAACTTCGGTTGTCACTGGAACCGGCGTCATTCTCAACACAAAGAAAGTATGAAAACATAGATTTAGGGCTTGGAGCTGTCAGCACTATAAAAGAAATTTTGTGCTCTTCACTAACCTAAAACCAAATCGCTGATCTAGTATAAATAGGTAAGTGTATGAGTATGTTTAACGCTTGCATATGGTATGCAAATATTTATTAATTCATTTATTTGTATTTTACGCCCAGTATACAACCTAAAGTATGCACTCACACACTCATACTTAAAAATTATCCCAACGGCGGGGCATAAAAGGTGCGTTCATAAAGTAATGCAATTGAATTTCCCGCGCCGCTCCTATTAATCAGAGTGGGATCGAACCACTTGGAGTAGGTGGGGAGACGCTAAGCTTTACCGAAAACTGGTCTCCGTGCTCTCCAAGCTGTGAAAGAGGCAGAATGTCAGTTATTGTAAACCTCTATGCGCCGACCGTGGCACGCAAAAAATGGAATCGACGATCGAGCAACGTTACGCGTTTACTAAGTTTTGTGCTAAATTGAAGAAATCTCTTGAGGAGACTAACAAAATAATTCGTGAGGCTTAAGGAAACTCTGCCCTGTCCTACTTACAAGTTTCGAGGTGGTTAAAGGCCTTTAAGGGGGGGCGCGAAGAGGTCCACGACGAATAACGCTCTGGGCGACCGTCAACCAGCAAAACCGATTGTTGGACTCTGAGCGTAGATCAAGATGGGTACCAATGAACTGAACTTGTCGTCTACTGTTGTGCTTTGCATTGACACTGGAGGTTTAGCGATGAGGGAAGTGTGCGCCAAGCTCGTGCCCAAGGTGTTTGCCGCAACGCAATACGAGTCCGAGAGTTCCTGGCCAAACACCAGGTGCCACGCTGCCCCACTCCCCCCTATAGTCCTGACGACGTCCCAGCAGACTTTTTTTGTTCCCTTGGATTAAGGCAGCTCTGAAAGGAACCCGTTTTTCGTCCATAGAAGACATCCAATCAGCCGTGACAAAGACCTTGCAAGAGGTCCCTGAAGACGTCCTCTGGAAGGCATCTTGGAGGACCTGGAAATTTCGCTGGAAAAAATTTGTAGAGGCCCAAGAACAGTACTTTGAGGTATTTTAAGTATTTTTGCAACTCTATTCAATAAATTGCTTTAAAAAATAATCGTGTTACTTTCGGAACGCACCCTGTATTCTCAAGAAGTTGGTCATAAGGACAGAGGGATAAAATATATTCAGAGTTCTAGTTCACGTAGACCTCAGAGCTTATGAATTACTTTTATATTGCTGAAACCATTACATCTATCTTGCTCCGCTGCTTTAATCAATATTACGAGTATCAACACTTACTGCGTTTTATCATCATTCTTAATATGCTAATTATTTTGTGTAACCAAAGTTAGTTTTTGATATATGTAATCAATATATAAAATATGTGCATTTGTGAACTTTGATTTATTTTATAATTAGAACCCCAAGGGAAAAGAATTCGTCGCTTATAAATTCTACGTATTTCAACAGAATGGACGAATACTTCCGTGGTTCACTTAAGGAAAACTTTTAGTAAACTACTTCGCCGAGTTCGTACACTAAAACGAGAAATCAGAATGACAATGTAATCATGCATTTTGAAGGCTGAATGAATAAAAGCGAAACACACCAATTGAATGACGCCGCAAATTGGGATACGAGGAAAATTAATAAACGCTTTCCTTTCGACCTGCAAAACCCCCTTTCGATGCCTTCTGGCGCTGTCCTCAATTAGTCAGTCAAATGAAGCCTTTGATTTGATTTCTTATTCACCGTTGAATTGTTGAAGAGTGAAAAGCACAGGAATTCATGAAATTTCTCCGTCTCATCGATCGATTGGCGGGCTTAATAGCGTAAATAAACCAGATACGCATGCGTTTTCACGGCGACCGCTAAAAGCTATTACTGGGTAAAAACGACAAACGTGAGAGTGCTTTGTCTCTTCGTGGAATAGATATTCCTCTTCCTACTCCTTTCAGCAAGCATTCATCATTGAGTGCCGTAGTGTGCGGAAAGGGGAAAAAAATACATCTGGAGAGTAGAGAATAAATAAATGTATCGATTTTTGCGTCCTCTCAGTCGGCGCTCAGCTTTTATGAGAAAATGTGCTCCAGGCGCCGATCCGAAAGGGCTTTTCTTTTCGGGAAAGCAAACAGCTGAAGGGGTAGAAGCGTCCGACCCATGAATTCCGGAAATTAATAAATGCTATCACTAATTCACAACTTCCGCTTTCCCACTGTGAAGTAAACTTGAGCCGAATGCATAGATCGAATGAACCGCAGGTAGCGCATTCAGAGGGTGTACTAAACTATTATCGGATCTCACTACTTGCATTAAGTCCAGTGAATGCGGAACTAGTACGGTTAATTGTCGCAATGCGCCTAATTATTAGCGCGAAGTCTCTCATTCCTCATGTATGCAGATTTTCAGAGGACGGTGTGAGAATTTAGAAGCTCGAATTCCTCAACTGTTCCCTTCGAAATATTGCTGCGTGAATTCCCATTGAAAGTGGAAAACCGAATAAGAAATTTCTGCCCATCATATACTGTTTATTTTGAAATCTATGAAGAATACCAATCAAGTGGTTAAATATCCCTTGTTTTCGAAAAAATTTTACCGCAGCAAAAGGTTTAATACAAAATTTGGGTTGGATTGCATCATTTCCTGATTGTTTATTTCCATCTAATAATCCCTCTCGAGGATGAAATGGAATCACGCGTCGTAGCCAGTCAACCAAAATCTTTCGGTGAGTTATTTGCTTCACTACTGCCGTAATTCATCAATGAAGACCAGGATGAATTTTCAAAGAAATACCACTAATACTTAATGTGTAACTGCCTGCAGCGAGCAGGTATTAATTTAGTCCATGAGTGAGTTTTAAATTATTTCATTTTCTATTTAGTAGCTGCTTATAAATGAAACATCCTCGTCGATCTGGTCGGACTGGTCGATCAGACGCGAAAGAACTAGATGTATTTCCTAGCCTATACTAGAGTCTAAGATTTTGCAAATGATTAAATTCCAAAAAAATGCGATAAAAATGTGATGCTTGCGAAAAAAGTTCAGGATTTCAATAAAACTTAAAGCTTGTCAAGTATCATGGCAAAAAACGGAGCTGTAGCATTAAATTTTTAGTGTCGATAGCAATGCCAGATTATATTTAACAAAAAGTTTGTCAGTAAAACTAACGACGACATATGACTAAACCTGGTTGCCAACAATAACAATGTATTCATTAATCTAAAAACCTAATATTTTATATTTTATTGAGTTTAGTGTGAATCCATTAAATTTCTTACGATATTTTCCACTAAACATCTTAAAGAAACTAAAAAAATTGTTTTCTCCAATCTACTCGGGATTGTTTACATTCATCTTTACACTTATTCTAAACACGTAATAAGGATTGTCTGGATACTATTGCATTCAAAGAACAGCGGAAGATGCATTGGCAGATACTTGTACGGACTCATCCGCTGATGTGCGCGGAAAATCCTGGAAATTTTCACGCCTATATTGTTCACTTTGACCGAGATGCTTTTGAAAGAGAATGATTTCTTCACAGGGGAATTAATTTCTGCATGTTATTAGTTTAACCAATTTCTGAAGTTAAAATCATCTTAAGGTTCTTTAGACTCTCACACTAAAATCAATCTCAAAAACACAAAGGCAGTCAAATAAACACTCACCACTCACGGGTATTAGTGCACGTTAAAATCACGTGTCTTTTTAAGGGCAGAAAACTGATTATAGCCAAAAATCTTTTGGTGGCATAGTGCATATTTCACCTGAAACCACACAGTTATATAAAATTACTACTCTGTAAATTGTTTCGACATGCCTCCTGATAATTAATTTATATTCCGTGTTTTCTAATGGTGTACCAAACCACGGCAATTAACCCGAAGGTTGGTTTTGACAGGTGAGGATAAGAGCTCACTCCGAAATTAACCTTTGTTGTCTGATATTCATTTAGAGTATGAAGGCTTTCCATCTGCCACCTGCGGTTTCCCTCAAATTTCTGGCATCCAGAAAATAAAAGATTAAAGACATGCTACAATTAACAGTTTTTTTCCCTCTCCGATCTTATGTTTTGAAGAGTCCATTTTGTTGATATTTCTCACAATGGAGAAGGAACCACTGAACAATTCTAATTGATTATGTATATGTACCTCATAGATCATGGCTCCAAAATTTCTATGATGAATGGACAAGAAAATGACTATTAGATTTAACACCTGGCACTATTCTTCATTCTATTTCATTTCAAGATATTCTACCTATTAAATAAAGCTTTCTGGAGGGTCTCTTACCACGATTATCCTCTACTCGTTGTGATGACTTAATTTGTGCTTCCCTTCATTATTTCCAAATCAACTTTCTTGAAACTTTAAGCTTTGACAAGTCAATTTCGTACTTGGTGGGATTTAAATATCCTATTGGTAAGCTTTAAAGTCAGATTGTTCAAGTTTGACGTTAACGAATCTGACCCTCGAGAAAATTTCACTGATGTACTCTAATTATGAAAAAACAGGTATTATTCTGTCATTTCGCTTGCAGTGTAATTCTCTGTTGATTTGATGGGAAGTTAAGCTCTGTGGCTCCAAAATCAGTTTGTACCGACAAATTTTTTCTTTCTATCCTTCCATTCCTTGCTACCCTATATAGTATTAATTATTTAATATCGCCTTTATCTTTACTTTTCGAATATTTGGAACGGGAACCGTTGAAATTACCGTTATTGTAGTCGTTAACCAGTGGAATACAATTGTTTTAACATTTTATGTGACCTGGTATCAACTAGTAAAGTTTTCAGATATCATTAAACTAATGACTTAACTCACACATTGCATCTTTGACACACTTTCTGTTCTTTAGAGCAGAATTAGGAATATTTAACTTTCTGCGGCTAAACTAAATCGAAATAATCGAAGCAATTGATCGATAATTCTCGCGATAACCTGCGAATCATCATCGATAAAATTTGTTTTTGTTTATATTCGTTTCCATAGTATTGATCACTATTTCCACGGCTTATTTAAATCTAGCCGACGAAACATACACACTACAAGAGAAGCACCGAAGGAAAAAAATCTCCCTGGTTTCTGAAAAACTCCAAAGGAGACAATGCGTTCCAAATCACTGTGTGAGCTGGGAGGAGAGTCCCTAAGGACTGTAAGGCTCGACTCATTGTTAAAATTGTACTCATCAGTAACTTATTTTCATGTATTCAAAGTATTATGATTTTTAATTCACATAATTCAAATCCCACACAATATCGCAAGATTGTAGAATAAGACAGGTAGATAGTCAAATAAACAGTTTCAGGATTTTATTTATCCTACAACAGATCACCTACTGAATTAGTGAGCGGAAATAATTTACGTACTCGTTAATATCTCCAATTAACAAGTAAACTCAAGAGATCGGTGGCGATGGCTAACGTACTGGCTTTCCACCGATTGGGTCCGGGTTCGAATGAAGGAGAAGACAGATATTTGTCAGTGGTATCCCTACTTGAGATACTTTATGAAGAGTACTTAGAGTTAGTACGACGTCCGTCGGATGGGACGATAAACGACAGGCCCCTTGGCACCTTTCAATAAGAGTAGGCTAATGCTAACGCCGGGTTTCTCTCCACCCTTCCTTTCCCATCCATCCCTAATGGCACATACGGCCTTAGTCGCCTCTCTTAAAAGCTACTACTACAAGTTACTTCCACTCCTATTTTAAATCTTACCTAACACCCCCCTGCCACATGAGTTGCAGATTGCGTAGTATTCTGTAGATACAAATCGATACATTGTATAATGTATTTAGATTTTTATGCAAAAATATAATAAATTTGCATCAATGATAACCTCTAAAATATTAGTTGCAATACGCAATAGGTCCTACAGTATTGTAGTGGGCTATGCACGAGATTAGGGGTGATTTATAAGAAAATTATGATTTTGTGAGAAGATGAGAGGCGATCTGAATGTACGTTTATGACAATTAGTTAATATTAGTATTGAAAACGAATTATGAATAGTTGAAATATTTGAAGTAAGAAAATGGCAGTGGAAGGATACCTAGAAAATAATTCAGACATAAGAGAACTTGAAACAAGGCGAAAATTAAACAAATGGGCCAGTAAAGCCACCGACTACGGAGAGAGGTTATCAAAGTTTACGGACCTGTCGTAAAGGAAGTAGTACAAATAATAATTAGGTAATTGCAGAGACGAAATAGGGAGAATACGAACGGTCTTATGAAACCCTACGACGATACTAACCGACTCACACGCGGTGAACATGCTGGGTTCTCAATCATTCCAGAGGAATCCCTTTCCAGGTATTTTTCCTGAACAACTATCGACGTGGAAGGACAATAAGGACAGAAGTACAGGAGAAATTTCTTTTATTAGGAACAAAATTAGTACTATTTTTGTGGGAAGCTTGTGCAATGGGCACTGCACACCGCGTCAATCACATTCTCCGCTTTACAGTAACATCCTGGAGAGAAGTAATTGAATTATTAACTTAATGTTTAAAATTCAAATAAATTGTTTAAAATAAATACAATGTTACAAATTTTATTCATTAGCACGTAAGTAGAATACCGTTTTTCAGACAAAAGCCGAGACCTAAGATAAACAAAATCCCAGAAGATACACAGAATAACATCTGAAAAGAAAATGATTTTTGAAAGTAAAATTTCAAAACCTCTCTATAGTCATTCCGTGTAATTTTAGCCTGTTCGAGATACTTTCTTTATCTTTTTCAAATGCCTTACAATTAATAAAATGACAATCTTTGCATCTCAATTTCTTCGACTCATATTTACCGACCGTGGATAGATATCATAGTATATCTACACGTCTTCCTACATTATGTGTCTCAAGATAATCATGATTCTATTATAAGGATTGAAAATCCGATCTCACTAGTTAATAAGGATGGTCAATGACCGAGAGGTAATAAAAATTCAATCCGAGAGAAAGATTGAATTAAAGAGAATAAATATGAGACGGATTTAAGCTAATTTAATTCACTGCAGTGCGTCCTCAATTATAATGAACCCTGACTTTTAATAATCAAACCACTTTACTTTTCCACATAAACTTTTTAATTTTTACAACCCAGGTTTCGTTATAGCATAACATCATCAGGTCATGAGCCAGTAAACCTGGACCATGGACCTGATGATGTTATGCTATAACGAAACCTGGGTTGTAAAAATTAAAAAGTTTATGTGGAAAAGTAAAGTGGTTTGATTATTAAAAGTCAGGATGAAGATTTTCCACCAAGTTACGCCAGAAACTGTTTTATTTATAATGAACCCATTTTTTCCTAAGTTAAGAAATAAAAGTCTCCAAAACTTGGTCTTACACAGTATTACTCAAATTATTAGTTTAAAAACAAATGTGGTCACGTACGGCACGTGGGCTCGGGTTTTCATTTTTTTTAATGATAAACACGGGTATGAAAAACGTAACAGTAATCTGTGCGGCCATCCGAAAGTTTTAACTCGTCCTTTGGTGTCCCGGGGGCAAGCGAGGGGTCCAGAGCTCTCCAGCGTCGAGATTCCTTGGAATGCTGCTCCTCCGCTACCCTCTCTCAACTACTTGTTTACACATCCCAGGCTACCACATGCCCCGAGCCCTCTCCGCAGACACGAATTCCCACCGATATACATATTAGAGGGATGAGGGAGAATAGATAGCTCGTCGACTCACACAGGGTCTCCCACTAACGAGCATTCCTAGCCACGATGTGAGCCTAGTAACGTACTTAAAAGAGGCGGGTCTAAACTCTTTGAGTGTGTCTGGGCAAAGGCTATGTTGACGTAAAGAAAGGACCATGAATATCCAAAGCCGCTCTTTCTTCTCAAGGGGACCACCCGACCCTCAAACCGTTCCCTAACTCCCTACCGATTTCACTCATCATCCTTATGCTTCCACGCAGCTTATGTGCTTGACAAAAGGGCTGGATAGCTTCCCCACTTCCAGAAAGCGGCGGATTCGAATATTATCTGTGAATAAGGGATATGAGTACCACGAGTGTCATTAGGCAGAGCTGGGACAGAGGCTTTCATTCAGTGTTTTTTTTATCAGTTAAAGGCAGAGCTGGGACAGAGGCTTTCATTCAGTATTTTTTATCAGTTAACAATATATACTTGATAAGGGTATTACGCATTGCATAAACCCGTATAATTTTCCCATGTCCCAAAAAATCAAGTGGTAATCCACCAAAAGGAACATTTTATATGCAAGGGTAGAGACCATATCGTCGTATTTCCTATGGCACGGAGCTTGAAATGTACATTTTCCGCAATCCCTTTGCCAAAACAGCTTGTGTTTTCCCATAAATTTTGTTTCAATAAAATCACTAGAAATGGTTTTGGTTTGGGTATTCAGTGGTATCACTCAGAGTTAAACCTGAAATCCTCAAAACAGGAGCTGAACGTTAGTTTAAGGACAATCTCTACCCAGAAAACAACCGTGGTGTCTCCCATTACTTAAAAAAATAGTTCAGATAAAGTAAAACGCATATTATCTATGACCCCATGCATCATTTTCACTGCATTGAAATGTCTACTCAGGATGACTAAAACTGAAAAGAATACCAGCTATTTATGTCGACTATAGATTTATCTACAACTCATTTTTACCCTATATGTTGACACTTTAGCTGTCAATGGAAGATATTTTCTTTTTCTCAAAAGTGAAGGAACGATGTTTTCTTGCCTGAGTCATATGGGATCCTCAAAAGATAAATTTGATTTCGCAATTAGATCAAGTTCAGTGGATGGGGTTAGATGTGTCAAACATTGTTATGACCGACGCAGAAGCGTAACTACTTTGCTATAAAATTTAGGCTGGAATTCTCTTACACAGCGGCGTTTACAATATAGATTAAACTTATTAAAAGCATTTAAAGATGGGTCCTTTTCCGATGACGTCAAGAACATAATAAAAACCCCAACGTATTACGATCGGAGGGATCACAAATATAAGATTAGAGAAACTGCAACACTGACAGGTTTAAAATGTTATTTTTTTCCATGGACGATAAGAGATCAGAATGCTTATAGTGGAAATCCCCCAGGAGCCAGTTCGACACAATAAGTACTAACCTACAAGGAAGGGACTGCGCTTGGTTATATATATTTTTTTGTACGTTTTCCCACCCATTTGATAAACCCCAACCACTTACCTAGCGCTGCACCCCCTGCCACACACCTTTTTGGTGGTTCGCAGGGTATTTGTTTAGATGTAGATATCTTGTGAAAATTGAAAAAAAATTACTTGGAAGAATTCGAAATTGAACTAGAATAGGAATAAGTATGAACATATTTTAATTTTGCGGATTTTTAAATAGCTCTTGCATATGTTCTGCAAATGAAAGGTCTTCAATCAATTGAAAAAAACCGCGGGAGATGCCGCGACAGTAATTTTTTGACGGAGTCATCCGCTAATATGCATTTCAATGCAACAATTGCAGAGTTTTAAAATCATTCGCCTTGATCGGGATTCTAACCCAGATCACTCGATGTTTGACCGTGTGCTTTAGCCAGTTAAGCTATCAAGCCATCCTCTTAAACTCTGAAATTTTGAGGGCTTTAAAGGAACAATATGTTGTGACGAAATACCGTACATGCAATGCCACAGGCATTCGTAGGCGTGCGCGATGCGCCACAGTCCCCGAGGTTAAAGACAACTTTAAACACCGAGAGTTTTTTTACCTTTGACGAATTGCAAGGAGCTGCGAGAGATTGAAACCATGACTGTTGTCATCGGAGAACGGGGTGGCCAAATTATTGGAAATATGGCGTCTACGGAGCAAGAAGTTCCATAAATTTTGATGCTCAGCCTTGAATATTCACCTTATGTCCTCAATAGCATGCGCTGAAAAGATAAATCGTGTCCTTACGTACCTTATAGACACGTTTTTATAAATTGAAGTGGTCTTTCCCGTTAAAATTTTAATTAAAAATTTTTAAACATGACGATGACATCATAACTCCGCCGTAAGAGCATTGCTAATCAAGATACTACACAACGATTTTGAAATATAAATATCTTCGTTAAATTGATAATGGCCACCGATTTTTTATTTACATCGTCGAAGGAAAGAATGTCTTAAAATATATCCCAAAATCGTGGTACTTTTTTGGTACGTGGTAGGATTTTGTTTTTGTTCCAAGTATTAGAGGTTCTACCTTAAAACGATATGGAATCACAATGCCGGCTAATGAAAGTCTGACTAATTTTTCATAAATGCCTAGTGTAACCTTCATTACGATGGAAAATGATGAATACATGAGCAACTAGAATCTCCAGGGAAAAGATAAGAGTATATAATATCCCACTTTTAGCTGTTTTTGATTCCGTCTTGGAATCACTGCCTGACCTTAGTGTTCCAAGAATATATTTCATTTTTATTAGCCGCTTTGGTAAATTATGACACATAATCTTTGTTTCATGATACAACATTCGATGAGCATTGGTAGGAAATGTGAGACTACCCCGGACACCACTTTGTCGCCACGAGTACCGAATGGAGAATACTACACCAATCTCGTTCTCGTTCTTCTATAACTTTTTTGCCTTTAATAGTTTAAATAAACTGTCCCCAATACCGGAAATTACTTCAAGATTCTGGCCTCTTAGATCAGCTACGGTAGACTGCTGCAAGGACATTTGTGGGGATGGAATCAAAATTCGATAGTCATCGCTATCTTTAGAAAGAAATAAGGCGAGGGGTTAATGATTTGGCAGGTTTAAGAGCATGCGAATTCAAAAAAAATAGTTGATTTGATTGCCAAGACAATATTACTGATTCAAAATTCTTGTGGCTGGGGTTTGTTAGAACTCCATAACCGATTATCGCTGCTATGTTGATCCATGCAAAATGTTTCCGATTCAAACAAAAATGTCATAACCCTGGTACATATTTGCATTGGATGTGTCCCATCGAAAGGGGATGAGGTTAAAGGAATGGTACAAACCGTGAGAACGATTTTTGAGATAAAGTTTACGCGATTAGGTGAGTTTCTGCTGATAAATCTGACTGAGCAAATAACCTCCTTGTCCTCCTCACTTTGTTAGTAGGAAACTCTGTTTAATACCCGCAGGTATTCCGTGGATGATTGATTTCCAACAAAGGAGGTGTGCAGCTCCCTACGGCTGTTTGCCATGGAGTTGCGAGTTCATTAAGTTTATTTGTTTATATCAATCTCAATTTGCCTGGAAATATGAGCTTTTTGCTATTCACAGAAGGTTGTGCAGGGGTACGGTCGGTTGCTTTCTCTTGATTGAGGTGTTAACAGTAAAACTGTTGAAAATCCAGATTAATCGACTGAGGTAGAATCAAGTAACTCCCTTAACAAGTTCTGTCAAAGCTTTATGTGATATGGAAACCGAAATCCTTGCAGGTGGGCCGGATAAAGACTTCCCGGTCCCCTTTTATTTGGACAAATACCATGTCTTTATGAGCTAAAATAATAAAAAATATTTAACTATAATATTATCAAAATATCATCTCTTTAGTTATTCCTAATTCCTAATTATTATTAATCATTTGGCTGTCAATTTCATCATCACATAAACTCTGGCTAAAAATCTTCTAGGTTTCCCCGGCAGTCTTTCGTGAGCCTAATGGAAAAATATGAGTACCTAGATCCTCACCGAGTGTCGTAGGTTTTGCGCCGTTATCCTAAATTATGACCCTGCATATTTCCATATTTCTGACTCTTATTTGGGTATGTCAAAAAGCAGTGGGGGTGGGAATTTACCAAGTGAATATATACGATCGTAATAGTGATTTTGCTCGATGAGATCCGGATACCCATCAATAGGATAGAGACAAGCACATTTCGTTGTATTTTACAGATTTCGCTTGAAATCACCCTATTGTCATAGAGGTGTGTCTATAGACCTTACAACATCTGTTCCTTTTCGATGAGACCGCCAAAGGTTAAATATTCCCCATCTTCCTCCCCCTTACCTTCTCCAGACTCCATCTTTTCTCTTTGAGCGTTCCTTCTACCAGCTTGCCCATGCATCAAACAAATACACGCCTGGTTTTTTTTTCTCCCGCCCACTTAAGGCACAATCCAGCTCAAACGAGAGACACGCACGCATACGGGGCTTGCACTTGTTCGTTATTTACCCGACGCCGCGCGTGGGAACGAAAAGTGTCGCTGCGGCTCTAGGAGGGGAAATGAAGTGAACGCTAAGCTTCTGGACCGCCTGCGTCTTCTCCCCGGAGAGACGCTCCCTTCTTCCTAGAGCGGGAGTTTTACGAAAACTCCGCAGCTAGGCTCTACAGGAAGGGATGGAAAATTTATAGAACCAACTCGAATGAGAAAGTTTCATGTCGGGGTTAAAATAGTTTTAGATGCAGTGGCTCCTCAATTAACATCAGAGACGCGTTCCTGGAATATGAAACGCCAACTGAATAGATTCTCCATCGACACCGGATTTTCCAAACTGGAACAAAGTTCAAGGCACTTCCTCTTTATTTCGAGAAGATTCATCATTAACCTTCATCATTTTGGGAGATTAATACCTCGAAATTAAATTTAGTGAGCGTTCAAGACAACAATGACGACAAACACGACAAATTTTACGAAATGTACGTAATACAAGTGTAATTCACTGGAACATAGAAACATTCCCAGTCATTGGTTTAAATAAATGGCGAAAATCAATAATACTTATCGCGGAATCCAATTTCATCATTTGTGGTCATCAACCTGGAATCGTTTTGAAGTGATTCTTCATTCATAATGTTTTAAAGTATTTTACGAAAAACTTAATTTTTGTTGCTCCATGCAGCACATCCTAGTAAGAAACTACGTTGGCATTACGAATTCTCTTTTCATTATCTCCCTTCACGTATAAATCTATTGTAATAAATAGAATTTCACTCTTCCTAGATATCCTTACACAAAAATCTACCTTTAACAATAGACCACCAAATGAAAACTTGCCGTCTAAACGTTCGCTTAACTCCTTCATCAGTAGGTCACCCTACATATTTTACGTCAGACAAATGACGTTAATAAAATTCACCATTAAAAACTTAAAAAGTACAGAAAAACACTGCACAAATAAATAATTATATTTTTTCTTGTAGAATCTCAAAATTTCGATTAAATCAATCCAATTTCCATTAGTATTTAACCTCACTTTTTCATTTTCGTTCTAATAAATTGTTGAAATGGATTTTTCTGACCATATTTGTACCGTTTACATAATAACTAATGTTTTTTAAATACATGATCATTTGTTGCTAACATTCCCTTAGTAGTTGAAACGCCCAACCATTCCCTTTCCCGGAATTCAGAAGGTATAGATGAAGTAAAGCTGTAATTACAGTATCTGTTCGGCTTTTTCATACACCTAGGTATAATTGCTGTAGTTGTGAGGACTCTCTATATTTCTTTCCCAAGCATCCGTAAATAAATGGAATCAGGTAAGACAACTAATTAGGTAAGACATTTAATTTAGGGGAACAAATTAAAAACTCGTTGTCTTAATCGGCATCTTGATGAATAAAAAAGAATCAGAGGTAGAGGGATAAGCGTAGGAAGTAAGAAGTTTCTGAAAAGTGGTTTGGTACGCAAGTATGGACCATTAGTAGGGTTCGTGTCTGTTTCATGCCATAAATTTCAAACAAGGGCACACGCCTGCGAAATAACAAATCATCAACTGCAAAATACCCCACAGAAGGATAATAAAAAATCATATTTGACCACAAAAATAAACCTGGATATATTTTTTTTTGAGGAAGTTAAATAGAATAATTAAAAGATTCGTCCAAACACAGGAGATGCTCGCAAAGTCCAATAAAAAACCACTTCCTTACACGAGGAAAGGATTTAATAGACAGGACGCGTGCCTGAAAAAAAAATGATGGGAGCTTTATCGAAAATATTCATGCAAAGGAGTATAGAGAGCACTATTTCGCTTTCCGCACGCTCGTCCCTTTTCGCATGATATCCCAAGTGGCGGCGCAAATGCTCTCGTTACTCGGAGCCGTAACTCACGCCCGCGTCCCTTCGCCTAGCCACGCCTTGTCTGCGTGGGTGGGTGGGCCAGAGCGTGCGAAACCCCAACTTTTTTTTTATTTTACCATTCCAACCCACCAGCCCATAATCCCCCTCCCACTCGCCAGAGCGAGGCAAGGGCCCAAAGGATGAGGTGGTAAACATTAGTTAGCGAAAATGGCGGACGACTCTCCGGCGTGACGACAGTTAGGATTTATCATCTCTTTTGCCCCCAGCTCCTCCCACTCTCCCCTCCTCCTCCCTCCACTCTTTCTCTCTCTCTGTCGTCCCCTCTCCGCCATTAACGACAAAAACAGCCCCACAGATTTTTGCACCATCTTTCATCAAAAAGTAGCGACACCGTTTTCCTTCATAGCGTCGGCGGGGAAATAAACACGAAATGTTTACAAGGAAATTTAGGTCCGGGGAAAATTAATAAAAATATCTTCGCACATATGGCGTGTGAGGGAAAAACTTGTCCTCAACCACGGCTAAGAGGCGTGGAATGACGCCTCTGGTGTGGTTCTTCCAAGAACCATATGGGAACGAAGACAGAAACCTGAAGATCACTTTAAGCGTGGACATTTAGGAATGTATTATTTCTTTAGTCCAACATTCGTCAGTGTAACGATGTGCAGTCTGCGTTCATTAAAAACCGATCTTAAACGATATACTGCTTAAATTATAGTAATTGCTTATTGTATAATGCAGTATATTTTATTCAAGTTTCATTTCTGTATTGAAATTTAACTTTTGCCTGAGCCAGTCGTCAGCGGAGAACTATGTAATGCATACAAATGGGAAATCATTCCTAAAATACTAACTAGAGGATTGTTTAAATTTTTCAAAGGAAGCCTACCCCGGAGGTCCAAGAACTGAAATTACGAAGTAGACGTTAACACCGCTGGTGCCACTGTGAGAGAAGATTGCCAAATAGCGTAAAGAGCACCATCATAAATATTGAAAATATCTTTGGGTGTCAATCATGAATTTGTACCATAATTATTGTACATGAGCCGTGCTTATGTGAGGTCGATTCTGTGAAACCTACCAGTTAACTCTCTAATGTTAATGTAAAGTGTGTTCCTAATCCTTCCTATTATCCAGACCCAGCCCCATTTGACTTTTTCCTGCTCCCCAATGTGAAGAACACTCTACGTAGAATGCGCTTTTTAAAAACAGAAACAGGCATAGTAGAAATAAACATGCTTCATAAGAAAGACAAAAGAAATATCAATAAAACTTCCATCATATATGTGCTATTGGGAGATATAAAGGTAAAAATATCAAGATCCCGGTCAAGGCGAATGATTTTTACACTCTGAAGTTGTAACGTACATTGAAATACATATTAGCGGATGACTCCGTAAAAAGTTACTGTTGCGGCATCTCCCACAGTTTCTTAAAATAATAATATCACATTCAATTAAAATTGTACGCAGCATATTACACGAATGAAATGTTGTATTATCACTCATTATTGAACATCACACTCGGCTCCTCAAGGAACAATGTCTAACTAGGAAATGAGAATTATAAAATCAAAATTATGTTGAAATGTTGGTAGCCTCCACATAAGGTGTCAGAATGGATAAACAAATAGTCCAAGTAACGTTTGCTTTTTGCCGGTAAACTAAGATAATTAGCAGCGTGGTGGATTAATGTGCAGAGCTTCCAGTTACTGACCAGGTTCGAACTCGTGTGATATCCCTTGAAAGTCCCACCTATTAAATTTAATGATTTTCTGAACAACAAAAATTTGTGGTATAGAGGAAGTTGCTCAGGGAAAGGAATTGGCTGTCGCACCCAAAGTTTCCAAAATTCCCACACAGGAGGACTTAGTTCGAGTTGAGCTCTACCCTCGCATATTAAAGCCAAGCGTCGCGTCGGTTTGACTGTTGTGATAGGGTGGTGAATCATGAATCTGTAGACAGTAAAATAGTGTCGGCAAAACCCAATGCCCCTAAACAATGTTACATTATTTTTAATACCCAATCATAATTGAGAGCTCTGCCTAATACTCGTAAGCTATGCCAACGCTTTATCAGTCAGTCATTAAGCTTAATTTTCACAATTTAGCATATAGTGGACATTAGTACTCTTGAACTTTCCCATTTAATGCGCATTAAAGCAATTTGCAACGCAGCATTAACACCGTGACTTACTTATTAGTAACAGTTCTAACACTAATGGGAATTTCGGGGGAAGAATATCAAACTTTTCATGGTCTGACCAGATAGAAACGATCCACCAAATTTTTAAAAATAAAATTTTAATCTGAATTGGATTAATCAAGACCAAGCCAAAATAAGAAAGGTGCCATGGGGGATTATCATTCTGAGATTCGATTTGAAAAGTATGACGAGAGACGATTCCAATAAATGGAGAGATTTAATCATTGAAAAGTGAATTAATCTTATTTTACCCGTAAAAGGAAGATATGTATTGAAAAATAGGGAATTGCTGTATAATGTCTACTCCAGGAAGTGAATTTAAAAGAGGTCTTGCCAAATAAATACCAGGAGAGACAAACTGTTTCTATCTGCCTGAGACGTGGTCATTCCGTTCGGGGTCTTTGAAAATGTCTTTTAAAAAGAACTTGACTATCCTTCAGTTTAACTCTCAATGCGTTTACAATTAAATATACAAATAATGGAACCTGATCAATAGGACACGATATACTTCTGAGATAAAATACTGAAAAATCAATCCAATTTAATTAGAGGAGGGGTGAATCTCTTTATCGTAATATTTCGGGGTACCGAATGTAAAGGAAAGTGAGATCATCTAAATATTTAAAGTGAAAAGTGAATAAAAGAGCAATAATTTGAACTTTCGGCGGGAATGCACCACTTCCGTGTCCTTGACCCTGAAGAACCAGTAAAAGACTGAAGGCTAAGGAAATAAACAGCGGCGTAACGGAAAACATACATTTTAGTGACATTTTACAACATGAGCGAATTGGTGGACAAATTACTCATATAAGTACTGTCAAATGTTTTAAATTTGTCTTTCGTTAAATATTCCCTACGAATTCCCATTTTGTCTCTTCCTTTTGGAGGTAAATGGGGAATATTGATGGTAGCGCCAATTCTTGTCTCGTATGTCTCGCAGCAATGATGAAATCATGATTTGGAATAAGTTCTGGGCACCAAGCTACGAGTTTAAAAAAAATAAAACTAGGGATCAACTGCTAAAATACTTGTAGTCCCATCTTCGGAAACTGTCCGTTATGTTAAAGCGAAGGCATTTAAAATCATCACAGACTTGCAGCGCTAAAGTACAACAATCTATCAATTTCCTTGGCGATGAATTTTGAACTAAACATGTCTGTTGAGATAAGGAACGAATCCTGAGTGAAATAAATGTACGGAAAAAATTTATTTAAACTATTTTCAAAACTAGAAACTATGTCCGACCAGGGATTTCCGTTTTTCTTTTGCTATAAGGCTTTTTGAATTGGGAAAATCAATTACAACAAGTTGTACTTAATTTTAAGAATTTGATGGAGTTCGTTTTGAAACACTGGTTACATTAAATTCGTAACTCCACCGGTCATTTAATCCTCAATGCAATGAGATGTGTTAATTGGAGGCCTTAGACACGAATCTCACCATTGAAACTGGTCCCATTGAAGCTGGATTAAAGGCCGTGCATCAATCATCTACGGGAAACGAAGAAACTTTCATAAAATATCCGTATTCATTGATGGAATTTATTGGATGAAATCAATGGAAGAAAATGTGGAATTTTAATTTTATTCTCGTAGTCGCACTGCAATCATCATTTTACAGTAGTCTACAAGCACAAAGCTAAAAATGAATGCTATAATACAACCAGGGCCCAACTCGAAAAACCGTTCATCGTTCAGTAAGTCCTTAGGAAAAATTATTATTATTATTAGGTGATCTACCGTTTAAGGTAGGTTTTTGAATGGACACAACCATCAAATAAACAGGAATTAAATTTAAAAAATTAAATAAAATAATTAGGAAAAAATTAAATTAAATAATTAGGAAAAATACAAAACTAAAATTATTTTGGGTATTTTTTTTTCAAAATAATCTCCGTTTAGCTCGATTTACTTTTTCTAGAGTTTCTCTTTCTCCTAGAGTTAAGCCATCCAAAAAGTAGGATTTCGGAATGCCTTCAAAATAACCATTTGTGTAGGCGAAGCCCTGTACGTTCGACGTAAATTATTTTCCGCAGGACCTTTTTTTTATTTTTGGAAATAAAAAGGTCACCAGGTGACCAAATCTGGCGAATAAGGTAGATTTTGTAATAATTCCAGTTTTATTTTCATAACTTTCGCCATAGAAACTGCGCAGGTGTGCATCCGTACACTTTCTTAATGGAAGACAAAATATTTCTTTGCCAAAGAGGACATTTTCTCTTGATTTCTCCGCTCAACTAGTGCAATAATGACGCACAATACCCTTCATATATCAAGTTTTTTGCGAGTTAACTATGCAGATGATAACTTGCAAAAAACTATGAAAAGAACCTTGTTGGCCGATTTCAGCGTCTCCGGCTTCTTCGGAGACGAATCGCATTTAGAAATCCACAGTTAAGACCTTTCTCTTGTCTCAGGATTATAGTAGCATATCCACATTTTGTTCATAGATACGTATTGACGCAGAAATTCGCCAGGAAAGCGACTGAGATTTGCAAACAAGCCTCCAAATTGATCAAATGATTGCGTCCATTTTCCAGTCATTGAAAACGCGGCTCCGATCTAGCGGAAACTTTTTCACACCCAATTTTTCAAGCAAAATTAAAAATACTGTACTACCTTTTGATATGCCTGTGACGTCAATTATTTCGCGAACTTATATTCGTCAACCACTTAAACCCATGTCGTGGATTTTGTCAATAATTTTGGAGGAAGTCACTTCCACTTGACGTCCCGAACGATGTTCATCATTTGTATATGTATGGCCACGTTTAAATGCATTAACTCAATTGTACACAGTTGCAAACACAGGAGTAGATGCACGATAAACTTCATCAAACACGTTGATCTCTTTTGGTGCTAAACCTTTAAATAGAAATATTTCATAACCGCAAGAAACTCATATTTTTCTAGGTTTCTAAAAAGCATAGGTATGTTGCTTCAATCGGCTATGAAAATTAAACCACATAATGGATATAGCTAAAACTTTAGCAGTTTAGTGAGAGATAATGCTTACTAAAATCAAACTTTTTCGGACACAATGAGTACCATCTCTTAGATTTGCAAATGAATTATTCACGTCCACGTACATGTAAAACCCTAACGAAGTTGCCACTTTTCCCCCTGTATATATACGATTTTCCGCCCAATCAGGTATAATTAGTTCAATACAAGACTTAGTTCATTACAATAAGTATTAACGTACAGGTTAGGGACTTCGCGAGGATGTGTATACATGTGTGTATGTATGTATGTATATATATGTATGTGTATATATGTGAATATATATATGGAAATATATATATATATATTTTTTTTCTTACAGGTTCCCCCCACCTTTCCTCACCTAACCCCCAACCCCCTCAACCCTTACCCTTCCCTCATGGTGCTACACACCCTGCCACACACCTTTTTTGGTGGCTCGCAGGGTATTCATGTAGATGTAGATGTGATGTAATTTGATTGATCCGTGGATTGGTGCGTATTAGGGCGCCTTCACATTGACCGCCCGTCGTTTCTGGTTTCCCCCATTGCTCTAAGGATTGGTTTCCATGTGTTGCTCAGGAAAAAGCCGGAGTCCCTGTTAAAATTATGTTTTCGAAGGCGGATCTCGATGGTCTCCTTAGTGAGTCGGTCCCAGTATCCGTTGGATCGGCAGGTAACCAAACCACCGGACCAATCAAATGACACCTGATTTGTCGGAAAATCGTAAATATACGAGGGAAAAAGTTGCAAACGGTATTCAGAACCACTGAAAGCGATGACCGAGTCGGACATCGAAACTTCGACTGAGATGGACGATATAACCCGGTGGAGGACCCGAGAGGAATTTACACAGCTGATACGCCGGGAAAATACCAAATCCCTAATGAATTTCTTATTGAACCATTGAGAAAGATGAAAATAAGTTAGGCACATAAAAATGAATTTTCAGTGGTAAAAATCAAAAACCAACATATTTTATCGAGAGCTGCGTGAATTCCATAACAAATATAGATCACTGTAAATTTATGAGCATGAATAATCACAAAATTCAATGAAAATATCCACACCGACATAAGAAATTAAACAACTTAAACACTCTCAACAAGAAAGTGCCATCGAAATAGAATCCGCAACAAAAATGATCGAAGCTGGTCCGTGGTCTAACGCATGAGGCATAAGTCACACATTCCGTTGCGCACGTCTTCAGTGCCAACAGATTTATGGGCTAGGCAGCAAGTTTGGATGCCGCCATTAAATTTAGGTGACAGCGGAGGAGAATGTGGTAAGTGGTATGAGAATCGTTAATGGTTGAGAAGATGCATTATATGCCACTTTACAGAGGCGTCCATGGGGCATTTCTCACGAAAGAAGCCCGGAGAGAAAAAATTTTGGGGTGAATGTATAGTGTGAGGGGCATTAAGTAAGTGCGATTTGTCGTTGATGAACATTAAAGAGGTCATTCATCCGAGGGGATTTTAACGTCTCCAAAACTAAGTAACGCAGATACCAGAATAATTAGGGAGTGATGTCATTAGTAAATGATCAAGTTCAAATGTGCTCAAAAATCTCATAATTAATGAAGAGTACTATATGTAGGGGGAATATAAATACAAAGACATATAAACAAAAGATAGGAATAGCATAGGGAGAGAGGATGAGGAAAAGCTGCGTCAAATCAAAGCGGGTCTGAAGGTCACAGGTAATGGTAAAGACAATTTTAACATTCCACACGAGGAGACACGACAGCTTTTCATTTAGATTGAATATTATAATTTTGATATTACATTTGCTTGGAAAATATCTGGCGTTGAGTGAAGTTAATATGCTTCAAGCTTTCTAGGTACTATGGTCATTATAATCGCCTATCCTTCTTCCCTTCTGCTTCCTCCCTCCGCGCCAGATCCGAGTGTTTGCACAGGGATCGAGAGCGGTCATAGAGAGCAAGCGGGAGGGTGCGACCTAGAGGTCGGGCACAAGGAGAAGGTGTAGCCGGGGGAGGGTTGAAATGGAGGGTGGGGTGAGGCAAGAGGATTGGCATAACGGGGAGGGGTCGCCGAGAGAAGGGCCGCGTTCGTGTGATTCACGCACGGTCGGATCGACTGTGAAAAAGGAAAACATCCACAGACATGCCCCGGTGACACGAACACGCTTCGGTCAGGCATGATTGCGCATGCGTCCCTGGAATCAGGAGGGAAAGAATATGACGGGCTATGCTTGGGACAGATGGCAAAGAGAGGAAGTAGGATGAAGTTTAAGTGGGTTAGGGTCTTATGATTGTAATTATTTCGGGAACTGGGGTGAGGTGGCTCGATGCAGCGGCAAACGAAACAGTCTGGCAGCGAAAGAAAAGAGCACCTCTACATAATTACTAATTTGGTGATGCACAATATGTTATTCAATTGACACTAGGAAGATATGATACGCCATAGCTCCATGTTTATAAACATATTGAGGAGATTCATTTTTGTCTACGCCAGATATTGCAATGAAGTAACAAGTAAACCGAAATATAAGGTGTAGGACAAATACTTTATCATTTAAAAATATAAATGCCAACATGTAATGATATCTTATTTTTGAAGTGAAAAGAAAATACGTTATAGTCCGCTCGCTCAAATTCAAAACCGTGGCCTAAGTAAATGTACTCTTACTCGTGTAAAAGTATATATTCCATCGCAATTATACTGCCTCGCCCTTATGGAATTAACTAGAGCCAAATCAACAATATTTTATGTATATCATACCTTTTTAGCTATATTAATTTGTTGAAGAAGTGGAACGGCCCGGTAAACAATGAGAAATAAAGATTCAAATTTGTTTAGTTGCTGGAAAATGAGGCAATAGGAAACTGCGATAAACCAAAGACACCTATTAAAAAGAGATTCCTAATATTGGTTAAATGTAGAAAAATTTAAACCTTATGATAAAGGAAAGATATTTTCTAAAAGTATCATTTATATACTTGAATTCGCATTTAGGATCTACATTAAGAAAACCGCGAATTAATCTAGGGGGAGGAATTTAACACTCATCCTTTTTTGTTTCCCTAAAACATTCATCAAAAGGATATAACAAACATTTTTCATTCACGAGGAGTGTCAGGTGAGATACTGGATTCTGGCTGAAAAGGTTTTGTTGCTCTCTGTATCCAATTGGGAGCGTACCCGCACATGTTGCACGCCCCCTTCTCAGCCTACACTGAAAATCTGTGCATAATTCATCGGCCGTGCTGGTAAATGCCGATTCTCACCAGGGGTACCGTCACGGTCACGTCTGCTACTGCGATGAGAATGCTCGCACAGCTAACCGTCGATATGGACAGTCACCTGCAGACACCCAGAGGGATTGTTGAGGGGAACACTTGGACCGTTGGGATAGGAGAGGATGTCGGGGCGCACATGAGTCTTCCCCATCCCTCCGACACCAACGGGCTGCCACTCCTAACAACAGGGCTCTCCCCATCTTGCGAGTTGGCTTGATTTGCTGCAGGGCAGAATTGGTCCTCGGATAATATTACAACGCAAGCGATATCGTGTCATTCCTTGAACAACCCGAATTCGTGTAATTCAACGAAAATTTTGTGTGGTGCGATATCTAACGATGGGTAAGGTTCTCTCAAAAACGTTTCAACTTGTTCATCATAATTACCAGCTAAATGAACAAGGTAAATAAAATATTATTAATCCAATACAGTCTTAAACTAAGTCAAAATTCATATTATTTTTCGAGTTTCAACAGTAATTATATCTTAATTCCCGATTAATGCAAAGCAAGTATTACACAAAGCGTGAAGACTCCTGAAAAATATCAAGATGAATAGCGTGCAATTGAAAACTAATTCTACAGTTGGTAGTTCAAATACGAAATCCAACTTCCAGTTTTTGATGGGCCGTGGAGTAAAAATAAATTTGAGTTAAAAGCAGAGTTCGCAAAATCGGGGGAAAAATCAGGTCAAATATGATGAGAACACGAGTATATCCATGTGATTCAATTCCATTGTTTACAATATACAAGGGTATCAGCAAAAAACGTAATACTTCCTAAATTAAAAGTCCTTTCATTGCAACACTTTCATGTCTCATGAAACGAAAGTTTTCAACAATTTTTAAAACTCCTCTGTGGAGTGATTCATGGAATATCCTTATCGATGTCTCATTTAATTTGAGCATTCTATGGATGCAACTTCATTGTGTAATTATTTGATTAAAATTATGTAATAACAACTATATAATTGCAGTTGTATAATTATAATTACATAATAATAGTTATTTAGTTAAAAATGGTATATGCAATTATTAAAATATTGATAAGAACTCGCGAGTTCTACCTCATTGGTATAGATATATCCTTGGACATAATATTGGTAACAAACAATAAATCCTTTGATAAAGTTAATTTGCGCAACATTAACGCATTGAAATGTTCTTCCATTGCATTCATTCTTGCACACGATGGACAAGGGTGTGAGGCGTGAAAAATAACCGTTAGGAATTCATTACTGAAGTATCTTTCTCACCTTCAATGGATGGTTACAACGGCAGCTTTTGTGGTTCCCTGCGCCCAAAGGAAAGTCTCCGTTGGAGGAGTCACTAGTTTCAGGTGCACGAACGAGCCCTCAAGTGATGATTCAGCTCTTAAACTCCGCAGCGCCGCAGCTTTTTGCTCCCGTTTGCTCCTCCTTGCGTCCGCGAGGTTCGCAATTCGACTGTTTCTGGAAAAAATTGACTCTTTGACCCCCCCAGTAGAATGGTCTTTAGAGTTCAAAGGAAGGAAAGGGCATACACACATACAAACCGACAGACACCTCGGGCAGCCAAGGATCTCTTTTCTGCAATCAGCAAAATGAATCAAATCCTTTCTCCCTCCGACGAGATCCCTCTCCTCCCCTTCACCCTCCTTGTTTTGTCGTGCCAGGAAGCAAACAAATAACGAAATTGGGCTCCCTTCGCAAAAAAATAAATAAATAAATTGAGACCGTAGACGCGGAAGCCTGCCGCGGTCAAATTGGGCGCTAAGGGAGAGTTTGCTTCCGAGCAATCGGCTGCCGTTTTTCGGTCACTCGAGACACGTCAGACGTCAAAAGGAGAGAAGAAGCCGACGGAGGCCAAAGTAAAGAAAGAAGTGGGAAGTGTTGTGGACTCCCGGAACGTTGCCACAATGAGAGCGTGATTGAGGGGTCAGAAACGCAGTGAGAGCCGGATGGTGAGAGAACGGAGGTTGATTGGCACACCACGCAGTTCTTGTAACCGGAAGGACTAGAATGGAGGAACGGACAGCAGGAGGAAGAGAAGAGATAAATCGCATTGTTCCAGCTCTAACTTTTTCCCCTTGAAGAATAACACCAGACAGAGAGTTTTACTTCAAGAATAAGGAGCGGAGTTTTTTTTTAAATGTTCGCTGCCACTCTGAAGAGCATAGAGAACTAGTATTATTTGGACTGGAAGCGCGTTTATCACACTGATGGTTATCCTTTTTAAAATTAAATTTTAACCCAGTTTAATTAAATATATTAAATTTCATTGGTTTTATACCAATGCAGTGGGTGCTTCTGTGATAGTAAACGCTAAGTAAACGTCGGCGTACTCGATCATTCCTTTTCGTCTTCAATCAATGCCCATTTTTAATAAAAGTATATCTAAACTCTAAACATTTTAAACTTTATTCTATTCTTTTGCATGCCGCAGGACAACATTCGCTGATTACCTCTGTTAATAATATTGACGCTTACTGCAGGCCTGAGGCGAGCATAATTAGAGGCGAATATTTCAAATTGTAAAATCGATGTAGCTAATTATTTGAGTGCACATAGCGCTTCATTTTCTCAGGCAATATGCATGTTGAAACGTGTTTTAGAAGAAATTCACAATAACTTACTACCCTTCCTCGAAATAGAACCTAAATTCTTTAGAAAATACAACAAATCCATTGAGGTAATTGTAGGTTTTCCAACAAAACTAACATCAAGATTATTTTCTACATCAGCCTTTATGGAAAATTTGAAAAATGATTGAATTATTCCATCATAGAGGCTAAATTATTATTTTAGTTTCTTGGATAATGGCTACAATAGACACGCGATTAAGATTTCCCTACAACGTGAGTCGATTAAAAAACACGTAGAAAATCGCCTGCCGAGGAAAAGAAGTGTTCAACTTTTTGTTATATACGAGTTATATACTCGTATTTGACAATCCTAATTCCGTATGAAATTCTACAGTTCAAAAAAATAGTCTGCAATACCCTTTTATTATTTCGGCGCTGTTAGTAGCTTTAGTGTTTATATCCACCAGTATATATCGTAATTATAGGAAGTCATTTAAAGTTTTGCTTCCATTTGAATACAAAAAATTAAAGAGTTTTACGTGTTTGAGCATTTTCACCATTAAGTACACAAAAATAAATTAGCCACACATGCCTCCTTCTAGGCTCTTTTAAAAGCCTCCTTTTACCTGTTTATGGGTATTACTTATAACCAACATAACATTTACATAAGCATCAGGCGCCTACTCGAAAAAAATGATGATGAAATTAAAATAACTTGCAAACAAGAATATACCATATCAAAATGCTGTTAAAAAATTAAGCGAAACATGATAAGACCCAATGCTCCTCACATGCAAATGTAATTGACTAAATTGCAACATTTCCTTTGAGAAAGGCAACGGAAAAAGTAATTAAAATAAAGGTTAAAAATTTATATATGGTCTAAGAGGCTCCCGTTTTACAAGGAAGTAAAAGGAAATAATATTTTAATTCCCAGTGCGGCGATCGAGTCGGTAGATTTTTTCATTCCAAATTCAGCACCACGGTTTGAACACAAAAAAGAAACCATATAGGGAAGGAAGTGATAGTGACCGCGTGAGAATTCATTGTGAAATTGAAGTATTTGCCAATTTTTGCCCAGATTGTGAACCCGATTTTCTCTCATTCCTTTCTAACCATCTAACACCATGCGGCGGCGAACTGGGTCGTTTCGGTGGGATGAGGTGGCGGAGAAAGATTTGAAGGGGCCAGAGAAGGAGTGACGGGAGAGGGAGTAGGAGTAGCGGGAGGACAGATATGCATAAAGCGGGGAGCAGCGGAGTTGGAGGCGGGGAAACTGAAGGCACAATGTCCAGCCACTCGCCAGCCCTATCTCCCATCGAGTCCCCACCCCACCCACACTTCCTCTCGCTCCGTTCCCACTCCTCGCCACACCTCAAACCCGCCGCCTCTCTGCCGTCGCCCAACTACTCCCGTCCGTACTAACCATATCCACCTAACTTCCCTTCCAGCTTTCCCAGAAAAAAAGGAGAAAAAGAGAAAAAATTAAGGAGCGAAGGGAAAAAAGCTAACGCGGGGGGAGGGGGGGGGGGACATCTGGCTGTGCCATGTACGAGCACTTCATCCAGCGGGACGTGGTTCGTGATCTATCTCCGTCCTGTTTACTCCAGTGTCCCTTAATGTCCACTGCTGGCGAATGGGGGAGAGTGGGAGGTGAAAGGGGTGGAGAGGTGGGGGAAAGAGGGAGGGGGGAGACAGGAAGCGAAAGAGGGTGGGAGGTCAAAATGGGTGGTCGGAGTGGGAGCGACGGTTGCGTAGGGGAACGTGGAACGGGGAACCAGGAGGGGGGGACGGGAAATGGGGCTCTCGGAATGGACGGGAGAGGGGTTGGCCGGGGGAGTGAATGGATTTTCGGGAGGGGGGGTGGGCACACAGCGTGTGGCGCATAGGAATGGATGGTGGGGAGGGCGAGGGGCGGCGGTGGCGGGGGTCGGGTCGAGAGGGGGTGCTGAGGAAGGGTAGGGGGCGAGGCGGAAGGACGTGGGGCGTATTAATGTCGGCGGTGGGTGGGCTGGGTCGGGAGTGGTTCCGTGGGTGGGTGGCGCTGTGTTTCATGCTTCCCGCCCATATCCATCCATCCCGACATATCCACTGCTCCACCTCCCCTCCCATCCCACCACTCCTGTCGCCTTTCCCACCCTCCCCGCCCCTCCTTGCACCGTACCCCTCGACCCTCCCGCCCATCTCTAAGGGAGAGTGCGTGTTCCTCCAGTGACCTCCGCTGTGGACGGAAGAGGGAATGAAAAAAGGGATGAAAGGGGAGAAGGAGGAGAGTTGGGAAAGGACGAAATGATAACGGTAGGAGAGGAGTAATTCCAGAGGGAGAAAAAAATCATGAAAGGAAGACGGATTACGAAGAAGGGAGAATTTATATGCTCCAGCGTATCATTCAGGTTGAGAATAATTTCCAAAACACGCTACATAGAAATGTACGGATTCATTTTTCAATTAATTGCATTTATTTAAACTTCCAAACGTTTCTATTCGAATGGGAGAGCATGACAGGTAAGCCAAAAATAATTAGGTCGGTATATACTAGAATATAACTTTCCTCTAAAGAAATAGCGTGGGATAGCATGGACTTTGCTCCTGCGGAAGGAGCAAAGTCCATGCTATCTATTTAGGAAGAGAAAATAAAAGTTTGTTACGGAGACAGATCACCTCAATGTTTTTGAAAGTTAAACAAATTTTAATTTTTTTTACAACTCCTGTAAACACATTTAAATGTAAATTGTGGATTCTAAACTAGGTTTGACCTATGGGTAAATTAATTGGAGATATATTCAGACACGCGAATAAGCATTTGTTTCTCGATCTTGCAGACATGTATAGTAAAACTTCAAAACTAGAATGAATGTTAGGAAAAATAAGATGGCGGGTGAGAATAAATGGTGGTAACAACAGAGCCAGTGTTCGAAGAATGGAGATAGAGAGATGTAGAGATAAAAAAAAAGAATTATAAGAGGAAGGAACGAAGGAGACAAGGGAGTAGGGCGTTTGGGAAGTGGCTGGAAATGATGCCGAACATGAAAAAGGATCCAAGGGAAAGGACCTAGAGGAAAAAATGGAGCATGAAGATAGTTAAGTATAGGTTAAGTAATACTTGTATTTAGTCAAAATTCACGGAATTATTATCTAAGGGTTATAAATACCACTATTTGGCTTAGATACCTACCCAAATACATCGAAAGTTTTGATCAAAAATTTTAATACGAAATTTGGAAACTTAACATAACAGAATACTAGCCAAAACGATCATAAATTCGGTGAGTGTCGCGCATACAAGAATTAAAATGCATTCATTGCAAAAATTTATGAATCTGATGGAGGGCAGTTAGAAATTAAGATAAAAGGGAAATTCAATAGGATTATAATAAACTTTTGAAATTGCATCTTGAGGACAGACAATAAAAACCGTATACTTCACGAAGCATTTAAATACGGTAAGGCCGATTTCAATATACACATGAAAACTTCAAGGTACCTTAAAATGTCACCTATGTGATGTAACAAGTAGTATCTATTGAAATTTTCATGAAATGTAAAGTTTTATACCCTGTCCTAAAGAGATTAATATGAAAGTAGTGGATAGTGGAAGGAGGGCGCAGTTTAAGGAAGGCATGAGAAGAGAAATAAGTCGGGATCGGTAAGACATGGAAAATGACGAACAGAGTCGACGAGAAAATAATCTTTTTCAAATGTGCACATGCAGTAGTAAAAGTTAGGGAAGGGAAAGAAATAAGAAGGATGATTTACCAGTGAATGGGCAATCAAGGATAAGCGATGTGAGGGATGAGTGGAGGGAGGAAAGAAGAGGAGAGGAGAGGATAAGGAAGGTTTGGAGCGGACAGGCAAACGACTTCATCTTCAGGGCTGAAATTGAGACCATCTGGAGCCCTCTTAGTTAGATTTAATCCCCGAGAGCAGAGAGATGAGAGGTAAGAAGTCGAGGAAGAGGGGGCTAGAGTGCAGGCGATAAGGGGAGAGACTGACGGACATGAGATTTCATTCCGCTAACGTAGAAACCGAGGTCACCTAGATCCCCTCTAACAATTAACCCGATATGTAAGACAGCCTATGTAACCTATTTAGCCTATAGCCTATACATATATACATAAATAAGTATACATATATATGCCAGATGGCAAAAACGTATTCATAGATTTAAGGTAGAGGAATAGCAACTCTGTTTTACCTTTTTTTTATATCTTTATGTATGGAGGCACTGGGACAAACGGCAGTATCAGGGAATAAGAGGAGGAGAGTAGATGGGCTCAAAAGAGAAAGAGAGATAAGGCCGTCGGACGTAAAACTACTTCTGCGAGCGATCTTGAGACCATCACGCAGCCTCTTGCATCATATACATCGTCCGGAAACTGTTGGGGTAACTAAAGAAACCGGGGTAAATCAAGGGAGATAGGAGAGGAGACGGAGGTGGCGGAAAGGAAACGGGAAACGGAAGAAGCAGGACCGAAGAGAGAAAGGTGGGAGGATTGAAAGAGCAGAGAGACAGTGTCCCTGGAACGTGGGTTGTGTGTGTGTGTGTGCGCGCGCGCGCGAGCCTTGCTTTCCCGTGTTGCCCGGACGACGATAGCGCGCGGGCGGGCCAGAGAGACAGGAAGAGGGTGGGGGAGACCTCTCCCTTGATTCCGTCTCCGACCCCTTTCCCTCCCTCCTGTCTCTCTCGCCGCTCCATTCAGTGCGCCCTCCTCTCGACTCCTGCTCCGCTGGGTCGATTCCCACCGAACCGGTGCCGCGAACTTCCGCCGCCAGATGTCCTCCCTGTACGGGCAGTGCGTCCCGACCCCGGGCGGGCGTGTGCTGACTCCATTTGTGGCGCCGAATACGAAAACCTGCTCGCAAACACGATCGAGCTGGTGTAAACCAATTTAGCGATTTTGGACCCGGGTTGAAGACCGTGTCTTCTTGAAAACTGGAGACCTTTTAAATATTCATCCAAATGGTGTCTTTACCGACTGACGTTTGAAGTCCGGCACACAGCGAGCAGTTATTTTCTATTCATCAATCTCTTGACTTCAAGATAACTATTTACCATTGACTGATACTCACAACTTGGTAAGTTTCCTCGCAAAATAATTTAATTTCCACGATGTTTGATTTCATCCCATAACGAGCCACATCTGGTTCGAATAAAGTTATGCGGAATCTACAAACTTGCTGCTATGCTGCTCTCAGAAACTTAACTGTGTAATAATCATTCGCCTTGATCGTTTTATCTATGCACTGAAAGAAAAGTGTTAACCTATCTAGAAAAATTATAGCTATCACTCCTGCTACCATTATATTCTGCAGTACATACGTTACCTTTATCATAAGATTTTTGCAGATAAATCGTACCCATTTCAGTGCTTTTCATTAGTAACTTTTGAATATGTTTCTTGCTAATTTAAAACCTGAATTTATAATTCTCAAAACAGTGGAAGAGTGTTCGAAAATTCGAAATCATTGTTATTAATGGCCAAGTGTGTTGAAAGAGCGAGGCAAATCATTAAATTCATCCGTTTATGAATGTGTTGGAAAAAATAGTGAACAATTAGATTGATTAAGAGTAATTAATATAGCTGGAGTTGTTTTGACTCGACAAGAATCAAGAAATATTTCTTATACAGGTAATTGATTAAATAGTGCTAAAAATATTTTAGCATGAAATGACTTTGGATTTAGAATATTAATTTTAATTTACAACAAGAAAATAAACTACTTAAAAATGCGCTGCTCTCGAAAGTTACCAAGGTTACATAACATTCTTTTAATATATTAACGTAATCAATCTTTTATTTCCTAGGGCATTCTAAAATATGCCATAATTGTTCACAATCGAACTACTCGCCACTTTCCCATCGTTCACCATTTATCTTACATTCGATCGTTAGCGATTTGTTCACCGCCTAATGATAATTTAACCATTTAGACCGAGAAGGTAGATCGAGGACCATGTAAAACAAGGGGGATCTAATATTTGGCGAAATATTTTCTTTCCCTATGACCATTAATGTTTTATTTTCTTATCCGATATACAATATGACAAAAAATAATTTTCCAAGCTTGGTTAAAGTTTATTCCAAAAGGGTTGATTAACATAGGCGCCAGTTCTAAAATGCATGTACAGGGAACTATATTGTCGGTATCCGTAAGTACCAAATCAGTAATTGTGATATAACTGTCATTTCCCTTCATTTAAACACACGACATTTAAATTTTTATGTGGTTAAAAATAAAAGTATTTTCTCTCGAATTACATTCCTCACTAATTATAAATGTACGTTCATTTGCAACACGGGTTCATTCGGAAAGATATTTTCAATATATCTTCTTCGCTTTTCACATGTGAGTTTACTTATCCGCAGAAACTAACTGAATGCCAGGTTTGAAATAAATAAAAGTTGCATTAGTGGAATCATATCCCAGAGCCAATATATATTTGGATACTTTACAGTACTCCGAACAAATGGGACCCGTCCCAGGTAGTTTACTTCCACTAAACAGCCCTCATAACTAATCTATGTACATAAAATGCTTTTACCATCCGTTCTCACATTCACTTTTAGTTAAAGTTTATAGTAAAAAAATGTAAGGATATTTATATCACAAATTTATTTGTTTACAGAGGTATTGAGAAAATTTAGTCTAGAAGTAATTAAACTTTAAAAAAGTTAAATATGCACGTTCTGACCAGCGACGCAAGAGGATTTTTTTTCATAAGCGTGCTCTCTGAAGTAGACTTTACCAAATGGAAATGTCTCAATTCCACTCAATCTCCGTGAAATTTTTAGTCGGCCGGACATTTTACCCAATTGCAAACTCGTTTCTTTTAGAATAAAAAGTCTGTGCGATAAGGAAAAGTTTCCGGAGAAAAAAATAATCCATGAAAAAACATTCCCAATTGTGGATGGAAGAGCGCAGTAAAAAAAACGCTCATTTTTTTGTGATATAATACCCAGCAATGGGAAATCAATAGTGCGAGAGAGACCTTGGAAGCTGAAACATATATTTTACTCTCGTTCGAGAATTATTTCCCGCATACCACCCGTCCACTTGAATAGCTTCTGAAAATACATTTCAACTCGAATGAGAAAGTAATATTGCTGGTGAACAGTTGTATCGTTTAGCAACAAGAGCTTCACCGAAAAATCGACGCCTCGTGATTGGAAGGATGAGAAACGTGAATAGAGGAGAAAAAATGGAAGTTGCGCCTCACTTATTTAAAAAAGAAACTATTCAGTATTATAAAACGCCATTGTTTTGTTAGCACAATAGTTTAGAGCGACCGAGTTTATATGATGTGCGTACACGCCATAAACATCTCACGTCGGCATCAGGGAAAAACAAATCATGCAGATCAGCCTATGATTCACGTAGGCTACCAGAGCAACCTATTATGATTCATTCTTTTGGCAGTAACAAAAGCCGAATGTCCCCTCCCCCCAGGGGAAAACATTTTGCTAGCTGATTTATGGGAAAGTTTTGAAATCATTGAGCAGAAATTATTTTTGATTGACGGTAGAAACATTAGAATACGGTTGAATTGGAGGATGTTGGCTTTTAAGGCAACAAATACGAGTGCTCAATTTGTGAAAGAATTCTTATTTCATTTTAAGAGTAATTTATTTTCAAAACATGTAAAAAGAAGCAAAATTCATCCGACATTTACGCGTGCTGAATGCAAAGATACCTGTAGATCTGAGCTTCAAAGTTCGACGGACCAAAGTGTCTCTTTTACAATTGTCCGTACCTCTTTAATAGCTTTTTCGAGTGAGTACATAATTAAATTTGTATGCAATATCATAGTAATTGAAAGAGTTTGTATGGTTAAACATTTACGAAACACAAAATTTGCATGTTATTTAAATTACTGCGGGAATCAAAATCTGTAGAAAAATCTTTTTATAGAAGAACATTTACTTGCATAAATTGTGGCATTCTCAACAGTTCTTATAAAAACAATTTTAGTAAGAATATTTCAAGTACATTTCTATGCCATAACTTCAGTCCTTCGAGTCCTAAAAAATTTCAATAAATAAAAGAAGCTATTTTGAAAAAAATGAAAAATCTGACTCTTCAAATATCAGCAAAATATATAGAGCCAATAATAATTTGTAAGACAATATTTTGCCTAAATAAACACTCTTCAGGAGTTAATCCAAGTATGTTCGTTCCCTCATTATCTGAAAAAATTCTATAAAAGTGAAAATATTCTAACCCAATATCTTATTACTCATGAAAATTGATCAATGGTCGATTCGCATTGAAAACATTCAAATGTATTATGTCATTGCTCCAAAAACATACCTCATTGTTGACGGTACGAGTACACTATGATATTTACAATATAAATAGTACCGCGAATCGTTTCTCGAACTTTTAATTTTTGGAAGTTAAAAACAGTACACGTATTACGAAGCAGTTTTCCACCACATTATGAATTGATTATTAATTTATATTTGTGAGAGTGATCGAATTCACAAATGAATTGGAGAGATGTCGTGTCGTAAAAAGAGAGTTTCGAATTAAATAAGCGAAATAAAATTCCTCGTCGCCCGTCGATTTCACTTCATGAAGACTTAATTTTCAAATGAATGAGAAATACGATTTTCATCGCTCAATGATCCGATTTCATAAAGTTATTCTAAACGGAAAAAGAAAATACTTAGTTCTTCCACACAAATTTAATTACACACGACCTAGGTTTCGAATTACAAAGTCATCATCGGGTAAAGAAACAGAAGACACACTGCTTTATACAGTGGACAGAGAAGAGGAGAGTGGAGGTGTTATTGAAGGTCGGAGGGGTGAGAAGGTAGGAAAGGGAAGGGGCGGTGGGTATGGCATCAGGGTGGTTGAGGGGGGGAGAGGGCGGTTGGGCATGGTGTTAGGGTGGGAGAGGGGCTTTGGAACAGAGGGAGGTCAAGTAGGGGGGAACGGGAGGCATAGGTCAGGTCATTAACTAATATACCCTTCTGATGGCTGCTTTTGGAAATTTCCAACTGTTCCAATGTATCTAATCTTAAACCTTTCTTCTCTAAATGAAGAATTTCGGGAAAAAAGTCACTGGTGTGGAAATTGTCCATGAGGTGCTTGGCAAATTGAGAGGAGGGGTTTCCGTTTTTAAAACAGGCGTGGTGTTCTTTCACACGCTCACTAAACTTCCTCCCGGTTTGTCCGATGTGATAGGCAGAGCACTCACAATGTAATTTGTAAACTTCACTCTTATCCATGATGGGAATTTTGTCCTTGTTTTTGGATAATAGGTTTCCTAAGTTGCCTTTATCGTAGAAGGCTGGTTTAATTCTGTTTCCTGGAAAGGTTCTCGTCACTTTACGGGATATATTGCCTAGAAATATAGTAGAATTGCCTGGAAGTTATTCTAAATCGCTGATTACAGTTAGGAGTTTACTAGAGTAACAATTCCTTTGGAGGGATAACTGGCACCAATATTGTGCCCAACAGAGTAACATCCACAGGCAAGTATAGCTTACGCGGATTGACTTCCTAGTCCCCATCCGCCCGGGGCCGAGTTTTCATTCAAACTATTACAATCATCCGAAGTGTGCATATACACACACATATACATATATTATATATATTTATATTTATTTTTATATATATTTTTTATATATTTGTAAAGAGAGAGAGAATATCTATATTCTCTGTCCATTAAATACATTATTTATTTATTTTTCGTCGCGTAATTAATATATTTGGAGCTCGAGAATTTGGGGCTGATTTCAGTATTTATCACTGTTACTACATGTATAGTATATTGGTAATGGTTTTTCAGACGCAAAGCAGACGTGCTCGGCAAAGTATAGCAGACGTGCTAATAAGCCAAGGTAAGCTGAAATGGTGGTCGATTCAATAAAAATCGATCTGTTAACAAGTCAACTCTTGATTGTATCTGGGGTTTCAACAAATTAAAACTTTCGACAAGATTATAAATTCGGGGAACATTTTGAAGTTATTTTAGCAAAAAGATATTTAATTGTATGATAATATGAAAGGAAATATACCTTGATATAGCGAGATGCTGTGCTAACAGTTGAAGATAAGTGGGGTAAGATAATAGTTGAACCAGGAAAAATCCAAAAGGGATGGAAGGAATATATAGAAACACTGTATGGTAAAGAGCTTAGGCCGACAAGGTTAGACAAAGAAAAGGAACATGACGTATAAGAAAATAGTTTAGGTCCAGGCATACTTGGCGATGAAATAGAAAGGGCATTAAAGGAGATGAAAGCAAATAAGGCCGTGGGGGTGGACAACATCCCTGTAGAAGTGTTGAAATGTTTAGGAAAATGCGGGAAGAAGGCCCTATATGGACTGATTCGTAGTATCTATGAAGAAGAAATCTGGCCGGAAGATTTTGTGAGATCGGTGTTAGTTCCTATTCCAAAAAAGGCAAAGGCTATATCATGTGAGGATTACAGAACAATAAGTTTGATATCCCACGCAGCTAAAGTTATTCTCAGAATCATCAACAAAAGGATAGAAAGTAGGGCAAATGATTACTTAGGGGATGATCAGTTTGGGTTTAGGAAAAGAAGAGGTACGCGTGATGCCATTGCAGTAATGAGATCACTAATCGAGAGGAATATAGAATACAATTAGGACGTATTTGCCTATTTCGTAGATTTCGAAAAAGCGTTTGATAGAGTGAATTGGGAAAAATTGATGCTTGTATTGCAGAAAATAGGAATGGATTGGAGGGACAGGAGACTCATCCGCAACCTGTACATGTCTCAGACTGCTCAGATGCGAGTGGGGAACGGAGAGTCCGGATGGGCAGTGTTAGGAAAAGGGGTATGGCAGGGTTGCCCATTGTCACCGGTGCTGTTCAACTTATATGTAGAGGATCTGATTAAAGAGGCATGGGAAGAACTGGAGGTAGGAATGAAAATCGGAGGGGAATTCGTAAAATCGGTTAGGTTTGCTGATGACCGAGCATTAGTTGCTCAGTCAGCCAAGGGGTTGCAAGCATTGCTGAGTGAATTGGAGGTTCAGTGCGACAAATATGGGATGAGAATCAATATTAATAAAACAAAGGGTATGCGATTTTCCAGAAATAAAAAGGCTAAGCTAAATATTAAAATAGGTGGGGAAAAATAGAGCAGGTAGAACAGTTTACATATCTCGGAAGTGTTTTGGACCAATACGGTCAAAGTAGTAGGGACGTAAGGAGAAGAACTGCGCTAGGCAAGGAGGCTTTCTCAAGGAGGAGGGAGTTGATGACGGGGACGTTGAGTAGGGATGTTAAGACAAGACTCGTAAAAACTCTGATATGGAGCGTAGCTATGTACGGCGCGGAAACGTGGTCACTGAAGCAGGAGGATAGACGTAGATTGGAGGCTTTTGAAATGTGGGTGTGGAGAAGAATGGAGAAGGTGAAATGGACCGAAAGGAAAACAAATGAGGAAGTACTAGAGATGGTGGGTGAGGAGAGGGTTTTGTTGAGAGAAATCCTATGGAGGCAGGAAAAATGGATCAAAGGCGTATTGAGCGGTAGTGGAATGTTGAAGAAGGTAATAGAGGGGAGAATGTTGGGCAAGCGAGGAAAGGGCAACAACAGGATAGGGATGTTGGATGGGATGACAGGAGGAAAGAAGTACACAGAGGTGAAGAGGGACCTGATATAGATTAGTTTGCTAGGTGGGGAGTTACAAAATGTTTATTTGATAGTTGTGTCCATCTAAAAACCTACCTTAACCGGTAGATTACCTAATAATAATAATAGCGAGATGCCACTTGAATTTTAATATTTAAGGATTAAAGGTTATAGTCATACGGATGAGTATGATAAGACTAAAGAATTTCATTCGGGATAAAGCGACTCCTCCGAATCCGAACTACTCCATCTATTGAAGTAGAAATGATCATTGACATAACCCACAAAATAGGAATATATTTCTGAGTCATGCCATCAAATTATTAATTCAATGTAAGCTCTATATAAAATTGATAATTTTTACATTGTGATGCAATAAATTTGAATGAACATTTCCAATAGAAAACGGCGTTACTTTATATCACCGTGAATAAAGGCCACCTCTTGGTTAGTACCTAAATGGTGCCACGGGCAGTTTTTATGAAAAGCAGAGGTTAATGCAAAAAGAGAAGGCAAAAAATAAAACTAATCCCTCCTGTACCGTGCGAGAATTTCACGCATCACAATGATGTGCATGATGTTCATCTGACATATTAAAGTAACAATGGACTTTGACCTTTAACAGAATGCAAAAAAATTTAAAAAATATTTTGCCCTTTTGCAATAATAAAACCTTAACTGGTGAAACTTTTAAAACTAAAGAATTTAAGCACTCGCTTAATACCTTTGAATGAGCTCCAATTGCAGAGCGGCGCTAGTGAGACAATAATATAACCGAGAGAATAATTTTCGAAATGTATTGTTTAATTTGTAAAAAATTTGAAATGGAAAATAATTATTTTACTTTAATTTATTTATGAAGTTTTGGACTGACTTCAGAAAATAATTCCGAAAATTCAAAGAATAGTCACAATAATTTTGGGTAATCAAAGAGTCTACTCATGCTGGGATGATTTCGGTTTCAAGGAACTAGCAATGCTTATACATTATCGTGTTACGTATTTGATGCAATTTATGAGGTCATTGAGCCTTTCAGAACCTGTGGACAATTTCTAAAAATCAGCTTGAAGGAGAAGGATATCAAGAGTCACGCCAACGAAACGGGACACGATACACGCTTTACGAAAGATAAGAGAACTTAAAAATATTTTGTAAACATTGGTCGGAGAATTCTGTTTTATTTGTTCCCTGTACTTTTGATTTCCTTCAAATTTATGCCGGAGCGAATTAAAATACCTTTAAAAACTTCGACGATTCCCTGGAAACAAAGGCCTTAGCATAGAGAGAGGAGAGATCGACAGATACTATTATGAAGTTAATTACCTATATTACCCAGACAAACTTGCCGAACATTTGATAAAATACAAATATTTATGTTTACCCAATCGCCCCTTTTGTTGTCTGAAACGAAATTTTTCCAGTTTCTGTTTCCGGTGTTGACACAGAGGAGAAGGTTGTTTTCAGTCTTTTTACCCAGTGGCCGCTGGCTGGGATGGCCCAATTAATCTTCTTCTTCCCTCAAATTTTGACCTTAATTGGGCAGGGTAGTGAATAAACTTCGACGCTCTCTTTAGGGCGTCAGAATCCATTCCTTTAGAAGGAAAAAGCCCAATTAGGGCTTAAGGATGCACTCTATAATGGGTTCAGAACTACAGAGGATTTTCTAAAATCAAGACAGAGATTAGGAAGAGGTCCCTTGATAAATACGAAATATCCTATTTCCAATACCTACTTCATGGATGCCTACTGATTTTCTATTGCAATGAAATCCAGGACTTATCTTCTACTACTTAGGGGCAATGTTTTTAAAGGAAAAATTACACTGTCATATTAGTATAGTCAGGTTTTCCAACTTGGTAATGAAATATTTATGAAATTAAATAATTCGGAACACTTAATTTAATACACAAAATTGTTCAGTTTTTCACGTTAACGTCGTTAAGTAATCTTTTTACATAAATAACTTTTTCCCCGCATTTTTTTCATTTTTTTGCCTACATGACGAAGTTTAACTCCAAAACAAATGTATACATTCATTCACGAGTTTGAGCAATGATTGAAAGAAAGGAATTTCACCATAGAAAACCGAGGATATTTGCATGGTAAGATAAGATAAAGGGAATTTCCGGCAATAAATAAATAATTACACTTAGCACTCCTGTTTTAAAAGAAAATCTTACGTTTTCCTTCGGCTCAAGAGCAGTCTTCGAACATCGGATATACTGCTCTGAGAAAAATTTGCTGAAACCAAATAAATTAATCTGGTACCAGTTAAAACTACTCGAGAAAACACCTATTTTTTTATTTTTATTTGCGGTAAATATGCTTTTAATATGTTTTAAACCGGTTAGCCGTATTGGACTATATTTGAGGTGTAATTTTTACTGGTATATCCATAAAATGTTTCCTTTTTAGAACTATTAGGAACTAAAAGAGATGCTATTTATTTACAGGTTACTAGCTAATAATTAATATTCTGTTTTAAGTTGTTTTAATAGTTATCTTATTGCTTTTCAACAGGTTAATTAACTAAATATTGCTGTGATATATAATTTCAAATTTAGAGATGAAATTAATTTCAGGCGAGGTCTCCGGATGACATTCGCGTTATTCAGCGTGTTTGCTGCCCCTTATACCAATGCTAGCTACTAAGAAGGTAAAGTATTTATCGGAGATACACCGAAAACCAAATGTCTTGAACACAAAGTCTCAATCAATATAGCATATCCTGTGTTTTGTCTTGAGTACCTTTTGGCCCCAAAGAATATTATATGGAGTTAACTGAGCATACAGGTATAGAATTTTGTATTTGTTTGGGTAGCATAACTTTTAAGGGAGGTTTAGGATGGGCACGAACTTGACATCCCTAAACTTCTTAGCCCATTATCCGGGCCATAAAAAATCACGAAATAAATCAATGTTTTCACTAATATTTTCTTAAAATTCCTTTTTTGGCATTCTTTGTTATCAAATCCTCATCCTTGTGAGAGAATCTTTGCTTGACGCAATTCCTCTTCTGATGTACCTATTACTTTGAAAATATTTCCCCAAAACACTCCCAATAAAGGTAAACTGCTCTAGTTTTTTTCCTTCAAATTTGTACGTTTCACTTTTCCTCCGCGAAAACCTCTAAATGTATGTTTTGTTTATGTATTTATTGATCTTAATCACGCACCCATCACATTGATTTTCAAATGCACTTAGCAATAATTGTTGGTTGACTGGCTGGAATTGTTTAACCAAAGCTCGACGCCCGCAAAACTAACCAATTTTATTGTGTGTCACACAGACTTTCATTCATATCTAATGCTACCCAAACCACTTCTTTCACCCGCGGATTTTTTCCTCACAATATGTTGAAAAGTTTGGATCACTCCTGCCTTACCCCTCTTCGTAACATTGTCCATCCCAACTCTCCATCCGCGTCTCGCACCTGTGTAATTTAAGACATACAGGTTGAGGATGCCTCCTATCCCCCAATCTATTCCTAGCTTCTACAATACATCCATTAATTCCACCCATTTACGAGTACTCTATCGTAACTAATTTTACCTTATCGTAATCTAAGAAACAAAAAAATACATCCTGAAAGTATGTTTCTTTCTATTAATGAACTCTTTACTACTTTGGCATCACGCGTACCTCACCCATTTCTGAATCCTAACTGGTCTACCCTAATATACCATTAGATCTCTTCTCCATCCCGTTATTGCCGATCCTAATGACTACCTTAGCTGTAAGCAAAAATTATTATGATATATTCCTCATATACAGCTATCTTTTCCTTTTTTATGATGAGAAATAACACGAATCTGACGGGCTATTTCAGCCAAATTCCTCTCTCATAAATTTTGGACTACAACTTTGCAAATGAAAACTCTTCCTCTTAAGTTTTCCTAAACCCGTAAGTAGCTCCGCGAGAATGTAATCCATCCCCGATTATTTATTTGTTTTTAAATCTCTTTATACTTTTCCTATGTCGCAATAAAATATTCCAAGGCTATCTATCCTCACCTATGCCATATTCTCCATGAACGTTTGAACTCGGAAGTCTAATCTCCTCACCATATAGATCCTCTATGGATTCTTTCAACCACTTTTAAATATTTTTTGGGTCAATTAATAATTGGCATGCCTTATCTTTGATAGTGTGCACAGATATACCCTTCCAGCTTTATTATAGTGCTTTCATCTTCCTGTACAGTGCACCGATTTCACCTCTCCTTTGTAAACTCTCTACATCCTCGCCCTACGCTCTCCACCACGCTTCATTTGTCCTATTAGTCCTGAGTTTATTTCTCGGCTCTCTGTACTTTCTTCTTCCTAACTCTATGTTGACATTCTTCCATTTTCTTCTCTCTTCCATCTTTTTAGTTTCCATGTCATTTTCCTATTTACCGTTCCCATAGTTTTTTTGCATATTAAAGAGCCCTTTTTTATGTTCCCATTTTTTATTGTAGCCCTCACTCATATTTTTTCTATTAATCCCAGGTACTCCTTCTTTTTGTTCTGTTTAAACCTCATGGATTTCATTTCCTCATCCATCTTCCCTGATTTATGTTATAGAATATGTAGTCAGGCGTAATTTACACTAAATTATGATCTCAATACGTATCAGCTTCTGGGAAACTGTTCGAGTTAATTTTCCTATTCATTAAACTGTTTCTCACAATATTATTGTTTAAATGATACCTCTATGAGTATTTCTCTCATAGTAATCCTGGAATTTATTGAAAACACATCACATTCCATTCCATTACTGAAACCTTGGCAGTCAAACGTTATCCCTAATGATAAACCTTTTAGAATCTCTGTCACTAATTGAAAAGTGAAAGCGTAGACTGATAAAGTTTCTTTGGGGAACAGCGAAGGCTAATCTTCTGATATACTATCGTTATTTCACTGTTTTGCGTTTAAAATATGAAATCGTGAACTCAAAATTCAGGTGTGAATAAATTTAAAAGCCTTCCTTCCAATTTTTTCTTTCGCCTTGACATGAGGTTACATTTTAAAATGTACCGCGGGTCGAAGATTTCTTCTGTTTTTTTAAGAGTGCTGTCTTGTTCCAACGGTTATCAAAGTGTCTTTGATCGTAGTTTGACGTAAATAAGTAGTCATTGGCATTTAAAAGTATATAAATTTTATGCAAACCACGGAGACTGTTTTTAAAAATCAGGAAATGAATAATGCTTTAATTGTACATGTATACTCAACGGTTTTGTAAGAGAGTAACTTTTGCAAATCTGGTCTCTAGTTTTCGAGAACTTGTTTATTTCCGCTTTTTTAATTAGAGTGATGAGGGCTTTTTTTTAAGTCATGTGGTATTGTTTGTAATAACCAAAGCCCGGAATCAAATCCTACCAAACCGCAATCATATTTCCTTTAACCCTCGGGATTCGCAAATTCTTTCATTTCTGTATCTGATGAATTTAACCTTTATTATTTCGTCATTTCTTGGCTTTTCAGATATAACTTTGCCTGGTTTTGATACATTTTTAGTCTACACATTTTCAAAAAAGTTGTCTAAAACAATATATTTGCCCATATTTCTAAAACCTCTTCAATATTTGTGCTCTCTAATGACTCAGCTTAGAAAAAATAAAGAAACACCAAACATCTTACCAGTGAAAAGTTAGAGACGAAAAGAGAGTGGATGACTAACGCGATTCTTGAGCTAATGACGCAACGAATAATTAATTAGAACGATGATTTCACCTAGACAAATCCGCCCAAACAACCATTATAAAAAATAATAGTAAACACTAGAAGAATGGATAAACCAAAAATATATAAAGAAATAATTTGAGATGAAGGGATAGATTTCAATTTTCACTAACAATTTTGGAGAGCCACCCAAACGTTTTGGAATATTACATTCATAATCACAACAGAGGTTTGCCATGGATACATGTTATAATGTTACATGACTTCTGTCTCTGCAGTCAATATTCCCCTTAAATTATGGAGAATTAAAGTTTAAGTTGATAATATTTTTGTTAAAAGGGGATGGTTTGAGGAACGAATAAGCATCTACATTACTTCCATTGCTTTCTTAAATGGTTTTCTAGATGTATCCCATTTCTTCGAGAATGAATTTGTGTGGGAAGGTTTTCAGTTTTAAATCTATTGATAAAGAAAACTCAGCTCCTGAGGCCTTTTAGGTCATTCGCGTCGGTGTAGTTTGAATCGGAGGAGAAATAGTTCCTACTCGTAATTTCTAATAACCTATGTCAGCGAGCTATCAACTATGTGTTTTCACTGCACAGTCGACGAACTGGAATACATTCAGATTTTGACTTATTCTTATTGGACTTACTCCTTTCTCTCAAAGGAAATAGAGTCATAGATTGGTCATACGTTTTGAAAACCACAAGCATAAAGGTATTCCGGTAGACTAGGCCCAGAAGCACGAATTTTGGAAAATTTCAATCGTGAGTTAAACGAAATGAGAACGTTGATAGTGCCTTGCTGGAAGCAAGAATGTTAAAATGACAACTCTTTCGGGATGTAGTGCCATGATTCATTCAAGTTGTTGTAGCGATAAACCCCATACATAGGTCTCTGGTATTTTCAAAAATGTTAGCTTTGACGATCTCTTTTCCCTCGTCAGACATCGCAACGCCATTTTATGAAGATGCTATCTTTTGCTCTTAATTGAGATAAGGTAAGCTGTGGAATTTTTATGACTCATCACTCTTCCTTAAAGCACACTTGCCAAACTTTTCAGACGTGGCTGTCGGGAAATATTTGTTTGGCGCCTTGAATCAGTTAAGACACTTCGCAACAAATTTTCCATACATATTTTATCAGATACAAATATTGTAATATTACAGCTGGAAGGCTTCTCAAAAGAGTGGAAAGTTTTTTGACGGTCTATTTACAAAAAATTGATCTATTGAATATCGAGTCTTTCCGTATTGGCCTGATGAGGAAACAATAAGACAAGACAATATTTTTTTATTGAATTTTAGTACAAACAAAAAATTTTAGTGAGAAACAGATCAAGAAGAGAAACCCATTAGCGCCTTCAAGGTAATTCATGAGAGATGAATAGATCTTAGCTAAACTTATGTATACTATATTTTAACATGTGAAAAATCCACAACATTTGGGTGCTACACGAATAAACCGTGCTGACATTTGTCATGCATAATGGTGGAATTTCAACACACTTCTCCTTTTATTTAGCAGAGGGGTGAATAAATGAAATGATTTTAATGGCTTCATTGTTAAATCAGGAGTGGGAAATGAAGTTTTGTGAATATATCCGCAGGTATTTCTGTATGTGAGATGTGATGATGGTAGTATGGGTTCAATATAATTTGGAAAACTCAGGAGTACTTTATCAGAATATTTAAGCCAACAGAGTTTATGTGCAAACATTTTACTCAAAGGCTACTTCTTTTACTGTCACAACATTTTAGTGAATTTAACATAGTATATTCAGCATAATGCTCAGCTTAATAATAAATTACTATCTAATGAAAATATTTATAAACTCAAGGCCGTATTTCTCCGATCATATAATACTTTTGAAAATTAAAAATTTTTAAGTCATTACTTGAACAAAAGTAGGTGGATATATAACATTATTGCAAAACACTAAATTACGACTAGTTGGAATAACGTCGAATAATTATATAATGATCAGTAAATACCTGAACAATAATCGCTCAACATTTTGTCATAATAGTGATTTTAAATTTCTGCAAACGATAACTTCTGAGTGAATGTATTATATGCCATTTTTTTTTAACTATACGTTCATTTAGAATTTATTTTATAGCATAGTGTAAATAAAGTATTCTAAAAGATGGCAAACATTATTTTTGCCATTTTCTGAAGAAGTTGCTGATGCCTATAAGGTTTGTACGTTTGTCCAAAGTGAAACATTTGTTCTTGATTATGGAAACGGTTGCTTAATCGTGAAGACACGAAAATTATAGGTCAAAATTGCCATTGGTGATGTGCGCAAAATTTGAAGACAATTTTGAATGGGAGGACGCTATCTAGGAATTAACCTCAAGCTAAAAGCTAAACTCCATTTGAAAGGCATATTACCCCTCCCCCCTAGCACATTTGGAAATATTTATTAGGCGACTGAATTAGTTTTGGTATCAACAGGTAAAACTGCGCAGATAAGTTTGAATAACGCTTAAAATAAAATGAAAATTTCTGTAGAGAAGAGAGTGATAAAAGTCATAAAAAATGTCAGAGGAGTTAAAATACATAAAAAAGAAGAATTTTAGCATGATTTCAATAATAATTGGGGCTATCCGGCATATAATAATTACGTAACCAGGTGAATTCAATAATTTTAGTAGTATTCACCAATTTTTTAGTACAAACGATTTTAACTGACAACTAGCAAAAAATGAACATAAAAGAGGATGAGCACATGAAAAGTGTATTTAGGACGTATTCATGGACCGTATATTGTCTTTTGTAGATAGGGTCAGCTGCCAGCTCGAGAGTGAATTATTGCACACTCTGATGGAATATTACCCCGACGGAGAATAAAGCCAAACGGGAGCTTCTTAGACTGCGAAGGAAGGGTCGGAAGGAACGAGGGAAGGCAGTGTGTATACATTTCAAAGTTTGTTTGTTTATTTATTATTGACTTTAGGATTCCATTTCCTCGTTATTTTCCCGACGCGTTCGTGGGAATGAGATGCGCTGCTGCGGAGTGGAATAACAAGGCCGGGAGAATCAGAAGAGTTATTTATTTACAGTCATTCCCCTCGACAAGGGAAGGATGTTTCCTCGGAATGTTTGGCTGTAACGAGGAATACACTTCTCTTCACTCAGTGCCCACTTCCACTGTCGTATGTAATTCGAAAATGAAAATCACGTTATAAGGGCTTAACACAACTCTTCCCATTGCCGCCATTCAAGAATTCACAGTATTTACGTTTCATAACAGGATTGGCCTATCTCAGGGGAAAAAGAGCAAACATTTCAGTACTGTATGATATTTGAAAATATTTAAACGATTTTCCTATGGTTTATCTATGCAAAATTTATTTTTCCCCAAGGAAATTTTATCTAGGCCTCTTGTGCTCCACCAGCAACCCACTAACATGACTCGTCTCGTCAAGGCCTCCATTTCCACTGGCGAAAGGCAAGCCGTAATACGCGTAGCCATAACTTTATTTCTAGGAGATTGTGAAATATGAAAAGTACAGTCAAAGCTTGATCGTCAAAAAGAGGAAATGTGTGAAATGCAATATTTTATATTTGCAGATGTGAGATGCGGAAGCCTTGATACAACCAACAGGTACTTATAAAGCACTCATATGACTGACTATATAAACACTTTGGGGATTAATGACCTAGCCAATACGAGTACATGCTACACACTTCCCGGAATACAGAGGATTATCAACTCTCACCCATTATAAGGATAATAAGATTATTATTTCTTCACAAGAATATTATAGCTCTCGTTTTTACAGAGAGTAATCGGTAACAATTCAATTGCAACAACAATTCTCCTCAAAACTCCAACCGTGTGGCAATTTTTTTTGCGGATTTTACGAAAGGGCCAAATTCGTCCCCGAGTGCACTCCGGGAGATGAGCTTAAACCACGACCTAGCTAGGTGGCGACCGCTCTACCCAAAGGTCCTAACACGGCCGGCAAGTCAATGGTCTAACAAGGAGGAGAGGGGAGGGAGGAAATAAGGATGGCTTAGAGAAGGGGAGGAGAGTGGCAAAAGGGGGGGGAGGTGGTTGGGGGAGAGGGGGGAGAGAGAGCTTGCGGGAGCGGTGCCCACAATCGATATTGGGCGTCGATATGAACAGGAACGACGGTGGGTGGGGGGAGGTGGTGGTGGGCTGGAAGGTGGTGAAGAGAGAGGGAGAGATGGAGGAGGACGGAGATAGGTCGGTGGTGTCGATGGAGGTGCCACGCATTCACCAGGGGGACGAGAGGTGAGAGTGGCGGTAAACGGGGGGTAGACGGGGGGGATGAGACGGGGGGGCCGAAGGGAAGGGTAGGAGAGGCGGAGGGCCGGCGATGGGAGGGGAGGTAGATGGCAGGGTGGAGCTGGGGGATTTCCGCGCGGATGGACATTAAGTGGAAGTGACGAACGAGTCGGGGGGATGCTGCTGGTTGTGCTTTTTCCCCAGTTTTCCAACGGAGCCACCTGCTAAAAGAGTAGGGGTTGGGCTAATTTTTGCGGGATGAAGAGAGAGAAAGAGGGAAAAAATTTTGTGGATGTGATGGTTATGTTTTTGAAGCGTCATGTCAAGAAAGATAATATCTGGCAATGTACGGGTTAGGGGAAAGTTGAGGCACGAAGTTGGGAGAGTGGGGTTGCCTCCTCAGAAAACAAAAGACAAGCAGCCGTCAGCCAAAAATTCGTTTAATCATTTTTATTTCCTTTCATCTCTCTCCAAAGCACTTTGCAGACACATTTTTCGTCGTGATTTCAAATCATTGACGATTGGAGGTAAAGTCTTACTTGTATAAGTGAGTCACATTCAATTAATATGATAAAATTTTATATAATTATCCTGTTGATTTCATACGTCACCACTTTCTTCCCAAAATTATCCCAGGGGATTTTTTCACTAATTGGTTTACATGAATGGAGGCTCCGTGCAAAATTGAGAATAATCTTTTTTTTGTTAGTACAAAATATAATTTAGCTTGAGAACGCTCTATAATGTATCAAATTAAACTGAAGGACTGATAAATATTGCACCGATGACAAAAGTTCAGCAAAATTAATAACGTTATTACACATTCTTACGAACTTATAGAACACCACACAAGAGCATCATAAAGGACTGAATTTAATTTTGTAATTTTAAATTTAAATTAATACGCTATTTTAAGTAAAAAGGAATTGTGGTAAATTAAATATGAGAAAAACATCAAATAGATGTTTTCATAAAATTTCAAACTTTCTTTCGCTCCTTAAATCAATAATAGTGTGTCCCTCGATCCAGGGTCAAAGTGTTCTGGCAGTATTTCTCAGTCTAACAATGGCGTTATTTTTTAGCCAGTGAGCATTATGAAATGATACATCTCAAATAAAAATAGTGAAAATGAAAACGTTTTCGTCGTTAAAGGAAATATTATCTGATAAAGTTACAAACTACTAACCTATGATACCAAAATAGTTCCATTTTTCCTCAACTTGCAGGTTACGTGAATTGATACATGCGATCGAACAGAATTTTTATTTATATTCCATGTTTTCAGGCTTATCTTTGTGGAAATCCATTATCACTGATGCAATAAAAGGGTGCCTGAGGATGATGCCTCGTCGAAATGCATGGAAACTAGTTGTACTAGTTGTAATGCGAGTGGAAAGAATTTTTTAGTGGCTAATTATTAAAAGAGGTGACTCCAATGCTATTATTAACTCTCAATTTTGTTTTCGATCCAATTTTTCTCAATTCCTCATTTTTCACCAACAAAACACGTAATTGCAAGAAGACATTTATTTATTTTTCTACCTCATTCTACTCTTTACTTTGTTTAGTGCGCCCCCCAACTAACTTCTGAGAATGAAATAATTCAATCCAATTAGCTTTTCAGATCCAAATACAGTCTCAAACTCAAGCAAGAGAGTTCAGATTTTCAATTACCTATTAAGTCTTTGGCATCATTCATTTCTTTCCTCGACTTTTCCTGGCATAATTCTTCATCTAATGCATTTTCACTTGAGATTAGGTGCAACTATGATAGTCAGATAGATCTACAGAATCCGGAAATCAGGTTGCTCTAATTTTTATCCTGTTAGCTTTAAACCTTATATTTTTAATTTTAGACATTTAATGCCATTGGCTACCAATCAACAACATAATGGCTAAGGCCAGGGTTCTATTTTGTCATATACTCAGGTGAAGAAACAAAAGGAAATGTAGTCCTGGAAATGACCGTCGAGAAAATCTCCCGGAGTAACTTAAACACAACAGTGTGTGCTGCAATAATGTACGTGGACAGTCAAGGTTCTCACCAATCACCACGCGTTCAAGTTCAAGTATATGATATGATATGATGATATCAATTCAAGAAATGATATTAATATACTCACTTCCTTAGAAAAATGTCATCGTCCACATAACCTATGCAACTACGTGATGGCGTGCAAAATGTAATTTTTTAAGTCAGGCAAACATCACGATTTCTAAACTCTTCAAACATAAGGACACAATGGACAAGGCAAAAATATACACTCCCTCTCCCCAGTCATAGAAAATAACTGGTCCAATTTCCGGAAATGCCTTAATAATTCCTCAGATCAAACAAATATGCATTCTTCAACGCACAAATATACCTGATTCACAGACCATTCACAGACCTGATTCATAGACCAACATTCAATCACAACGCATCGAAATCAATCTCTAATCAAATAATCTATGATTTATCGCGGGGTGCTTAATTATGTAGAGAGCGAAATTGGCGAAAGTCTTTTCTGCGAAGGTTTGCTAGGTGTTCCCTGGCTCATGAAAATGTCATTTCTGTTAACTTGCTCTTTTCTAGTGAAAAGATTGATTAGATTGCATAATTGTTAATTGTTTGTTTTTCCAAAAGTAAAACAAGTAATATGTCAAGTAAATAACCTGTAAATTCGCTAAAATGTTCTGAAACGAATTTCAATATCAGACTCCCGAATAATTTGTTCCGAACTGAAAAGGACTGATGAATATTTCAGCGAAGCAGTCGTTCAACAAGGTGAATAAACGATGCTAATTTATTTCTTTTCATGACTAATAGAAAAAATAAGTAGGCCTTAAGCGGAAGTAATTACTGGAAAAAACGAAACTAAAGTCAAATCTATTGAAATATCAAACCATAAAAAATTGAGCTAATTTAAAAGGTTTCAAAATATACAATCGGTCTAATGGTGACTCAACGGCAAATACGCCTCTAATGATTTTGGGTAAAATAAAAAAAATGGTCAAACATATATATTGAAATCTATTTGAACCAAAAGACGAAGAAGGAGGCAAGAAGGGGCCAGATATTTTAGAAATGAGCACGAATGAAATGATTCTGTAATAAACGGTCAGCGCAAAATGAGGATGTAACCGGAATCAGTTTTAAACTAATCCTATGATAACGACTACTCCGATGAGTCTTCATTGATTTGGCAAAAAACATATAGATCGCATTCAGAATCAATTATGATGCTTTCGGATCAAAAGCAATCATGAATCATTTGTTAAAGCTGTTACACGTGGGGGTGCTCTGTTGACGTGCCATGAAAGCGGTTGAGGGAGGTTTCGGACGAATCGGTGCGGAGGAGAGAAGAGGGTGAGAGGAGACTGGAAGGGAAAGCAGCGTGTTCGGCTTTCGTGCAACACGATTTTTCACTCACGCATTCTCCGCAATGAAAAGAGGAGATTAAGGGAGAATTGTAGGAAAAAAGTGGGAGAGGAATATTGGAAGAAATGAGAAAATGGTGAGGACGATGATGTAATGGAGGAAGCTGAAGGGTGAGAACTGTAAGGAAAAAACGGAGCCTCCAAAAAAAACAATCAATTTCATTATTTAACACAAAAAATCCTATCAACATGATCATCATTCACCATAAGAAATTATATTTGCGGAGAAGATTCCAGGGGAAAAAAACGATAACCCGGGACTACTTGCAACTGCTTAAATGTTTTTCACATGAATTCCAAGATATATACTTCTGTATACGCATTACACTGCCAGCCGCCTAGGGGAACTAGCAAAAACATATCCTAAGAGGAATTGGAGATTTAATCATGAAGACTATGAAATTATTTCATTTTCGTCTGAAAAATTGCTGAGTCTATATTTTATGCTGCTGTCATAAACCAATGGCCTCGAGAAAACGGACTCCTAGTTAAGGAAGTATCTGTTCTTTAACTTCTTAATACAGCCTTTCTAATGACTATTTTATGTCTTTATATGGTCCTTTGTCTCCAAAATCCACTATTACGATGATTATTTTTTCAGTAGGTTTAGTCTTGCTTGATATATTAGTGGCTTTAGCCTGTGTACTTTAAGGTGCAATCGATATGAGATTTATTTTTTCTTAACTGTGTTAGTGCGACTTCATCTCATGTTGGTTACAGTACTCGAATTAAACATTTCTTAGTTCGCTGAAAAAGTCCCGTAAAAAATGTATAAATCGGTTTTTGATCATATTACCTGCGAATAATATATTGTTGCAGAATATTTTATAGCAGTATTAGTTACTAGGCGAGGCAACTGGCAGTTGAGGTCATTTGCGCTTAAGGAGATTGGCAGATAATTCGGTAGAGGTACGTTTTTCAGGGAATGGGAATAGGGTGAAATGAGCCTACTCTTAACTAAATACGCCCAGGGGTCCACAATTTAAAGTCCCATCCCACGGACGGCGTACTCCACCTAAAATACTCTCCACACAGATCCTAAGTAGGGAACGAAATACAGCTGAAAAATTCTTCCACCGCTGGAATTAGTATAAGGTTCTTTAAGGTGGGAACCCAGTACAATTCCCGCCGCAATAACCTCTTCCCAAATATTTCATTATTTATATAAATGTAGAATAAGAAGAAATCCAATTGAAAAACATTTGGTTACCCTATTGGCACCTTTGGTTATATTACACACACAAAACCTTCCTTACCCGCCGAAATGGTTATAGTTTTGTAATTACCAAGGATTATAATTTTAAATCAGTTATTAGCGATTATAATACATTTTTATTAACGACGAAATAACTCCCTAAAATTGCTCTTCTGATCCTAATGAACGCCGATCTAATAATAAATCTACAATACACCAAATTAATATTTACTTTCCGTTAAGTCGACAGCCACTCTTTAATACATGTATATCCACAGCAGTTACTTCAATGCGTGATATGAATACTTTGATTTACTTTGATGAATAGTATTTATTTACGCAACCTACAATTCTGTCCATCCTATTCCATTTTAAATGGCAAACCCAAAAGTTAAAGGCAATGAAAACTTAGTCACGAGAAAGATTATAGCCGTTTGATAACTGCAAATGCTTGGTTTTACTTTGCATAATTTTCTTATATTCTTTGCACTTATCTTTGTATGGAAAAGAATTGAATAAAGTTTGGTTTATGACGCAAAAATATCATTTCACGCCACACATGTATAGGACCATAATACTACCTTAATACGAGTAAACGTAATATACTCGTTACTAGTATTCAGTTATTTATTTTAAATTATAGCAGTCCACCTTGACATAACTTTTCTAAGGTCTTTTTACTATCAAACGGTCTAGTAATAAAAATGGGGTTTCAAATATTTAGTCAACTGTTCAAAATAATCTTGCAGAATCATGTTTTCAAGCATGCCCCGGGACTTAGTTCAGTAGTACATAACCTCTGTATTGACAGTAATAATACTAACAATTGACTATTCAGGTGATTTTTTGAAAATATTTGTGCTTAGGCGTGTAGTTTTAACTTTATTAAACTTAAAAAATCTATACGAATCGGGAAAATGTGACTACCTGAATTGAGAAAATTAAAGTTACTTTAGGGCACATTGTGCACCATTTGACTCGCCTATAGAAATACATTAGCTAATTTATTTACTGAATATTTCCATTGGTTTAACACATTAGAAATTGACGGAGCCCTTGCAAATTTTAAGAAAATCACCAGATTTCACGATCCCGCCAAGAGCTGGAATATTGTACGCGGGGCAATGAGGCCAAGCATCCGGCAAATAACCTACTCTGAAAATTCTCCATTGAATCCCCTCCTGGGCCGTATGAATAGAATCGAAATAAAAACGAAGGTGGTAATGCATAAGAGATTGATGAATAAGGGGAGGGAGATGTGGGGAGAGGAGAACGTGAGAAGGCAGGGAGGAAAAAAAATGTGGATAAACGAGCGGAGGGGAGATGAGTTGAGGATCATGCATGGGGAAGCGAGGGGAGAGGGGTTGATGAAGGGGAGATTAGAGAAATGGAAGGATTTTGGGTTCATTGGATGAAGAAGAAGGCAGTGTTGCGTAAAAGAGGGGAGGTCGCCTCCACGGGGCTCCGTTGCATGGGCCTGACACCTTAAGGGTCGGAGGGGAGAGAAGGTAGGCCGAGCTCGGCATGGCATGCAGCGGGGATCGGGAACGGGGGAGTGTGACGTGAGTGGTGTGTTACGAGGGATGGAAGGGGGAAATCGGTAGGGGAGGGCGTGACAGACTTACGTCAGACTCAATTACAGGGAGCAGCCCAATTTGCGGGCATAAAGGCCGATCCGTGTTGATGGATGGTTGCTACCGAGCCCGCGGCAAAGAAAGGCGGCGTCTGGGGGTGGCGCTGGGTAGGACTAGGAGAGGGAGATCGCTTCGGTGTGAGGCGGCGCCTTTTGAGGGAACTAAGAGAGGAAGGCGGGAGAGTTAGTTTTTTTTCGCAACCGCAGTCGTACACAAAGGAGAGTACCAGTCATATTAAGGTCGTCACTGAGCCGGGCATCTTAAATGAGCTCCACGAAAAACTTTTTATGCGATGCAGTCCCAGCGGCGTCATTATGCAACTGAAAAAATTTGAGGTGGTATGTAAATTTTTACTCGACTCTCCTTTCATGTGCAACGAAGTCGCCTGTCAGAGCACCTTGTCGAACGCCACAATATCAACCTCCATAAATGTTTACAAAACCGTAGCCGAGCTGGAAGCCATACATGTTGCCCTTGAAATCACAATAACCCGAACGTATTTCTGCTTCAATATGAAATAAGTGAATCTTCAACGTGAAATACATGTAAATACCCATAATGATACAAGTAGATACACATACACACAGAAGTTCACACGCGTATATATATATATATACATATATACATATATATATATATATATATATATATATATATATATATATATATATATATATGTATATATATATAGTCACTTTCTTGGAAAAACCACGAACGTGCACAATAAAATTCACTAAATAGTCATAGCAAACACAGAAACCAAACATACAAAAGAGGGACTCTTCCTCTTGAGAAAGGTGGTTGCACCTCCAAAAATTCGAGAACTAGTGAGTCCCTCTTTTGTATGTTTTGGTTTCTGTGTTTGCTATGACTATTTAGTGAATTATATATATATATATATATATATATATATATATATATATATAACTTTTGGACGGCACAATAGAACACAGAATAAAACAGATAAGACGTAAAAGGACACTCACACTGTAGATGATTTAAGCTTTCGGCCTACTCCGAGGCCTTCTTCAGGCCAAAAGTTATATTGCTCTCGTGAGTACTTCCGCATCATCGATATATATATATATATATATATATATATATATATATATATATATATATATATATATATATATATATATATATATCCATGAAATTGACGCTCTCCGCCGACGCACAAACACACAAACACTCGGATAACAAATATTCCACACACAGAAACATAAATTAAGGACACTTACAGTAGATATTGACGTTTCGACGGCACCGCCGTCGTCATCAGAATCGGATGACGAAGGCGGTGCCGTCGAAACGTCAATATCTACTGTAAGTGTCCTTCATTTATGTTTCTGTGTGTGGAATATTTATTATCCGAGTGTTTTTGCATATATATATAATATATATATATATAGTATATACACATAGGGGGGTGTATACTTTAAAAGACACTATTTTTTATAATGTCACATAAAATAACTCCCATTTAACTGATCGCTTGCTTACAGACAGTAGTTCATTTTGCAATGTTGTCCGTGAACTATTTGTGGGAAAATTGCACTTGACATCGGAAATTAATTTAAAGTGTACCACGAATTTTATCATGATTGCCGAATGTGATCATCTTTTAAGTTTTTTTAAAAGGGTTTTTATGCTGATAAATATTATTTCGCTGATATTTAGCCCTATGAAATCCTTTAGTTTAAAACTGTCTATATTCCGTTGAGAATTCCTTGGCAAGCTGTAGCTTTTCACAACATTTGGAACGAAATCGGTTGTTGCAATGAAACATTCCACTACGTCAACAGATTATTTACTTGGTTGTATTGGTTCAATTTAAGAAGCTGAACGAAATGAAAATGACCGATAACATAGTAGAGGGCTTGGGCGTGGATTTTCGAGGAAACAATTTTTACTGTCACAGTCAGTTTTAAGGGGAGGATGAAATGATCAAAAAGATTCATAGATGGTTAAGGGAATCTCAACTTATGTACCATTGCTGCAATAATATTTTCAATAACAAATCACATCTTTCGAACAAAAAATTATAAAATAAATATTTTATTTTCCATGTATGTGTGTTTAAAAATAATATTTATGTATGTGTATATATATTTATATATATATATATATATAAGTGGGTCGCGGTAGTCCAGTGAGTAGAGCGTTGGACTACTGACCGGAGGGTCCGGGGTTCAACTCTCGGCACCTGCAAGAGATTTTTTGGGTACCAGATCTTCCTGGGAAACCATAACCGGCACAGGGAAAGGAACTGGCCCCCCTACCCTAATGTGTGAATTTCATACGCCGTCGGGCTCAGTACTGGGCGAACTCTGCCATCACCTACTAAACCGACCTTCGGGTTGATTACTGTGTTTATGGTTCATGGCTATATATATATATATGTATATTTTTTATTATGAATCGTGTATATCATATATATATGTATATATACATGTATATCTTTTAGCTGCTGATGAGCACCTAATGAGTAAGGCGGAAACATCTAAGAAACCACGGATAACAGCTCAAATAAGAGGTCTTATTGACGAAGAAGAAAAATAAGAATCCAAAGAATGAGAGTGAAAAAGACAACATGAAAAAGGGAAATAGCGAGATGGCTTATAAACTAGTGAGGAGGCAATACGGAGAAAGAAAAACAAAATCGCAAAACATGCGAGCCGCTAATGGAAAAATACGAATAGATGATGACGACATTGGGAATAGATGGAAAGAATACATTGAAGTACTCTCAAGCTTGTAACGACTAGAAGATGGCTCAATTAAAGATGAAAGCATGATAGGTAAAGTTGATCGGGGTCCGCAGATATTAAGAAGCGAATTCGAGAGAGCCATGGCAGCTCTGAGAAACAACAAGGCACCAGGAGTTAACCAAATAAACGGAGAAATAATCAAGGCACTCGGGGTCAAGGCGGAGGATGCCCTCTATGGAGTAACCAAAGATAGTTACGATAGCGGAAAGATACCAGAAGACCTCGAGAAAAGTATAATGATTGCAATACCTAAGACACCCATAACAGATAAATACGAAGAACACACAACATCAAAAATCCTTACTCGGATAATTAGCCGAGGAATAGAAGGAAGTATAGAAGGAAAACTCTCAGAAAACCAACTCGGATTCAGGAAAATCCGAGTAGCAAGAGAAGCGATTCTCAGCTTGAGAGTTCTGGCCGAAAAAATGAGACACGTAATAAAGGCATTATACGTGACAATCGTGGACTTGGAGAAGGCCTTCGATAATGTCGAATGGAACAAGATGTTCAAAATACTAGAAGTGCTTGGATTGGACTACAACGACTGAGGAATTATCCATAACCTCTACAAGAGTAAGGTTACAACAACGAAAAACGAAAAATTAAAGAAAAATAGAAGCCAGAATAAACAATGGACTAAGACAAGGATGCAACCTCTCGCAAGCAATATTTAAGGTACTATGTATATCTGGAAGAGGCAATAAAATAAGCACAAGAATTGGGTATCAAAGGAGTCAAGGTAAGTGGAGAAGAAATCAACATGCTCCGGTTGGCAGAAAACATCGCTGTAGTGGTGGAAACGCGAGAGAACCAGCAAGCAACTCTAAGTGCTATGGATCAAGTACTATGGGAATATAATATGAACATCAACAAGAAGGAAACTAAAATCCTTGTGTGCGGAACAGAGAAGCTGAATGCAGATATCACAATTCAAGGAATGAAACTAGAACAAGTGAAATTCTTCATCTATCTGGGTAGTAGCATAACATGGGATGGAAGAAGTTCGATCGACATCAAGCGAAGAAGAACCCAAGTTAAGAACACGTTCATGAAGAAGAGACAACTACTATGTTCAAAGAACCTATGACTGGAAACAAGGAAGTAATTTGTCAAGACTTTCGTTTAGAGCATGGCGCTCTATTGTTCCGAGACTTGGAACATTGGAAAAGTGGACCAGTGAAGAATAGAAGCCTTTGAAACATGGTGCTGAAGGAGAATGATGAAGATTGAATGGACAGGAAAAGTAAGGAACGAGGAAGTATATAGAAGAGCAGAAGAGGGTAGGACCATATGGAAAACTCTTCGACAAAGAAGAAATAGATGGATTGGACACACATTGAGACACAATGAATTGATTAGGAAAATAAAAGAAGGAAAAATAGAAGGAAAGGTTCAACGAGGAAGACCAAGAGATATGCACGTAGAGCAAATTAAGGACGTAAAACAGAGAAGGTAGCAAGGACTGAGGGAATTGACATAAAATAGAGTAGAATGGAGGGCTGCAGTAAATCAATCCTAAGATTGAAATACTGAAAAAAAATATATATATATATTGTAAAATATATTTGTATTTTTTATGTGATAAGTGAATGATAAAGAATGATATCATGTTTCTTTGAATTACATTACGAAAAACGTTCAAGGTGATCTCCCGTCTTTGAAGCATTTTTCTTGATTAATAAATTCCATAGAGTGAATATATGATCGTTGAAAATTCCATTCGCTTTGTAATGTTCGGCTATAGGGGGCGCTCGGGTTGAATGACATAAAAGGGAACGCATTAAATGAGACAACAACACCGCGACTTCAAGCTTCACTAAACAGAGGGCTATGGTGGCTCTTCTACACGCAAAAATTCTATCAGGGGTTCCGTAACGTTCGAACCGTCGGAGAGCTGAAAATGTAAATCCTTGTCATGAAAATAGATGAATGACATCATATCATGGGGGTAGACGTTATGAAATAAATATTTTTTGAAAAATTTTAAGAGGGAAACATATCGATGGGTAGAGTTAGGGATAGGACTGTAAAATTCGAGAGCTAAAAGGCTGAGTGGGTAAAATCCAAAATGGAACGTCAATAAGCCTCCCCTCAAGCGCGAGTGAGAAAAACGGAAAGAAATGACACGCTGTATTGGAATACTGCGACGTGTCAAGGTAGATGATGACAGCTTGGGCCGGTCTTATCTCAAAATAAAATTTCAAAACATTTCGTAGCGATCGATAGAAAAATTTCGTTCTTTATTTTTGTCTAGGGCCATGATGCAATGCTCTTGGAACTTAACTTTAAATCAATTGCAAGTGTACGGTGAACAAAATAAAAGTCTCAGGTAGTTTTGGCGAGCAAATTTCGTCGCTGAATGAATATGCAAGAGTATCTGTCGACTACATACGAAGACCGGATGATTAGTGTATTTCTACCGTCCGTAGCAAGAATAATGCACTAATAGTTTAAGGTCTATCAGAAAAAAAATGAATATTGAAATATTATTAGCTAACATTTTTCACTGTTTTTTCAGCTAAAGCGATTTCTAAAGTGATAATTTGCCCTCTGACGGGCACTCTAATATGCACTACCGAAGAAAAACATGAGTGTTTGTTGCATAACAACCGGCACTATGGATGAATGTTGTGCCACGTATCTACTTGAAGGATGTGTCAGTGGAAGTTCAAGAAGCAATGCTCCATTAGATGGGTGAAAAAGGAACCTGAAGCTGATATTTCAATTTTAATTCACTTTTAGAATACACAGCAAGTATTTGGAAATGTCCAAAATTGGCGATAATAAGAAAAATATGTAGCCAAAAAGTTCTGCTTTAACTACCGTAGAGAGCAAGTCAGTTAAATTTTTTACGAAGGTGCAAATTACGCGAGCTTTTAAATCTTACAGTTATACAATTTGTTTGCCCTCTTTTGAATGAATGCTGTCATATTTTGATACTGAGAATGAATTCATAGAAAATCGGAAAGACTTGACAAGATGTCAAAAGTTTACTCAATTTCTATGTCTGAAATCAATTCATACGTTTGATTCTCCGTTGTTTCAATTAATGTTTTCATGTTTTTATCGTTTAATTGTTTTATTAATGAAAAATAAATCCAGTGTTTGATTGTTTCAAAATAGCAATAAATTTTTAAATATCCTGAGTATATATGAGTTTGTTAGCTAACTATAGGTCATATGATGCGAATAATAAGATAATATACGAATACGAGTAGATCAAACTTGTTTTTCATTTCATTGATCAGACTCGCCTATTTTTTCGAAGATAATTCAACATTCATAAGTTGGATAAATTGAAAAATCAATACAAAACCACTTTATTTCACGAACGAAGTCAGTCGCTCAATTTTCTGTGGTACATAACAGAGTGAATGAAGAAAACAATATATATTTGTTCGCAGGTTTCCGCGGCGATGAGTAGATGATTTCCACATTTTTCGGGCTACGTCCGCGTAAGTCGTTTAAAATCACAACAATTTCAACAGGGACAACGAGCTTCTTTCCATCCTTGACCTGAAGGCGCCAGCAGGATATCTGGCGAAACTGTTGTGATTTTAAACGACTCACGCGGGCGCAGCTCGAAAAGTATGAAAATCAAAACAATATATACCTTACATTCACGTACCTAAGACGACTTCCTTCTGTATCACATTATACACGAGGGTTATTTTTGAAGTGAAGTCCGTTTGGTCATTCAAAGAATATATTAGTAAGAAATGGTATTTATTGACGGAATGAGTTTCCAACAAATGTACTTCTTTTTTCTATATAATCGCCGTTCACTTCTAAGCACTTTTAGTAATGCTGTACCAGCCTATTTAATCCATTGTCATTGGATTTGCAGTGCTGTACCAGCCTATTTAATCATTGTCATCAGCAGCGGCTTGAGTTGTTCGTCCTCTTCAAATCGTTGTTTCGTTGTTCACCAAGCCACTGTTTCAAGGGCAAGAAGGGGAAATAGTGGCAATGGTGTAAGGTTGGAACTGTTGATAGCGGTCCAAAATCGCTCGTCCATTAAACATTGTTACCTTTTGGTGTTGATGTTACCAAATTTAGGTACACACCTTGCACGCAATAAGTGATACCCAGGCTTTTCGGTAACAACCGTGTGGAAAGTTATATATCCAACAAGACCAAATTCATTAGCCAGGGTACTAATCGTCAATTATCGATTAGAGGGCAGTTCTAAGTCCACTTGTTGTGGGATTCCATCGGTCTTGATACCGGATCTGCCATTCTGCTCTTCGTTCTTAACAATCGTACGGCCATTTTAAGTATCTACGCCCTCGGCTAACCTTTCCTTCACTCATTTCTGTAGGGCCATAAATTAGGCACAACTCCCGATGGATTTGGGAAGCAGATGATTCTATTTACACACAAAATTCAAATAATAGCAGGCACTTCGCAACTGGAGGGAGCAACGCTTATCGCGGGCATTGCTACCTGCTTTCACCGACAGGCAAACAATTACTGAATGGAAGTAATGGCATCAGTGGCCCCAGAAACAAGCAATAGATGGTGCTGCATAGGTACAACTATGTTCTGGCCCACCAATATTTAAATATAAGAAAATGACCTTAAATTTTTGAATATGACTTAACGTGAGGGTATCGTTCTTAAGTAATGATTACTAATTAATAACCAAGGTATCTTGATAAAATTATTCTGCATATTAATTGATCCTCATTTGCACATTTTTGTAAATTATAGTTAAAAATTTTGATTTGTTTTTTTTTCAGGAAGCCGTAGATTGAAGTAGCTCGCCGTATGGAGAAGATATAAGCTTGCAGTGTGATTGTATCTCTTCATTTGAGAGACTATATTGGCCGAAAAATCCACGTTGAAATAATGACTGTATATGGAAATGATAACCCATCATAACAAACAGTTCTGCGGTAGAAAAGGAATTTTCAAACTGGCGAAGAGCAACCATCAATGTTATCATGAATGAGCTTGATCTTAGTAACGGCAGCTTTTAGAAAATTACAGGTATTCTCAAGGAACTGAACACGTCAAAGTTGTCAACACGCTGGGTTCCACGACTACCGACTCCTTTTTAGAAGCAAACACTGAGCGACCAGCAATCGCACCTACAATTGACCCACAATCAAAACAATGTGGCTTTAAAATTTCGTCATGTCCATCGTATTTTCACCTCAAGCGACTTTTTCTTATCATCAGAACTCAAAAACCATTTTGGGTTCGGAGATTTGACAACACAAGTAACATCATTCATGAGTTGGACCAACGATTTTCGACGTCTTCTGCAGAGTTCTACAATGGTGACCCCCGAAAGGTCAAGGAACGCTGGAATAAATGTACAACACTGGATGATGACTATGTAAAAAAAGGTCTTGAGAATAAAAAATAAATATTAAGTTTATATTTCGATTATTTTTACTAATAAATAAAAGTTTATGATTTTAAAATACAGTTCATTAAACTTTATAAGAAAAAATTATAAAATTGCCCTAGAAAAGCAAATCATATTTTAAAAAGAGAGAAATAATTCTGAATAAAATTTTAAGGATTCTCGACAATATTCTGACAATCTAGTATTTCCTTACCACCACAATTTGTTGTGAGGACTATTTATTTACCATGTAAGTGATGAATGTATCGGAATCGAAATGGAAATAACACATTCATTGTATAATACACCTATCGGGTCAAACAATCTCTGCATGATAGAAATTGCGAATTTAGATTTATTGAAAATCTTTTCAATATTGTCCATTCCACGCGGAATGTAGGCATCGAGAAAAGGTGGATGCCATGAGGTAAGAGTTTGAGATGAATAAGAGATGGATAGAGGGGAAGGGAGGAAGATAAGAGTGAGGGCTATGGATAAGAGAGGGGGAAATGGCTGGAGGGTGGCAAGGGGTTGAGAGAAGTGGGGAAAGAGAGGAATTTTGGGGAGGAGCGTGGGCGGGGGAGGGGGGCCGAGGCGAAGAGAGATCGGGAGGAGGTTTTGGGGAATTTTTTGATTAATTGAGTAGTGTCTTTATACATCGGGGTTAATCAGGGGATGGGAATATTTCATTCTTTATGACGGGGCATAAAAGAGGATGGAGAATGCCCCGTAGGGAGCTGATATTAAACGAGAGATGATGGCTTTTGATGAACGGTGTGAGGAATAACTTGGGCTCGGGTAGAAGTTATCCGCAGAGAGGAATCAGTGCAAATTTATTCTCAGTTTATCGACCTTTCTCTTCATTTTGTTGTTTTCGACCATACTGCGCGAGATTAATAACAAAAGACAAATTTCATGAGGCAAAATTACTGTTTTGAAGCGAAGTAAACATCGGATAATGTTACAACATCAAAAATGCTTCTTAATTTTGTCAATTACTGTTACTAGTCAGGGCTTAAAAGACTTTTTTTGGACTAATTATGTTTTAAAGTGCATCATTTAAAACAATTTAGCTGCGATTAGGATTTTTTCAGTTTATAATATCATATTTAAATTTTAAAGTAGTGCATAGGATTATTAAATAATTGGTAATGATTGACCCCGAAAATTCTAATGAAATAAATTCTGGTTATATATATGCTTAAGATTCAGTTAAACAAAAAATATTATTGTTCAATCGTGTTGATTGAAGTTATGAAAAATATCATAAAGCAGGGCCAATTCACGACAAATTTCGGTTTGTGATATGATTATGTGAAAACATAAAATGCAAAAAAATGGAATGCGTTACAGACAATTAGAGTTGATAGTCGAAGTAGCAGTAAATTTAACTTCATCCTTAGATTTATTTCTTTCTTTTTCATAATGTTCTATCTGCGTGCATAGTTTTAAGAGTCAAATATCCTGAAATTTTCGCAGAATATCAATTTGGCACAACCTCCTTCGATGACTTCATAATCTTTGGTAAAGTAGTCCCATTTTACTGGAAATTCCCAGAAAATCTGGTATGTAGGTCATTGATAAATTCAATTTTAACGCAAACCGAAAAGTAGGTGAACCATAACGCATTTTAAAGGATTTTCTACCTTTTTAGGATGATACTCTTCCAGCTACATCTTCGATCAATCTAAATACATCATAAAATAAAATCGATAAAATAAATATATCAATCCTCGTCTAAAGAAGTACGGTGAAGTCAACAGTTACCATGCTTTAAATTACTTAAAGTATAAATTGTTCAATAAAAATATTTAAGAAACATCAAACTTTACAAATTATTTATTAAGATAGTTTGCACAAACTTCAAGCTGACTTGCCCGTACTGGCGAAATCACATAAAGGTTTTAAAGAAAACGAGCAAAATATTAAATTTATAGGGTTACTGATCATCCGAAACTTGTATAAACTTCATTACGGATGTAGGTACATGAAAGAGTACTAGACAAGACCATCATACTATGATGGGATACAGAGTAATAACGTCCCGAATTAGTAGATTTTGATCTTTAATTTAATAGCTATGCAATGTAGCCAAACATTTAAAATGGAATGGAAGAAAAAGGACGTTTCTTAATGTTGATGAATATTATTTCATTAAATAAATTATGCAAAAGATTAGTTGTTAAAACTAAGAGAGATTGACGGATGTGAGGTTTAGAGGAAAGGAGAGATATTAGAAAGAGTAATTAGCTATGAAGCAATGGATCAAGTAACACAAGAAGAATTAGGAAGCTCTATGATAGGAGGGATGACCAGGAGAATGGAACAGAGATGCAGAAGGTAGAGAAAATACGGATCTGGGAAAAAATTAAGATGGAATTAAAATAGAAAGCTAACTTCACAAAGCAGGCAGAAAGCAGATAGCACAAAGCGAATAGAAAATAGCTTAAAACGCATTGTTCTTAGAGAATCCTGCAGTAGGAAAATAAAGAGTTGCAATTTACAGTCCAATGATAAGAGGAATTTTATAAGCGCGAGAAAAGTAAAAATTATTACAAGGAGGAGAAATTCCCGGGGCACAAAAAAGAAAAAAATCAAACGAAATTCAAGAGTTGAGACAGTAAAGTACTTTTCGCACCAAAACATATTGAGGAAAAGTGGAATTAATACACTGAAGCGATTTTACAACTAAGAGAGGCCCCGGTAACAAAAAGTCAAATTCATGTGGATGAATCTTAACGTAGATCCAGGAATACCAGCTACAGCGATAGAAAGAGTACTACGCGAAATGAAGACGGGCAAGATTTATATGCTGGCATATTATACTGACAATGCGTGTTCTTTTTATAAAGTTGTAATTTGATTTACGTCGTTCTGCTTTTATTATTTTTACGAACGTAACTAGATGATGAAAAATATCAACAGAAGACTACCGAAAAGCTTAAACGGCTGCCGATAGGAATATGATGTTTAGGTTATCTAGAAGAGGAGTTACAATGATGCCTAGTAACTAATTAGAAAATTTTTATAAAGAAATTTAGAACATAGAATGACTTTTGCTTAACTTTGAGGATTATATGGTACTGGATAGATTAGTTTGGAAAACTTAATAAAGTACTGCATCACAGAGGAAGAGAAATTGATTGGAAAGTGGGGCCCTTATTGAAAATCTCAACATAAACCATACCGCAAGAACCATAACATAACAGTAAGTAAGGGTCTCACATAGACACCTTAAATGTGCAACAAAAGCAGTAAGAACTTTGTAATCGCCAGGGGGTATTGGCTTATGATCCCACGAAGTAATAGTAGATGCATGGAAAGAGTTAAAGGCAGGATTGAATATACGAAAGGAAATTGGCGCACATACTGGTGTACTAGAATGTCAGGTCTGAAAAATTTCCAAATAACATGTGACGTACGGGACTCATATGAGACATATAGAGCTAGGAATCGATTAATAAATAGTTTGGTTAGTCTAAAAATGATATATAACTAATTATACCCCTGCATTGAATTATTGCAGTAGTATATTGCATTCATTTTTGAATGAATTTAAGGATCGATTGGTAAGGAATTAGGGGCGGAAACATTCTTACTAGCACAATTTATGAGATTTTCAAGACGAATGAAGACTAATCCAAAAATTACTTACAAAGGAATAAATTAGAATTATTAAAATAGAATTCATAAAATTTAATAAACTAAATAAGGTGACAGTATGTTGAATGAATATTGACGTAACAGTGAAGTTATTACAGAAAATTCTGTGCAAAAAATTAGCATTCACAAGCAGGAGGAAATTTCTGTAAATTACACTAAGTAGAGGCGTAGAGAAAATAATAGTAAAGTCTTTAGTACGAAGCTTCGTAGCCCTTTGTGGAGAGAGGATAAGCTTGGAAGAGAGGGTTTTGATACTTGACTTGATTTCACCCACGGAAAAGGTAATACTAAGGTTCATCAGTTAAAGGATGGAGAAGAGCGCCAATGAGTACTCATGCAAAGATCACATAGTGTGTAGAAACCCTCTTAATAACACAGCAGCACTGAGATCACAAGTAAAAGGAGCATGTGGTGGTAGAGAATAACAACCAGGATTTAATTGCATGCATCGTAGATTTGAGAAGGCTATCGACAGAGTAAAACTGACAAAATTAATGGACATTTTCAGGAGATAGGAGTAGACGGGAGGAACAGACAAAGACAGGGATGCCCGCTATCACTAATTATTTTCTACATGCTAGGAAAATGTTAAGCAAGACATGGGGAGGACTGGAGACTGGAGTTAAATTATATAGAAAACTCTCTAAATGGTTTGATTTGCGGATGATTAAGCTTTGGTTAACCAAGCAGGCAAAGGGTTATAATTATAACTAAACACACTGCTAAAGACTTAAAGAAGAGACTAATAGAACTTTAATATGAAACAAAGTGTTTTTAGTCATTTATGCTTAGAAAACGTACTCGTTGATTCAAGAAAGAGAATAGGTATAGATTGGAGTTTTTCAACGTTTCGGTATAGAGATGACTGTATAAAATAATATGAGTGTCAGGAAAACCAAATATAAAGTTCTAAGCAAAGTAAACATTCTGTTCTAAGCAAAAGAAGAGACATGACTGTTGGAGGAAATTTGAAGGAGGCAGATCGAGCTGAACCGGAAGATATTGAGGGGCGATGAGTTGCTGAAGTCGCTAATGGAATGCTGGGAAAGCGAGTTAGAGAAATGAAAGGATTAGACATTTGGATATATTTTAAGGAGATGTAATGCAGAGCAAAAGAACTATTGTTATATGCAATATGGAGTTTAAGGCTTTCTTACCTCACGTTAGCTTAAAAAGTTTACTAGTGAGTGGTACCGAGGTCCATCAAAAACCTACTCTAAGCCCGTAGCATTCTGTAATATTGACTCCCTTGATGTAGTATAATTCTTAAAGAGTTCATGGAGGGAAATCTACGACCCAATGATTACAAATTATTTGAATCAAAATTATTATACTTCATATTCTCATTACATGGAACATGATTCATTAAAAAATAATACCACCACCGAATTTATGCGATGAATGACTTAAAGTAAAAACTCATAGATGATTCAGTACTATTTACATACCGTGGGACAGCCTTTGTGATGTTAATTTATGATTGTAGACTGTAGCGCTCTGGAATAATATGTGTCGAACACCACAATTGTATGAAATGTGGGATCAAATTAAACTCCGTATTTAAGTCAATTTTCGTTGGAGAATATTTGCTAATGTATGAATGTTAACCAATGTATTACAGATAAAAGAATTCAATGCATGCGACTCTGCGACGAATAAGAACTCGCAATAAAAGTGTATTGTGGTAAGTCGTCATTAGGTGGTACTGGTTTTTACTGTAGCGCTCACTATTCGTCATATTCTTTATCCATTTTCCTTTTTCGTAATGTAAATTGCAATAAATCAGCATGATTCTCGTAAAAGGGCTCATTATTTCATTGCCATTCATCTTCTATGACCTCATTAACCTTCTGTAGCCCTGTATTTTGGATACACCGTTTCTCATAAATTGCACCCAACCCCACGACAAATGATTGGATCCCATATTATTTTTCTTTTTTCAAAGTATGTGTATCAATAAAATTAAAAAATCTAAAATGTGTTATTTAAATAAATAGATGTAAGTGTATCTCTCCACATTTAAAACTGTATATTCACCGTTCTCCACATATCCCATCCGTGTAAAGGGTATAGGAATCAAAATGGGAGTTCCCCTTGCGTCTTGCAAAGGGAACTTACCTAAGTACGGGGAAATTTAGCGTCAGCAACCAACTAGGGGAAAAGAAGAAGTATGACTCGTAAATCTCCACGACTGTATAACCATGCTTCCCTGTTAAGATTTTCATTTTAATCACTTAACGCAGCTACTACTCTCCTTCCCTCATGTTTAATTCTTTCTATCCTTACGTTACCTCTCAGGAACCCTTTCCTTCAGCTTTCCTTACCTTTCTTACCTCTCCGCGTCGTTCTTTGGAATATGAGCTACTAATGCGCGCGCGAGGTGAATAAGTTTTCTCTTAGTAGCCGCAGAACTAGATAGGATTTGCAATTGGAATGCGCTCCAACGACTTCTTAACCCGGAACTGAAATTGGAATGAAATGTCCGTTAAAGTTTGCAGGGAGAGGTGGTGTTGCGAGGCAACATTGCGAGAGAAATAGAGGGGAAAATGTAATAGTTACGGAGGAAAGGGGAGAAGAAGAATGTTCTATGGAAATGAGTAATAAAGGAATGACAATGATCCTAAACCTTCGGGATTAGGAAGCTTGGTAATGTTATACCTTTAAAAAATGTTTCACCCATATCGCCAGTTTAATGACTGTCATGTCAAGATGGGATAAAATATTGGCCGGGATGTTAGTCACAAATCGTTGATTTGATATTTCCTCCTAGTCTTTCAACTGTACTTTCATAAGGCTGGTATTGAACCTACGTGTACGTTCATGAAATCAGAAATGTTCTCTCAGGAAATGCACGTGAACAAATGAGTAAAGGTTATATGATAAATTTATATTAAATAACTAAGTATCTGACGGGTTTTTTAACTAATGGTCAGTCTGTATTCATAATATTTGCCATTTACACTCAAATATGAACTTCATTGCTTTCTGTTTTGAGTCTTTAAATTTTCGTCTGCTCCTATCCTGGAAACGTTGATATTTTCATGAATGATAGCTTTCACATACAAAGCGAAAGGCCCATTTAAAAAATTTAATATTTATAAACGTTCTCAATTGGTGCAAGCTTATACTACATATGGTTGTGTGTTGGTTACAATAATGCATCAAACATGACTTTTTCTTCCAATATATAAACTTCCGTTTCAATTAATTTTGCTCTGACAAAAGCAGATTGCATTATATAGTCGGACGAACATGACAATTAAAATTGCAGACTTTTTATAAATTACAGAAAATGAAATCCATTTCCACTCAATATATTTTCAGTGGAAAAGATAATCATGTCATATTGCACTTCGTTCAATAACATGATGCCTAATATTTCAATTAATTGACTCAGGAAAACAGTAATCCCAAAAGTGTTCTTCAGCTTCAAGTCGCTTCTGTCTTAGCCCGTTTAAAATGTCCAGAGTACTACAGTTAAAAATAAAATGACTTTTTAGAAAAATATGTAATTTAATGAGTTTTCTGGTAAAGAGTTTTTTTCTTTAAAAGAACAACAGCAACGTAAAAAGCTGAGTATGCCCTCTTACATGCCCATATTTTACAGTGTAGTGTACCCAGTGGCTTCATTTCCCTCTTTTGCTTAATCCATATGAATATTTCAAATTGTTTGGGACGAAGAAATATCGTTTCTTAATGTTAAGTACATTAAATAATTATAACTCATTAGATCTTTTCGGCGGTTTTTTAGCCACGAGTAAACAATTTCTCTAGTATCAACGTCGAGTACATCACACGTCCCATTTAACAATTTCCCTCCCTTCAAATGGCAGGATGTTCATGTCTTTTAACTCAATTTCACCAATAACACTCCATATTTTTAGAGGCCACATGCAAAAGAAAAACTAGAAGTTCCATTGATTCCACGAACGGCACATTCATTTTAATAAGGGGACAAGGACTTGTAACACAAACACAGCACCAAATCCTGCTGGAGCACAAAATAGGTTGAGGACGATAGGTAGGTTGTTCGCTTGAGGGACAATTGAATTTTCGAGAAGAACATGCGCAAATAAAACGAACGAGACCGAGAGGGTGAGCGGAGAGTGGATAGGAAAAGTTGGGAGTGTCAAATGGCCCGGCCAAATGGGTTGGCCATGCTGAGGAGGAGAGAGAGAGAGTGGAGAGAGAGGGAGGGAGACGATTGAATATTCGGAAGAAGAGGCGGCAAAAACCAGTCCGTGCAAGAGGGAGGTGGTGAGAGGGAAGAGGATTAAAGAGCGGGAGGGAGTAATTGGTCGGGACAAGGACGAGAGTGACACCGAGCGGCGACAGGGGAAGAGGATGCCGGGAGAGAGACGAGGAGCGAGGGATTCGGCCGGTCCGGGGGTGGAGATGATGCCCCTGCCGCGGTTTTTTGAAGGAGGGTGAGAATAACCCGGGTGATGCTGCTGCCACCGACGCGGTTGAGCTCCGAATTAATCATCGTCACGGTAATTGTCACGAGGACGCCAAAACCGTCCGCCAGGGACCCTTACAGGGGAGAGCAAAGGGGGTGGGTGTGGTGTGGGGGGAGGGGGATACTTGGGTCCTACCCGCCATTCGCTGCTTAACTCCCACTTCCTCTCGCCCTCACATCTAATCCCCTCCAATACCCTTGCATCACCAACTGCGTCCGTGCGCCTAAGTGCAATCCAGGAGGCTGAATAAGCCGATTCGACACCTCGGCCAAATTCAAAATGACCTTCACTAAACAAACTATCAAGCTAGATGATAAATCAGTTATGGGCGATGGTCATTCACAAATAACATGATTTTCTTCTACATCCATGCATCATATTATAATTAAATTGCGAAAAACTAATTAAGAATGATGTGATTTTTAAATTAAGACTGGTAGAAATGTTATAATCAACTGCGAAGAATGACTAAGATAATTTTTCAGTGTCATGAAATTATATGCACACCTTAATCATATAAAATCATCAGGCTAGAAATTATTGTATAAAGAGCTACTATATCCGCTATAGTATGTAGGAATTCTTGATAACAGAAATATTCAAATTTTTATCTGTACATACGTATTTACGGACTTTTTATGGCATCAAAAAGAGTGGAGAGGCTGTGTATTCCTGCAGTGAGGGAGCATAGGTGCATACCTATTTTGTACTTTAAAACTCAAAATAATGCATATCCTTTGAAATGCATTGCATGTACTCTTTATGGCATTGCATGACTGCTTTCCCTATTATCCTTCATTTTTTGTGTTCGCCCATTTATCTAGTGTTCAATGAAATAGGCTCCCAGGAGTCATCACTTGGCCAAAAATCGGGGTACTTGTTCGCATTATGACACACGGATTCCAGTAGTAATTACGCCGTCTTCCATAATATCATAAATGGTAGAGCAACGGCAACAGCAATAGAGCCGAAGGTCCGTAGTTCACGTCAACGAAAATTTTCTCTACCTAGAATCCGCACCTTCTTGCGTGTGTGTGTATGTACGTATCTTGTTTGTATTTGTAATCTGCTCGATTTCGCCTTCCCCACCTCACCTGGATTCCCATTTTATGTGTTCCTATCCCTTTTCGTTATATCTATTTCCATTTAAATGAATATCTGTGCACCATATGGCGAATTTTCGTGTTTAAATGTGTGTATATATATATATATATATATATATATATATATATATGATTTCGTCGAAGTAACGCGGAAGTGTTGAATAAAAAATTTTGACAGCAACAAACAATATAAGAACACATAAAAGGAACACTCACACGTTATTTCTTCATAATTTTAACGGAATTGAGCTTCGTCTTCATCAGAAGATTCGCTAGGACTAACTGCTGATCTGGGGGAGGTGAGGTAAGTGAGAGAGAGAGAGAAGAAGACGGGGGAAGGGGAGAACGGGTGGTGGGGGCGGGGTGAAAGGAAGGGTTACGGAAGGGGAAAGGGAGAAGGAAGGCCATAGGGGAGCGGAGAGAGAATAGGAGTGAGAGTGAGGATGTGGAAATAATTCACAAACGGAAAAGAAAAAAATTAGTTAACCACAGATACTACAACATCCACGACCCAGGTGTCAACTTTCAAAGCCGTCATCAGGACTTAGCAAGTCAAAACCCAGGACAAGAATAACACAACACATACGGATGAACAAATTATCTTACTATCCCGTATGAAACTATTCCATACCTATCTACTTCAACCCTCTATAATTAGTGAACGACATTGAGACTCGGATGTTGATAGACTTTGCAAAGCCATATAAATGCCATTGTCATCGTTTTTAATTTTATGAGGTCATCAGATGGGGGAAGGGATGCCAGAACGGGAACATTATAACACTGGTTGAAGGGGGTGTTGTGGTGGGAGGCATGTTTTGGGATGGGGAGACCCGCGGACAGGGAATTGCACGGGGGGCGATGATTATTCATCCTGAGGTTCAGGGGTATGGAGCACTGGCCTATGTAAAAGGCTGGGCAGAGTTTGCATGCCAGAAGATAGACGACACTGAGATGTACAGGAATGGGGGAAGGGCGGAAGAGAGTTAAAAGGTGGGATGGAGAGGCGTGGAGAGGTTTGAAGGTGAGGTGAAGAGATTGAAAATAGGACACGTTTTGCATCTCATTCGAAAGCAAGGAGTGGGTGTTGACTCTGGAAGTGGGTGGGTATTTGAAAACGCAAAAATAAATAGAAACATTAATATCATAATTATGACCGCTTCTGGCACCTCTCGGGTTCTCTATGGTTTGACATTGAACATTGCCAGAGGGTTTTTTGATCGCATGGGTGGGCATATTGGAGCGAAGAATGCCCGGCGATAGCACTGCAATCACCACTAAATAGCTGGTAAATAACACAAAACACTGTTTCACTGTACTCCACAACAGATTTTTAAAATACCTGTCAATTTCCATGATTTCGATGTTTAGGCTCGTGGCCGTCCCGATTACGGTGGAGCATCATTCTTCGACGTAAGATAGGACGGGTGAGAGGGGATAGGTGTAGACGGGAGGTGACAAAATTTATTTATGCCAAATAAGAGCTGTGTTAAAATTTATTTACACTACCTAAAATAAATTTCACTGGCACAGTTCACAACGCTTTACCAAAAGCACGACTAAGTAAATACGGCCACAAATCAACCTCAGGTGAATTTCGGCTGGATTATTAAGTCAATAACGGAAGCGTCATTTCCTTCTCTGTATTTTGCTCTTATGAAATTGAATTATGTAAGACCATGACAAAAACCATCCACTCATGAATGTACTCGTGAAAATCACCCGTGATAAGAGCAAATGGTAAGTACTCTGGTAGCTATCAGCCACTTCTTATTTATTGCTCATAGTTATACTTTTATTTACTAACGCAAGTGTTGTCAGAAAGAGAGCTATTAAATAATTTGGCATTCAGATATTTAAGTGCCCATATAAGGCAATGCTTTTGAAATGTGGGTGTGGAGAAGAATGGAGAAGGTGAAATGGACTGAAAGGAAAACAAATGAGGAAGTACTAGAAATGGTGGGGGAGGAGAGGGGTTTGTTGAGAGAAATCCTATGGAGGCAGGAAAAATGGATGAAAGGCGTATTAAGCGGTAGTGGAATGTTGAAGAGGGTAATAGAGGGGAGAATGCTGGGCAAGCGAGGTAAGGGTAGGAACAGGATAGGGATGTTGGACTGGATGAAGGGAGGAAAGAAGTACACCGAGATGAAGAGGGACCTGATATAGATTAGTTTGCAAGGTGGGGAGTCACAAAATGTTTATTTGATAGTTGTGTCCATCCAAAAACCTGCCTTAACCGGTAGATTACCTAATAATAATAATAAGGCAATGCTAATATCTTCATACAATATTCACACCAAAGAGCCATTCGAAGAACTAATATTATAATAAAATATAATACAGTAAAATAGATAATTCTGGCACTGTCACAGCTGTAGTGTAACTTTTACTGCAGGCAAGAATAGACCTGACCGCCTACACACACGTCCTCCAATAGCCTTGCCGTCGTCATTTAGTAGACCATTTCCACCCCACCCCTCCCAGCCTAAAATGGCAGAGGGACTCGAAATGTGTCCACCCCTATCACACCCTTTTGCATCCTGCAGTAGCACCGAACAACAGGTCAGACAAGGCATTGTGTTACCCACCCTCCTCCAGGTACTAGGTTCCTCGCACAAGCACACGCACACTATTGCAACCCTTCCTGCTCCGACTCACCTACACCCTCTCTCCCCCATCAGCGAAGAGGCCAAGTGGGGCGCAGACTGAATGGAAGGGGTCTTTCAGCCGCGAGGTGAGAAGGTGGTCCGGCGAGGTTTGGTGGAGGGTGTTGTTGAGGAGGGTGGGATTAAACGGGGGGTGAGGGAATGAAGGCGGAGTGTGTGGGCCGGGGAGAAGAGGCAAGCGGTTCCTAAGGGAAAGGTGGGATGGTGGAATATTGGGTCGGGTCGGCAGCGTCGGAGTGTTATGATGATTTGTGCGAGAGGCCGGACAGTGGAGCTGCATGGGGGAGGGAAGAGAGAGAAAGAAACTGAGTGGGACGTGAGGTTATGAATGTAAGGAAGTGAGCGGAAGGGAGGGAGAGAGAGAGGGGTGAAGGAAGGAGTAAAACGAGGGTGGGAAGATGGGAGGGAAATACTTGGACGGAGAAAATGGTCAACGATTCAGGTGTATTCAAAACGGTGCAAAAGGAACATTTCATTCAGAATTGAGGAAAAGGGAGAGTAAAAATAAATTGAAGAAGAATACTAATAATAAATAGAGGCACATATTAGCGTTATTATTTTATTACACGGCGTCCACATAAAAAATGCCTTGGTAAAATATTATTCAAACTAAATTATATCAGCAGACGAGGAAGTAGTAAAAGTATTTGAAAGGTGACATAGGTAAAAAAATAATGTTAATTCACTAAGAATACATAAATAATTCACCAACAAATAGATACTATCGGATAAAATTCAGAATCTCAATAGAAACAGTTATAACTGACAGGTACATTTGACTGAACAACCATCATCGTAAGTATCTCAATCCTAAGATTGGTTTACTGCAGCACTCCATACTGTTTAATTCAGTGTGAATTTACTCGCCTCTGATAACTTCTGTTTTAAGTTTCACTTAATTTTTTCTTTCTCTTGACCACCCTAACGGAATCATCTCTCCTATTATGCTTCTGACGAATCCATTGTGCCTCAGGATGTTTCCAATCTAGTTCTTATTCGCGGAAAAGTTTTCCATATGGTCTTTCCTATTCTGCTCTTCTCTATACTTCCTCGCTCCACAGTTTATTCATTTAATCTTCATCATGCTTTCCCAGCAAAAGTGGAACTTCATTCTTTGCCGTTCCACTTTTACTATCTTCCACGTCTCTGATCCGTTGAGCCATGCTCCATACGAGCGATTTGTCAAATTTCTCCCTTGTTTGCAACCTTAGGTCCTTTGAATATAGTGATTTCTTCTTCTTCATGAAAGCTTTCTTATCTTGAGTTATTTTTTGCTTGATGTCGGCCAAACTTATTCCATCTCAAGTTATAATGATGCCTTGATAGAGTTCCCTTTGCTCTAGTTTTACTCCTCGAATTATGATATCTGCCTTCAAATCACTCTCTTCCGCACATGAGCGTTGAAGTTTTCTTCTTTTCGGCGCTCATATTGTATTCTCGAATTTCTTGGCCAATTCAGAGTTGCTTGCAGGTACTCTTGTGTTTCTGCTATTACTGCATCGTCATCTGCGAAGAGGAGCATGTTAATTTATTCACCATTCATCTCCCAATTGATGTGAGTTTCATTTCATCTTCAAGGTATACGTTGAATGTTGCTGGCGAGAGTTTGCATCCTTTTGCGACGTATTTGTTTATTTTGGCTTCTAATAACAACGTATGTGATGTACGTGGAGCAAACTCTGAAACAAGCAATTGGAACGACAACGTGGTGGTTGTGATAAATAATAAAGGGAAGAAAAAGAACAACTCACAGCCCAAAGAAAATGGCACGGAAGTAGATTGGAAGAGTTTCCATTAGTAATAACTGTGCAAAGGAAAGATGAAATAGAATGTACCACCAAATTTAGACAAATATCCACCAATTTTACATAGATCGTTTGACACAAGTGTAAAACATTCAAACGCAACTATCGGAGCTATCGCTATCCGTTTGGTTTTAACCTCTACGTGTCGTGCATGTTTTAATATTACACACGTTATCTCGTGAAATTTTACATACGACTCACACTACATTCTCCGTGGGATGCATACCCTTGACGCGAATGCGTGTTTGGCAGTCTTAAGACTATTATAATTATTCAGGACTCCAGAGTTTGCTTGTGACATCGCGGGAATGACTATTATCACTGCCAAATTATACTCCCAAATAAAATACGAGAAATAGACTTGACCAAACACAGAGTGAACGCTCTTCCTTTACTCTGCGAGTTTGCATAATGGAAAAAACCGAAAGAAAGAAATATCATCCTTACTCTAAAATTTTAGGGAGCCGAATATTTTTTTCACATGACTAGCGTTCCTTTCATTTTTCTTAGTTCATTCGTAATCTCTAATCACTTTAATTCTCCTTTCTCGATTTCTACCCTTCCATGTTTCTTTTCCCGTCAAATCTCATCCATTCCTTTACATCCCTTTCTCATTTTTTGTGTCTCACATCATATTTCCTCAGCAAAACCGCTTAGAGGAAGTCAGCGGACTCACTGCTCCGACGCAAATTTACTATCGAGCTGTGGGGACGCACCATTCAGGGGTGGACAGAGAACCAGAGAGGGAAAAGTTTCAGAGAAAATTTGGAGAATGGGTCTTGGAAGGAACATCAAAAGAAGTAATAAATGGAAGGATAAAGTAGGAGGAAGCATATGAGAAACGCATGGGCCTTATTCGAGGAAAGTTGATGTCGACGAGATTATTTATATTCTTCACCTAATCTCTTATTCGGCTTTTTGTCCAAACGTTAGGGTGTACCTGAAAGTTCTCGAAATCGCGTTTCTGTCAAGTTGCAATAGAAATGAATGCAGTCACATTTAAAGCAATACCTTTTAAATACATTTCTCGGCATTTTCAGGGTGATATACGAATTAACTAATTTTTACTTGATAACCAAAGCAGAAACAACCGTGGTGAGTTTGTTCTGATAAATTGAGAAAGTCGATACATTTGCGTTTTTCAAATATATGATGGAGGATCTTAACGCAATCGATATCAACGCAGGCAAGCAACATGTTTGGGATGAGAATTGTCCCTCGTGTCCGTCCGTAATAAAATGCAAAAGGATTCAAAACCGAGAACAGAGCTAATGGAAGATAAGACATCAGGGTTGACGGTCATCAATGAAGAGGCAATAGAAAAAAAAACTATGTTTGTTAGCTTAACACCAAATTAATCCTTTACTTATACTTTCTATAGGAATATACGAACCGAGCACATTTTCTTCATTTAGTGAGTAAATTGTATCCATTCCCTCTATACGCTCCAAAATACTGCCCCACTACCCCGTGAAGTCTACCATCTGCCCTAGTTTATCCCTCTTTCTCTATTGTTTATCTTAGACTACACGGTTAAATTGCGTGCGATCGTTAAAACTATAGGCATATACGTTTACAGACTATACCGTTCCCTAATTGACGAATTGGAAATGTTGGATATCTCAAAGAGTTGATTGCACTGCTCGTTCACACCCAAACACAAATGCGTTCGAGTCAAAATTTACAATGAGAGTTACGACCTCTACCAAAAAAATCACAACTCTTTGCATTACTGTGTGACTATGGACAAGGCATGCTGTCATTACGGCATCCGGGAAAGGCAACAAGAGTTCAAGCAAAGAAAAGAGTACACGTACATTCTACGTAGGCAATGAAGTAGGCAAACGTTGTTCCATCACTTGATATTGTAACGCCTCCGTTTTCAGAGATGCGATCGTTTTGACCATTTGGATAAAGGCAAGGTCACCGCGTTTAACAACCTGAAACCTTTTCAAACATCTCTTAAAAATAGTATGCTCGCGTGAAGAGAAGTTTTTTGTAGCATGAGAATGCGCTTCCACTTACGATTCCTTCCATCCCGCTGAATTTGTCCAAATTAAAATTATTCTTATCCCTAAACTCAGAAAACTCGTGGTAACTATTATTTATCCCAATGATGCATGTTTTTCCCTGACTAATCAGTCAATACTAAGTTTTGAGAATTTCAGCAGTAGAGGTGAACATATCGAAAAAAAAAAAGGTTTTAGTACTTACTGCTCATTCTGCTAAGTTCTGATAAATTCCGCCTGTATATCCTTTTAAGAAGAAATCATTTAGAATTTATAATATTTACCATATAAATGAATATCATTGTTAACTTTACAGATAAATCTGCAACCTTGGTATAGTATTTCTGGATGACAACAAGAAAGATGGACGTTCTTTTATTTAAAAATTAGTCGGAAAAGATAATTTATTTTTAAATTATTTGTTCAATCACTGCCCTGCAAGTAACTTCATCAGCGATAGTTGTCAAACAGAATTTTAGCAAGGTAGGAAAAGTGTATAAAACAGAGGTTAAGGAGTAGTGAGATGGTAAATCGATCCAGAACGGAGAATGTTGATCAAGCTGGGAAGATGAGAAACAGGATGGCATGAAGAGAGGTAGAAATTATCAAGCATTAAAAAATGTATTTATGAAGAGAAAAGAGAAATTAAGTTTGAATACCGCTTCAAAATCATGGACGATAGGAAATAGCTGTCAAGGACAGTTATTTTACATGTAACAAGGATAGATTGTAGAATATTATTGCAGAATATTTACGATGATGATTTTAATTGTTAAACTCTCGTAAAACCAGCACGTAGAAGATGTTCTATCCGGGTATCCAAAAGTGTACCTTTATTTCTGTTTTCTCCTGTTAGTTTCATGAAAAAATGTTCTCCAAGCAATTGCTTTTAAATGTACTGAAACATATTCTACACGAATCCTTATTCATAGCTTCCTTAGTTAAGATTTATGCAATGCTATTGCATTCAGGATAATCGCAGTTGGTATTCTCTTCTCCCGATCAAAGGGAACGATTTTTAACGCTTTGCAATTACCTCCGAAGGAATGACTAATTTGAAATTACTTTAAAATACATCATCGTTCTTCTCATTTCCTATAGATGCTCAATAAAAAATATTCTGGATCCTAAGAAGATTTATTTTGAATGCGTTAATCCGGATTATATTTAAAGTAAAACGTTTAAAACCTAACAGATTAAACTTGAGATTAAAAAAAAATTAATTTTGACTTTATTCATCTTCGAAGTCGATTAATAGTCTTTAGATATAAAATACAATAAACGGCCGATCCATAAAATCTCTTGAACAGAGTGGACCTTAAAAACGAAGTGGACGTTATGCGTTTAATAACTCATACACTCAAAATTATGAAACAAAAATTGCAGACATTAAATCAAAGACTTCTTGGAACCAAGAGGACGCTTGTTACAAGAAAAAAATGTGACGTTATCGTCTGAATATATAGTAAGAATAACCTTGCCTATGGATTCTTATATCTTGTCCTGAGATTATTCAATCACAATAGCAACCATTTTGGGGCAGATTTAGTCATAGCAATGGGTGATTTCAATTTTTCTCTTCTGCCCTTATATAGAGGAGAGGAGAAAAAGTAAGAGAGGAAAGAAAGATAAAATGTATCCAACTTTCCAAACCATGGACTACGAAGCCTATTTTCATGGCGCTATGTTTCGCTGCTCATTTGTTATTTTCCCGCCCAACCTCAAAACGCATTTCTCTCAATCTTTCCCTTCATTTCCTCAGCGCTTCTCCCCTCCCTTTTTTCCCCATCCCATCCCATCCCCCCGCCCTTCGCCCATCTTTCCCCCACCACACATACCCTCGACCCACCAAATTCCCCTCCCACTCCCCTAAAATCTCACTTCCTCCCTCACACCGCTTTCCATTACCCTCTCCTCCCTCTCCCATCCCATTCTTATCCTCCTTCAATTCCCCTCCCCTTCCGCTTGTCACTCCCACTGCTCCCTACAAAACCTTTTCTTCCCCATCCCCTTAGGCTCTCCTAACGCTACTTTGTACCCTACCGACACTCCCCTCCCCCTTCCCGCTCCCGCCTCCCCCCCCCTCCCGACTCACCGCCCGTTTTGACCTCCCCAAACCATCCACGTCTCTCCTGTCCCTCACTTGACTCCTCCTCCTCCTCACTATTCCTTACCCACTCCCCTTCCCTTCAATCCATTACCTCCGTCCTTTCCACCTCCTTTTCCCTTTCGAAACCATTTTCTCGTGGATCATTATCAGAATCTAATTTCCTCGCTGCTCAAACTTAATTTGATAACCGCAAACAAATTTATATGCTAAAAAAGACTGCCCGAGCGCAATCGCAACACCTCATTTTTTTACGTCATCCAAAAACGTAGCATCATTCCTACGGGACAGAAAGTATTGTCGAGGAAAGAGCGAATACAAGTTTTACATACATTTCGCAACTCTGGAGAGACGCAGGATCCTTTTCTAAGGTGATGACAATTTAACATAAAATTTCTAGGATTTAATAAAAAGGGAAATTTTGACCAAAATTTTACTTCATCTCGTTGATGAGTTACCGACTTCATTTTATTAAAACTGTTTAGATGCATTGACACATTTTCGTTATAGAATGGTTCCTTGGGGAAAACAGTGGAGAAGAATTAATTACTCGGTTTACCACCACGCAAGACAATATGTTCCATCTCAATCACCTTCATGAAATTATGGATGCTGATCAATTTGCAGTTGGAGAGGCAAATGAACAAATCGGGCACACCCTAAAATAAGTTTTGCGAGCATATTTCGTCAAATTCAAAGTAGTGGGTTTTAATGTTGTATAACGATCTGAAGGACTAATTCCTGTTTCGGAACTTCTCAAGTTTGGTTATATTTCTGCTATATTCCACCCTTTGATCCTTTCCCCTAATTCCATCTCGCTTCACTCTCTCCCTCGCTCTACTACGCCCGCAATTCCTCTCACGCCCCTCCTCCTCGCCTCCATCCTTCCTTCCTAGTCTTTCTCATCTCTCCCACACGCACTCTCCTCATCTGCCTCCTCTTCTTACACTCCTTGGTCCCAAACCCTCCCAGCTTCCTCCTCCACATCTCCATTCGTCCCGCCTCCTCTCGAATTCTCCCACAGGACTCCCCTTCCCCACCACGCCCGGCCCCTTTCCCTTCCCTCCCACATCTGTCCCTGATCGATCGAGGCTGCTCCTGGCCCGGAGAACTCTCGCGGATTCCAGCAACGCCTTTACACGCTCCCACCACCCACCCTCCCGTCTCCCCTCCCCCGCCACATACACACTCACACACATACACACCCTCCACAATTCTCCTCCCGTCTAACACCCTCGCCACCCCAAAAATACTCTCGCTCCACCCACCCTACTCACCCTCCCGACCACCCCTTTCATCCACTTGCGCTCCTCGCCTCCCACTCCACACGTCTTTCACGCAGTGCTCCCAACCCCTTTTGCATGCCCACACACATTCATACATACATTCATACATGTGTGTTTGATATATAAATTTGCGTGTATATAAATATACTTGTGCATTGATATGTAACACACACAAACACACACACGCACATATATATATATATATATATTATATTCATACAAGGGTGATCCGATTCAGAAAATTTCAGAAAAAATGTCTTGTATCTTCGTTAGGTCTCGGCAACTTTTCAGCCCACCGACGTAATATATATATATATATATATATATATATATATATATATATATATATATATATATATATATATATATATATATATATATGAAGTCACTTTCTTGAAAAACCCACGAACGTGCACAATAATGTAAATACACTAACTAGTCGACAAACACAGAAACTAAAACATATAAAAGAGGGACTCACTGTTTCTCGAATTTTCGGTGGTGCAACCACCTGATCATCATATATATATATATATATATATACAAGAGTGGGAAGAGGGAGCATACGCCTCGTATGCATAAACATGAGTACGTAGATAAAGATGTAAAGTAAGCAAGTATGTGTGTGTAATATACTGTATTGAAAGTATTAATTTATCTATACATTATTACAGTACAGCAACGCCGTATACAAAGAATGGTGCACACTCTTTTACAAGTATGTATTTTTGTATGTATGCGCATACATGTGGGCAATAATAAATGTGCATGTATTTTCAGCCGGGGACTACTTGCCTACCACATTTCCTTGCCACTTCTTCCCTAAATCTTGATCTTCTTCCTGGTCGCATCCGATTGCACACTCCCAAACCGCTGCCGATCTCCACACCCCGCCACTCACTCTTTCCAGAATCCGAACCCTATCCCCCGCTTAAAAACCCGCCCTCCACGCCTTCCTTCCCGTTGCTTCTTCGCTGACCACAAACATCTTCCCCCTTTCCCCAACGCTCACTTCACCCCGACGCCTCCCACCTCACCCGCACAACTCATCCTCACCCTTCCGCTCCTCACTTTGATCCTCTCATCTCTGCGATCCCCCCCCCTCTCTCTCTCTCTCTCTCTCTCTCTCTCTTTCTCTCAGAGCCTCCTCATGGCCCGCCGTTCCCTCCAGTATTATTTCATTCATCGCCGTAAAGCCCGTCAGCTGAAATGCATTCGCACGTCCGTGAGGATTGAGGGTACACGCAAAATTTATACAGATACGTGCACCTCGATTTTTCATCATCCTCGTGTAGGCCTTTCAGCATTTTTTTTAATTTCTCATTCTTCGAAAAAAGAGCAAAAGGAGACTCAAAAATAAACTTGGGTAATGGCAAATCTTTAAGAAGCAGAACATATTTGCTGTTTTTGGAACAGGATAAGAAGAAATGTAAAATGCAAGAGAAACATTTTTAGTTGAAAATGAAGAGCCAAGAACACTTTTCTTCATAAGGAAATCTGTCCATGCCTCTGAACAAGACTCGCAAATTGAAAACATATGTTCAACATATATTCATAAAATTTTCTTTCTTTAAAAATGCTAGACATGGACGCGGGCAGTAAGAGAGGAAGCCGTAGGTACAGTGATAAAGAGAAAATTAAAATTACATTACCAGTCAAAGAGGATTTAAGATAGGTAAGGTAATGAGAGAAAGCCCCTTCCTTGAGTAATTAAATTTATAATATCTTAATGAAGAGCCTTCGAAGAAAATAATGACGTAGCAACTAATTTCGATAGCTTAATGAAATAAACCGGTTAGAAAGTCAATATTTTCTTTAAAAAAGGAAATATAAAATGGACTTCCCATATTCTATATATATTTAATAAGGTGGTAGGTTACCCCAATAAGCAGTGAAAGATCTGGAGAAAAAAAAGAAATTCAGAGAAGACAAAAAGCAGCGCATTCGCCACGGTGCTCTACAGTAAAACTAAAGACGTATTGTTAGGATTATTCAAGCAGAAAATTGCAAATCTAGGAGCATCCTGCTTGGAATTTGGACTGCTACAAACTTCCTACAATTACCGACTTCGACAAACCGACAAGGGAGTTGTCGTTGAAAGATCGAAGGAGACGAGAAATTAGGGATGGAAGCCTCGAGCATTATTTCAATAAAGCATGTTGTAAGTGGACTTATAAAAATCACTTTACGATGTAAGTAGCAGACAAAGTAAATAAGCAGAAGAAATGGCCACAAAATATGCAGAAGAATGGTCATTTTCCCCTGTCACACACCTTTTTGGTGGTTTGCAGGGTATTTATGTAGATGTAGATGTAAGAGAATGAAGCGAGTGGGAAAAAAAATAATATTCGCCGTTACTCTGATGACTTCGACTGCTTTCACCACATTTGCTGCTGTAGCTATTCATGCTTTGTACCCTTCCTTGTAGCATGGAAATTACTTTGTGACCCGATTTTCACGCATTTAACTAATGGATGCCCCCTTCCATCATAATTTTGAGCCTCTAACTACCAATTAATATCTCCTGCAGCCACCTTTTCTGTTTCCATCGAATATTCCCCAGATACTAAAATTTATTTACCTACCTCTACCTTCCTCATGTTCTCAATTGCGTTCCCCATCTTTAGGTGAAAAGCCAATCTACGATGACTCATCAAATTTCAAGTTTTCTTCCACCAAAATGGAAACTATTCAATCCTCTAGATGAGGTAATTCATTTTTCTAAAGACTGCTTATTTTCAAACATTGTTTAAGAAAAACGGATACCACAAGTAAAAATGTTTTTTTGATGGAGTCACTTCAGCAATTCATCAAATTAATGATCCATATAATATTCACAGTAGAATCTTACTTCACCGAAATTATTATCACATTAGTGATTGTATATATATATATATATATACATATATATATATATATATATATATATATATATATATATATATGATGATATGATGTTTTAGGCCTCTGCGAGGTGAGATGGAAGGATAGCGGGGATTTCTGGAGTGACAATTATAGAGTAATATACAGCGGCGGGGACGAGAGCCAACGAGGGGTTGCCGTAATTTTAAATAAAGGGGTAGGAAGAAGCGTAGTCAACATAGACCAAGCGACAGATAGAATTTTACTCGTAGAGATTAAAGCAGAGCCGACGAACTTGGTCATTATTCAGGTATACATGCCACCGAGCAACCACAAGGAGGAAGAAGTCGATAGGATGTATGATGAGTTAGAGGATATCATCGCGAGTGTTCCTGCAGGGAAACATTTGATAGTGATGGGGGATTGGAATGCGACGGTAGGCGAAGGAAGAGATGGTGGTGAGGTGGGGGACTATGGGTTAGGCACGAGGAATGAACGCGGGGAGAAAGCAATTGAATTCTGCAGGAGACGGGGGTTAGTCATCACTAACACATGGTTTAGACACCACAAAAGGCGTAGGTATACATGGAAAATGCCAGGTGACTCAGAAAGGTATCAGTTAGATTATATTATGGTTAGGCACAGGTTTAGGAACAGTGTGATAAATTCGCACAGTTTCCCAGGAGCGGATGCGGACTCTGACCACAATTTAGTTGTTATGAAATGTAATGTTCGTTTCAAGAAGATAAGGCAAGGGCGGCGGGCTAAAAAATGGAATTTAGAAGCAGTAAATGAATTAACGAGGAAGGAGTATCAGCAGGCTGTAGAGAAAATGATGGATGACGGTAAAGAACTGAGTACTATCGAAGAAAAATGGGAATGTATCAAGAAAGGGATATTGGAAGCCGCTAAAGACACTATAGGAACCGTTAATGGGAAAAGGATAAGGAAACCATGGGTAACGGAGGAGATGATTGCAAAGATGGATGAGAGAAGAAGATGGAAAAATGTAAACACAGAGTTAGGCAAAATGAAGTACAAAGAGTTAAACAATAAATTGAGAAGGGCCACAAATAAAGCAAAAGAAGAATGGTGGAAAACGCAATGCGAGGATATGGAAAGTTTACAGAAGAAGGGTGAAATTGGTGCTCTATACAGCAAGGTTAAGTTATTATCGGGAAGTAAGAAGGCAAGATGTGTACTAACAGTTAAAGATAAATGGGGTAAGATAATAGTTGAACCAGGAAAAATCCAAGAGAGATGGAAGGAATATATAGAAACACTGTATGGTAAAGAACTTAGGCCGACAAGGTTAGACATAGAAAAGGAACATGACGTAGAAGAAGATAGCTTAGGTCCAGGCATACTCGACGATGAAATAGAAAGGGCATTAAAGGAGATGAAAGCAAATAAGGCTGTGGGGGTGGACAATATTCCTGTAGAAATGTTGAAATGGTTAGGGAAAGGTGGGAAAAAGGCCATATATGGACTGATTCGTAGTATCTATGAGGAAGGAATCTGGCCGGAAGATTTTGTGAGATCGGTGTTAGTTCCTATTCCAAAAAAGGCAAAGGCTTCGTCATGTGAGGATTACAGAACAATAAGTTTGATATCCCACGCAGCTAAAGTTATTCTCAGGATCATCAACAAAAGGATAGAGAGTAAGGCAAATGATTACTTAGGGGATGATCAGTTTGGGTTCAGGAAAGGAAGAGGTACGCGTGATGCCATTGCAGTAATGAGATCACTAGTCGAGAGGAATATAGAATACAATCAGGACGTTTTTGCCTGTTTTGTAGATTTCGAAAAAGCGTTTGATAGAGTGAATTGGGAAAAATTAATGCGTGTATTGCAGAAAATAGGAATGGATTGGAGGGACAGGAGACTGATCCGCAACCTGTACATGTCTCAGACTGCTCAGGTGCGAGTGGGGAACGGAGAGTCCGGATGGGCAGTGTTAGGAAGAGGTGTAAGGCAGGGTTGCCCATTGTCACCGGTACTGTTCAACGTATATGTAGAGGAAATGATTAAAGAGGCATGGGAAGAACTGGAGGTAGGAATGAAAGTCGGAGGGGAATTCCTAAAATCGGTTAGGTTTGCTGATGACCAAGCATTAGTTGCTCAGTCAGCCAAGGGGTTGCAAGCATTGTTGAGTGAATTGGAGGTTCAGTGCGATAAATATGGGATGAGAATAAATATTAATAAAACAAAGGTTATGCGATTTTCCAGAAAGAAAAAGGCTAAGCTAAATATTAAAATAGGAGGGGAAAAAATAGAGCAGGTAGAACAGTTTACATATCTCGGAAGTGTTTTGGACCAACACGGTCAAAGTGGTAGGGACGTAAGGAGAAGAATTGCGCTAGGCAAGGAGGCTTTCTCAAGGAGGAGGGAGTTGATGACGGGGACGTTGAGTAGGGATGTTAAGACAAGACTCGTAAAAACTCTGATATGGAGCGTAGCTATGTACGGCGCGGAAACATGGTCGCTGAAGCAGGAGGATAGACGTAGATTGGAGGCTTTTGAAATGTGGGTGTGGAGAAGAATGGAAAAGGTGAAATGGACCGAAAGGAAAACAAATGAGGAAGTACTAGAAATGGTGGGGGAGGAGAGGGGTTTGTTGAGAGAAATCCTATGGAGGCAGGAAAAATGGATGAAGGGCGTATTGAGCGGTAGTGGAATGTTGAAGAGGGTAATAGAGGGAAGAATGTTGGGCAAGCGAGGTAAGGGTAGGAACAGGATAGGGATGTTAGACGAGATGAAGGGAGGAAAGAAGTACACCGAGATGAAGAGGGACCTGATATAGATTAGTTTGCTAGGTGGGGAGTCACAAAATGTTTATTTGATAGTTGGGTCCATCCAAAAACCTACCTTAACCGGTAGATTACCTAAAAAAAAAAAAAAAAATATATATACATATATATTAATATGATTCTTTATTTAGCAGTTTACATATCTCGGAAGTGTTTTGGACCAACACGGTCAAAGTGGTAGGGACGTAAGGAGAAGAATTGCGCTAGGCAAGGAGGCTTTCTCAAGGAGGAGGGAGTTGATGACGGGGACGTTGAGTAGGGATGTTAAGACAAGACTCGTAAAAACTCTGATATGGAGCGTAGCTATGTACGGCGCGGAAATGTGGTCACTGAAGCAGGAGGATAGACGTAGATTGGAGGCTTTTGAAATGTGGGTGTGGAGAAGAATGGAGAAGGTTAAATGGACCGAAAGGAAAACAAATGAGGAAGTGCTGGAAATGGTGGGTGAGGAGAGGGGTTTGTTGAGAGAAATCCTATGGAGGCAGGAAAAATGGATGAAAGGCGTATTGAGCGGTAGTGGAATGTTGAAGAGGGTAATAGAGGGAAGAATGTTGGGCAAGCGAGGTAAGGGCAGGAAAAGGATAGGGATGTTGGACGGGATGAAGGGAGGAAAGAAGTACACAGAGATGAAGAGGGACCTGATAAAAATTAAGTTTGCTAGGTGGGGAGTCACAAAAATGTTTATTTGATAGTTGTGTCCATCCAAAAACCTACCTTAAACGGTAGATTACCTAATAATAATATATATATATATATATATATATATATATATATATATATATGCGGGTTGCGGTGGTCTAGGGGGTAGAGCGTTGGACTACTGACCGGAGGGTCCCGGGTTCAATTCTCGGGCAAGGCACTTTGGGCACCTGCAGCTCCACCCAAGCTAGTTGATTTTTCGGGTACCAGGTCTTCCTGAGAAACCATAACCGGCACAGGGAAAGGAACTGGCCCCCCTACCCTGATGTGTGAATATTCACACGCCATCGGGCTTGGTACATGGGTGAGCTCTACCATCACCTACTAAACCGACCTTCGGGTTGTTTACTGTGTTTATGGTTTATATATATATATATATAAAGCAGCAATTGAGGATCATACATGAAACATATATCCGGTACATTAAACCTAGAGGTAGCGAACTTAATCGGGAAGCATGCGACTCCACGATTACTAAGCTGTCCGAATTCATTAATTCTAATGTGGATTACATTTTTAAGAAAGCTTTGAAAACTCTTCATTGGGTCATGAGAAACCTCAAAGGGAGCGTTAAAGCAACTAAGGAGAAGGCGTATCAGACCCTGGTAAGACCAATTTTGGAGTACGCTTCTCTAGTATGGGACCCTCATGAATAAGGACAAATCAAAACACTAGAAAAGGTGCAAAGAAAGGCTGCCCGACATGTACTGGGGAAGCATAGGAGGATGGATAGTGTGTCTGACATGCTAAAAACGCTGGGCTGGGAACCTTTATAAACTAGAAGGAAAGTAAGCAGACTTTGTGGAATGTTCCGCATTCTGAATGGGGAGAAGGCTTGGGCAGATCTTAGGAAAGAGGCGGGGAACCCGAATTTTATAGGGAGAAATGACCACAATTTTAAGGTAAAATGCCAGGCACAAAGAACAAATAAAAAAAATTTTCTTTTCTAAATAAAACAATTGTTGATTGGAACAATTTACCTGCAAAAATTTTTAAGCCCTTTCCTAACAGAGTCCAAACTTTTAAGAAAAGATGTAAACAACTTCTGTAATCATTTGATTGATGTGTTGTACAAAATTAAATGCAACAGCTTAAATTTTTTTTTCTTGTTGATTGGGAAACAAATTTTAATGAAATGGGGATTTTCTTTTTTTTTATCTACTACAGATTGGTGTTTGGAAATTTCCTTAAAGTGTATTTTTTTTCTTTTTTCTGACTTATTTTATTTATTATCTTTTGTGATGTTGATTTTATTTCAGAAACCATGTTATTTTTCCAACGCAAGTTTAGTGTAACACTTGGGACTTGTGTGCCACCTGACATTTGTCTATTTGCACATGTACATTTTAATAATAATAATAATAATGAAACAATATCCAATTACATTTTTATGCGGGAAATGTTAACCTAAAGTCCGACCATTTGTTTCTGACTGGGAAGTCATGATACGTACATCATTTATAATTTTTAACTACAAAGGGTTATTGTAACTGCGAATACTTAAGATTTTTTCTTATAAGAGTAATTTATGTTAATGCTAGGCGTATTTTTAAGCAGGTAAGATTTCTATGAGATTGGAATTCAGAAGCTACGATTCGATAAGTACCTTAATATTAGTGAAAATTATGTTCAAAAGTGCATTAAGGTTCAGGTTTTCATGTAAATTGTTTAAAAAAATTCAATAGTATTTTAAGTATCAAAATTGTACTTGAAAAAACTCGTTGTTGCAATATGAGTGAAAGATTTGCAATTTGTTTCTCTTCCAAGCCTGAAGAAGAATGATAGACGAGCCGAGATTAAAAATTGAAGGACATGATTTCTCAACAAATATATATCTTGCTGAACCTTAATTATCCTCGACTGGTTTAAATGTTTCGAAGTTTAACCTCTCTTCACAAATTTTTGCTTTATCGGGATTCATTTGGTGTAAATGTGGTAGCGTCTACGTTTTAACTTAAAACTCGGTTAAAAGTGGGATAGTCCTCCTTTTACCCTTTATTCGGAGAACTGTTCCCTATGGTTTCTTCCTCTCCGCTATAATGTTTTCGGGGAATGAGAATAAGAGCATTAAGGAAGCAAAAAAAATTTAACAAGATCAAATTCTCCAGCCTGCATGAACATTGAATACTCAGCCCAAACCAGAAGAAGTTCGTGGATTATGAGATTAGCAAAGACCACACAGCAGGCTGGGTGGCTGTTATGGATGAGAGGATGAAATGGAATGACGAGAGTTTGGAAGGTTCCCTAATTCAAATTAACCAATCAACAGTAATTTTTCGGTAATCCTAGAACATTTTCAATCACGGGTTCGGCTCATCTCTCAATCAGCTTGTCTTATTCCTCCCGCGTTTCTATCTCAAATTACGCAACTACTAACAAAGGTACGATCATGTTAGCACTCAATCATGGATATGTATAAAAAATTGTATTCCAAAATACATTGCTTTTATATAGAATTAATTTTTCTACTACCTATTGTGCATAGTTAATGAATTTTATAAATTTAGTTTGTCATATTAAGTTCCACGCCTCGTTACTCGAATTATATTTTCAGCTGATTAATTTCAGACTAACTGCTTTTAATGTAGTTATGACGTTAATTAGACGACACCGTACATGAAAAAAGAAATGGAGAAAGAAAAAAATATATATTTTTATACCTATCATGCTAGGTGTTTTAATGCTCTTGATATTATCAATCATAACACAAAGGTTCAATCCTAGTCATACTGAAACTTAGAGTGATGTAATATTGATTTCCTCTGTTGTCGCCAAGACTATGCGAGGCAAAGGAATATTTCCCATGCCTCTACTCAAGAAGATTTATAATATGATAATACTTGGAGAAGTAAATTATACAAAAAAAATTGTTCATGTATGTTGTAAAAGAATTCCGTTAAGTTACAGAAAACATTTTTCGATAATAATCATAAAACACGAGTAACATTAATCGACGTACGTATATCATCGGAACGATATTGTTGAAAATTAATGACTTAAGTTAAAAGTTTCATTCTCAACTCATTAGAAATAATAAATGCCTGAATATTAAAGACCTTTTCCATGAGTCGGAAGTACAATGCAAATTTATTGCAAATGAGAATAAAAGGTTCGAAAGTTTTTGAATAGCTTTTGAACTATCACGCTGCACAATGAATTAACGATCCTTAGAGCGGATCGAGTAGCAATCATAAAACACAATCTTTATAGCGGTCGGAATGGAATATTTTAGGTTATCAATCATATAGAACCACTTCCATTATTAATAGAAACCAAGAGATACCAATGTGTATCTAAGGAAATCGTTAACTATACTTTTCCAACTTTCAAGTAAAGTGTTATAGTAGAATACATAAATTTTAAATTGAGAGTCAATGATTTCAAATAATTCATAAGTTAAAATGCGTATATATTGCATTAATATGACTGTTTATTGTATTAATGCATGAAAATAAAATCAAAGGAATGTGAAATTGATGCTACGGTACAGGCAACTACGAATTGAGTGACCTATTTTGGGTTGGACACATTGCGAGAATTGAAGATGATATAATTAACAATTATGATAGATAATATAGCCATGAGCGAGGGTGGTAGATACAGGAATCTGTGAGACTCTCAAGACAATCAGTATTAGATGTTTCAAGATTAAATGGATGCGACATAGATGAAACACGTCCGACAGATTATGGCAGAACGGATGATAGTAAAAGCGTCAATGTTTGCATTTTTAAATTTAGGATCATTTGGATGTTCCTTATTGGCAGAGAAGGTTTGAAACCATGCATGAAGATTCAAATTATTGAGTAGATATGATAAAACATCGATAGAATTGATTTTTACAAATACAGTTCCTTAAAGGCAACCCATTCGACTTCGAGGAATGGCATTCGCGTCTGTGTGGAGAATATGTAGTCGAATATTACAGGCGTAAGGCCTGAGTCACAGCGGAAGACATCATTGGAGAAATCGTGAGTCCGAAGTAATTAATTGCCAGAATATGATTTATTGTTTGCATCTAAAACTGTTTATAATTCTGTGGAACATTATAAAAGAGTCTTATAATAAACTCGTTTCTTTAAAATCCCGATAAATTGAATAAGTTTGGCAGATGGTAAAAGAAAGTTTAATATCGAATTGTTTCGTGCAATTCAATGAAAAAGTTACCACTATTCCTTGAAAAAAATAAACCTGTGTTAAATCTAATATAGCGAATCGAAATTTATTCTCTAACTCGACCCAAAATATTTACTATGTACGTTGATGTTCCATTTAGCACTATTTTCTTGGGCTAATCTTGTATTTAAAGAATAAAAACTAGAAATATGTTGTTTTATACTAGCATGCATTGCAATCTGGCTAATTTATGCACCACTAGGCATTCGTGGGAAGTTATAATTAGTTAAATGGAAGAAACGGATGCAATTCATTTTAATGCATTCAAAACGTGATGGTTTTTAAGTTATTGATTCATATTTAGCAACTCAAAACGAAATCTGCTCACCCGCAGTTGCCCACTGTGAATAAGGGCTTGTATGTCTCGCGATCGCATATCATTTACTAGTCATATTTTACACCCGAGAGAGAAAAATCAAAAAATAAATAAATACAACTTGGTGTAACATAACAACAAATTCTCACGCGTGGAAGTAGGCGAGCCAAAACAATAAAAAAAACATAATCCATTAAGCCTCCCGGATCAGCTTATCGGATAAATAAATCATTAAGCAAGTAAAATAGATTTAAAGTCAAAAAAGAAGGGATCTGGAAAATAAATTCCTAAAAGAGATAAGACAAGCAAAACTCTTCATGAAAGCGGCCGATAAATCATAAAGGAGGTGGGGAAAGAGGCGTGTTGTAGGTTAGAGGTGTTCTGCATCACATGTAGAGAGATATATGTGGGGGAGTCAGGAGGAGATAAAAAGGAAGAGAGTGGGGAGAGAGGTGGGTGAATGCACGGGGATGAATGGCCAGGTAAATTAGGAAACCCCTTTGACACGCGCACGGGAGCATATGTGTGCGTGCGGTCACTTGGGATGCTCGGGAAGAAAAATCGGCTAATGAATGGGGCTGGGCATTAGGGAGAGGAAAGAGGAGCGTGGAGGCCGGGGAAGGGTAAGAGAGGAATGGCTCAGTGTAGGGAACGGAAGGGGAGAGGGGAAGAAAAGGGGTCACACGTTGCAGGAGGAGAGGGGTTGAGAGAATAGGCAGGATGGAAACGACGGCGTTTGGAGTGGTACGTAAAATGTCTACCTCTTAACCTTAGGGGCGCGACTATTCACAATCAAGGTTTCAAGGCACCCTTTAAAATAGTGTCATACGCGAGTTTTTTTTACTGCAAAACTAATACATAAACTACTCCAAGAGCGCAAGTTCGTATCATTTCCTCCTTTACGTGCTGCTAATTTATAGATTACAATCGTAAAATTGTGTGACTCTGGTTGATACGCATTCAATAGTTATAAATACCGAATTAAAGATTGACAGCAACCGATAAGTGCTGTGGTAACTTTGGAGCATAGCTGCGAACAAAACATGATATGGTGCGACCATAGTATCATCAAATCTAGGAGAAAACCTACAATCAACGGTTGAAACCCATTAGGTTCAAGATTTTATCGTGCTAACCCTTCAATTTGAAGATTATCAAGCACGTAATAACATAAGTATTATATACATTTAAGAATGAATCATTGTCGGAACGGACGGTGGTGAGTACATATAGAGGGAAATGTGGATATTCCGTTCTAAAACGAGAAAGGGGACAGATTAATGGCTATTGGCTTACAGTCGATGATATAGAGCTCGTGAATTTCAAACGCTTTGCATATTGGGATATATGCCCGAATTCTCACCTCGATGCTGCTGGTGGATTCGGGGAGTGTTTCGAACAACGAAACTGAGAGGAAGCAGTCGAATGGCTGGCAGTGGCAAGAGGATGTTTGAGGATGGAGTTCGAGGGTAATCCCTGAAATACCCGCCCCAACAAAGAGAAAACAAACATTTTGGAAAAAAATTTATTTATTTTTCAACATAATCTCCTTCCAGCTCTATACACTTTTCCCAGCGATGTTCAATAAGTTCGATACTCTTTTTATAATAAGAACTGTCTTGCTCCTCAAAATAGCCATTAACTGCCAACATCACTTCTTCACGGTTGGAAAATCTTTGACCAACGAGCCACTTTTTCAAGTTTTCGAAGAGAAAATAATCCGAGGGGACTAAATCTGGCAAATATAGTATGGTCCATGAAGTAGCAATTCAAACTTTAATTCATGAAGTTTTGCCATTATAATAACGGATTAACGCCGTTGATAGTTTTTCCTTTTTCAATATAGTCAATGAAACTTATCCCACGCGCATTCCAAAAAAAACCGACGCCATGGCCTTAAGCTGCAGATGAAACGGTTCTTCGCCTTCTTTGGAGCCGGTTCTCCCATTTGAATCCATTGTTTTGATTGTTCTTCTGTCTCGGGTATGAAGTAATGGACCCATGTTTCATCCATGGTTATGGAACGGTGCAAAAATTCTACTTTGTTGCTGTGAGACTTTGCTAAACACTCAATTTAAACGTCTTCACGACACTGGCTTTGCTCGAGTGTGAGCAAACGTGGCACCCATCTCGCACACTGCTTTCTCATGTCCAAAGTTTATTTAATTTATTAGTAAATTTATTATGCTATGTGCTGCACTTTTTTTCATTTCCTACTGTCTGCCAGCTCGAGCACTTTCAATTGACGATCATCCAGGATGACTTTGTGGATTTTCTTCACCGTTTCTGGATTCGTCACCTCATTTGGTCAACCAATGCGACGCTCATCTTGACAGCTCGTACGACCTCGTTTAGCCTCTGCTACCCAATATTTTAACTGTTGTAAACAAAGAAGCAGGCTCGATCAGAGTAGAATCCAGTTCAGCATATTGGTTGGGCAGAGGCCTTTCAAATAAAAGTATTGTATCACATAACGATGACCAATTTTTATCATTTTCACAAATTCACTGAAAACGTACAGTATTGGTGGCCGCCAAACAAATACTAAACAACGTAGCGACTTCAAACCTGAAACATATGCTTTATAGACTGCGTAATTTCTAATACAGTGATTTTTCAAACAACTACCGCAATCTGACTTTTAATAATCAAACCACTTTACTTTTCCACATAAACTTTATGTGGAAAAGTAAACATAAACTTTATGTGGAGTTTATGTGGAAAAGTAAAGTGGTTTGATTATTAAAAGTCAGTATGAAGATTTTCCACCAAGGCCAGCCAGAAACTGTTTTATTTAACTAGCGCAATCTCTAGGTCAGGCCGGGTACTTCTGGGACCACGCTCGTAACTGTGGGAGGCAGCTTATTTTTGAGATAAATAGTAATTTATTCAGAGAGGAAGGTTGACGATGGATCCACCGTAATTTTCAGTGGAATATAAGTTAGAGTTTAGACGATATGCGACATTTTGTACGTGCATGTCTCTTGACAATGAGAGATCGGATTGAAAAAGGAGGCCAAGGGGCGGGAAAAAATGTCACACTTGTGCATCGGAAGTGGCCAGCTGTTCTATTCGAAATTTAGGAAAGCGAATCTGTTCTAAGTCGACATCCTTACCTTGAATTCACCAACTCTGTTCGTGGGCATATGGGTGGTATTATATGCCTGGCCACAATTTTTCAAAATAGCCTCATGCTTCATTACCCGATAGACAGACAGGGATTTATATAGTTATTTTGTAGTATTTTATTTAAAATATATGGTGGTTATTTATTCAGCGTGTATTAAATACCATCGTAATAGCATTTCTATAAATAATAAAATATTATTAGAATTATAATATTGGCTGGCGACTCTTCTACTGCAGGAAACAAGCTAAATGTTGAAGTTCATGTGCATGTGATCAAAATATTTTGTAGTTTTTTAAAAATTATATTTATTTTCCTGATAAATCTAATTTAGATTAGTGATATACTTTCAGTTCAATGAATCAATCAAAATGTAAGTTATTTTAGAATTTTTTCTGCTCAATTGTTATAAAGCATTCTTAGGAATGAATTGAAATTTAAGTAACCATAAATCTAATAATTTAAGTACCTATGATTCGATCGTCAGCAGTTAGTTCACGAGTATTCGTTTGTTTGCGAAAAGATTTTTTTCTAGGGTACACATCATTCTGGCTGCGTATTATTTCTAATGAAATAGCAGTCTTGGACATTTCCCAAGTACCGAAGTAGAATTTTTTTATTCTTCATTTTAAATTACCTTTACCAATTAGTCCATTGGAACTTAATTTATCTGTAAGGTAACAAAATATAGTGTCTTTCATAATTCAATATTGTTGGAGTACTTCAAATCTGGGGTGTAATAGGATAGCAGTAAGAAGTCTAAGTAAATATACGCATTTTACCGTGCAGCATACCAAAAGTAAACTATTTATTCCACTTCTTATTACTAAATGCATAAAATATATGCGTCACAAACCGTATCGGATTTTTTGTTAATCGGTTGGTAATACGTATAATTTCAACTGAGTTTGCTACACTTGTTTAATATTCCGTGCTTTTTTTCTTAAGAACCTGATACGTTTCGAATCTATTTTGGGATGTCTCGGAGTTCCCATTAATAAAATTTGGTTCATGATGACGATTGCATTTTATATTAATGCCACGCTTTGTTTTATTATGTTGGTATGCCGAACTCGATATTTGAGAATCGACTGTAATTTATTAAAGTGGCATTGATTAATTTTAATGCAGACATACATTATTAATTTATGCATTGAATTAATTAAAATTGAGCACAGATTTCAACGAATACTGAATAAATAAAAATTGCATTTTCAACTAATTAGGGTGTTAAAGAGCCAAAGATGTTCCAAAAAAGGTTCAATTGTTACTCAAGCTGTACGTTCATCTTCACATCCGCAAAGTAATAATTTTTTTTAATTGTTCGCACTCTAATAAGTCCTATTTTTTATTATTTCTATTATGCATTCGTTCATAAAAAAATAATACAATTTCTGCTATATGTTCTAGCTAATATTATCTGCGTGTGTTGCAGAAAAATTTTAAAGCAAAACTCAATGGCACGGGAGGGAATATTACGAATATTATTATCCATACTATTGCTGTAATATCATAATAGAATAAGGGATAACTCTTATTTGCGCAAAGAGCTTGTCTTGCGGCAAATTGTTCAGCCGAATCGGAATCCTCTCCTAAAGTGAGATGACTCCTTTTTGAGGCGACCAGAGGCCATCGTCTGGCGCCTGAGGAAGCAATCGAGAAAAAAAGAAAATCCCCTCCAACTTTCAAATGGGTCGCATTTCCATTTTTTTCCCTTATACCAAGTGCCACCTTCCTTTGGAGTACGGTCATCATGAGAAGGGGAAAACACAGAGGATGAGCACTACTTCTTCTTCACTTTTGGAGGCCAATGGCACATAAATTCCCGAATTGCACAGAATTAAAAGGTTTGGCACTTCTGACACTTGGCCGCGACGGGAAAAAAGTCGATCGGGAGAGTAAACCGAAGAATAGGATGCATATCCCAATTAAATTTACCTTTTTTCGAAAATCAGGCGTAAATCCACCATCATCATTTTCTGTGAAAATATTTATTAGCAGTTAATTTACTATTGCTTTTTACTAAGTTCGATTTAATTTAATGAGAAGATGAAATCAATAACTCATCCGGTGGGCGAAAACTTGCGAGAGTACCGCTATGCATATAATCATAAGATTCGTGAATAGAGTTCTTAAAATCAAGGTCATTTTCGTTGACTCGTGCACTAGAATTAAAGTAAAACTTTTGTTAATCATTTAATTATATCTGGAGTATTGTGCACACATTTTACAAAATATTATGCACCGATTATTTCCTTCCATTAAATAATCCTCCTCTGGGTTTTCCCAAAGTATCGGGTTTTATTGCTTTAATGACATCAGGAGACCCGGGAGGGGTACGTAAATTAGAGTTACCACCCACCACCGTCGAATTGGCGTCCATTTTGCAGTGAACTCATGAGCACGAAGCAGACAAAAGTAACCATGGAGTACGGCCTTCTGTATGTTTCCAGCTAGTACCTCCGCTTTATCGCTGAGATTCACTCGTAGTTCGATATCAGTGAGTCTTTAACTCCACCGAGCTTTGACCCCTCTCCGATGATAGAAACGAGTTTAACAGCGAGTTTCCAGTATGTGTGCCTCCGTTCCAACAACAGGTCAGATTATTTCATCCTTTTCCACGTCTACATCTACATTGCATGAATATTCATTCATTTAAATTCGGAATTCAATATGCGATAAAGTACAGGTTAGTTGAGATGGTCAAGGTGAAGAGCCGCTTCCTGATAGTGGAAAAGATAATTCCACCAGACCTGATGTTATCGTTTCCCACGGTGTATTCAATATCATCAAGGACATAGGGTAGCACAGGTATTGAATCAATGCTACTATGGTTACGTGAAAATGTAGCGCCATTCGATACTTGAACCGTAAGCGTATGGTTGTAAAGGTGAAGGTAAATGGTGCGTTCGACTGGCGTCAGCACACTGTACGCATAATGCCCACCATGCTGGTCTCAAGATAAGCATAGCTAAACAAGAGTGGTCACGAAACCAGCATTTTCAATTTTTTTTAACTTAATGCAAAACGCAATATAATTCAAAGCATTAATGCGTGAAAGATTATGGGAAAGATGATGAATAAGTAACATCAAAGCAGTTTTGGTGAACATTTACAACCTCACATTATTAAAATGAGACGAGTATTCACGAATACAACATTTGTCATAATTCTGCATTTCTCTAATGTCCATTCTTCTCCCTTCTGTTTTTCCTCCATCAAACAACGTTAGAGACTAAAATGAAGAATTCTTAGAGATTTAAAGCGCTCATTATAAAAGTATGGGATGCGCATGCTCTCTCTACGACAACTGAACTTTTTTCAATGGTTAATAAATATGAGGTATATTTCGGTTAAATTTCTGCTTTTTTTAACAAAACGGTAAATCTTTAAATGATACAATTGCATTAGTTTTTTTTTATTAATTACGAGTGAATTCGCTGTGATATTTTTATCTTAAGAATGTGGTGGTATCAATAAACAAATATTACGTTTCCAAAAGAAACGGGAGTATTTCCAGCGTAAGGTTAAAGTAAATATGTTTTACCCCCTAAAACAATGGCGTTTCCCACATTACTTGCGTAGCTCGGCATGAAATTTCTCCGAGAAAATCTAATTTTGAAATAAGGCAATACGATTGATGAAGGGTGCTCTGAGGGAAACGTTTCAAGCGGTGGAAATTTGATTAAAAACTATTTACTTACTGATTCTTTCTCATACTATTCAATGGTTTTAAATCATCGGAATTTTAGGCTTCATACTTTAATTATTTATTTCCTTGATTTAATTATCTTCTAACGTAAAACATTTTGTTCTTTTAAACAAGGGAAAGGAAAAATGTTGCCCAAAATGTTGGTGGGAAGATACAGTGGAAAAACGATGATCCTAGAATATTTCCCATCCCCTTACGCAGGGAAGGATACTTCCGAAAAACCCTATAAAGTAGATGGATACCGAGGGGAGGGTTTGGAGTGTTGGTCAGAAGTGGAACGAGAAATGGTGGTGGTGGAAAAGTGGTGATCCGACTGAGGGAAGGAGAGAATATAAAATGGTTGTTCGGTACTTGGGAGGCACACACGAAGGGGGGATGAAAAGTTTTAAGAAGAAAGGTGTGTAAGAAGAGGTAAGGAGATGATTGGGAGTGAGGATGGGGCAGCAGTTGAAGGGGTTGGTGAGGGGAGAAGGAAGGGAATGGACGTCGTAAAGACATGCACATCCCACACCTCACACCCTCTCCTCCTTCCTCCGGCCTCTCTCGCTCTCTCACCCTTCCTCTCTCCACGTTTCCCCTCGGGTGCTATGAGAGATACGTTATGACCCCTTCTCGGCGGCAGAATTTGACCCCAAAAAGAGAAAGAGAGCGAGATAGAGAGAGAGATAGTGGGAAGTCGGTCATCGACCCACGGTGTCGGCGTGACCTCCGCGCGCATGCCAGGTCAGACAGAAAGAGCGGGAGGGTAGGGTGGCTGGGCGTGAGGGAAGGAGACCGGGAAGGGGAGAGGGGGTGGCGTGTGAAAGTTATGGGTGGAGGGAGGGGGGGATTGGTAAAGTATAGGACCTTTGGATTAAGGAAAGGAGGGATTAAAGACGGGGATGTCGAGATTGGTGGTACGTCGTTACGTGCTACGATCCATGAACGAAATGAAAAAAAATCCGAAGGAAAGACTACATAAACTACGACCTTAGCTTATTCAGGCAGCCCACGTGTCTCTGTTTTAAAGGAGCTGGAGAAACTGGGTTACCTCACGTTGACTTTGTGAGAGATACCTCGCCCACAAAAGCTTCAAAAAGGGAACAAAATCAAGTGACATAATTAATTTTGGATTCCTTCATTGTGCTGTTACTGGCGGTTTGGATAAAAACATAAGCACCAATGCGTGTTAATAAGTGTGAAATTCAAAGATAACGGAGAGACACGGTACAGGGTATCCCCTTCAGTTAGTTTATCATATTTACACTGCCGCTTTTAGTTTTCTGTGACATTTAAACAGGACTATATTCCATTAGGCGTCTAGTCTCACGGTGATAAGCGTGTAGTATTCTTCACATTGTAATAATATGGTTTCACAGTAAAAAAAAACATTTTTGTGTAGGTCAATTATTTGATTATTTCCTTCCGTGTCTATTTTTTTCACTTCCTGTAAAATTACTTGAGAACTGAAATATTTTTAATTGCTAAACTCGTGTTTAAATTCAAAGAATAGGAGCCTGAAACCAAATTTAATTGGGATATAAAAATATTTGCAATACAATTTATCGTTAAATTAAAAATAGAACCTTATATTTTGATATTAGTGTTGGTTTTCGTAATAAGAGGAAATTAATTTAATACAAAATCATGATAATAATCAACGAAAATTCATGAAGACACAGCAGGATAAAAACCAAGTTTGAAAGTATGTATATATGTACGTAAATATATTATTTGAAAAAACTCTGAAAAATTCGACCACAAATATTTGTTTAGTGTTAAAATAACCACATGTAGGATCAGTGATTAGAATACCGTGGAGCTATTATAATTATTCAAAAGAAATTTTTCTCATTGTACGCTTACAAACTTGTAGGTACATATTATATAAATAATTAGATGAAAACTCATTAAAGCATCTGAAATATTTCCACCTAAAAATCAGGGAAATAAAGTGATAATAAGGACACAAGAACGTAGGGAATAAAATTAATATTGCATATAAAGCATTATATACACAAGTAAAAGTATGTAAAATCTCAAGTCATAAGATCATACACTAAGGAAAAATATCTTTGGACAGCATTATTCCAGGCCTTAGATGTAAAAACTTACGTCGTAAGAGACAAACTGATTATCACCATAGAACTTTGCAGTTTGGTAATAAATCAAGAGGGAAATTGCACTTCTGATTGCATTGTTTGGTTTATTAAACAGTCCTTAAAATTCGTCAGGAAATGAGTAAACAAAGGTAAATTTTAACACACTGATTCCATTCCAGTGTAAAGGAGGATCTCAAAAACTTGTAAAAGATTCCTTCCACCAGATATACTCTGTTATTAACAGTCACAAGTAACCGTCGCAATCCAGAGTCTTGAAGTATCAATAATGAGTTACCAACCGGAAACTCAGTTCAAGAGTTCTGAAGTTGTTCTTACTCACTGTCTATGATAATTCAGTCCAGAATAATTGATACAACATTCACAGTAAAAGCGGAGAATCGTCGCTTCCTTTGACTCCGAATCGGAAGTAAACACGTAGCATTTCTCACAAGTGATAATCAGAAGTCATCGAGGAATAAATTTATGATTTCATTCGTACCTTTGTATGGAAAAATGAGGAAACCCCTCATGCAAGCCACCGAATCCAATAGTCGGCAAAAGTCTGGCGCTTACTTAGGAAGATTTCCTTCCTTTCATTCCATAGTTGGAGGATTGGATCTTTGCGTAAAGCCCCTCAAAACTGCATATATTAAAGTAGTATAAATTTCTCAATCTGGGAGACCGCATTTATTGGAGCATCCACGATAAAGTAAGCTACGACATAAGTTTGATGACCCATGAGTCTGCATTATGTTGTAGATTAAAATCCAAATTTTAGTTTATCAATGGTTTTCATCGCGACTACACATATATTGGCTCTGGCTACCCGAAGAAAATTTCTGAATCAAACATGAGATTTGAACTTACTTAGGCATTATGCTTACTTCATCTTTGAAACAAGTTTATTTTCCACTGAAACTGAGTTTTGAGCAGTACTACTTCATTAAATAAGCGTCAATGTACACCTGGCAAAATGTTGGCGATCCAAATACTTCCCTACACATATAGGAAGATTTGAATGCAGTATTGACAACATTATTTTCGTTAAATTTTTACTCAAAAAATCGTAAGAATTATTGTGAATGAAAGGATAAAAATCAAACTGCATAACCGCATGCAAATACTACAAGCATATTATTTCGTTTATCACGTGTTAAATATTTTTTGGAAGAGGAAAACTTAAGGAAAAAACAATGATAAGTTATCATTTTATTATTATTGGTAGCCTATTGTCTATGGTAGGTTTGAAATGGAAACAAACTCAACACCCCAGCCTTTTTTCGCTTCAGCTAAGACGACACAACATGATATCCTGCACTATAATAAACTGTTCTTCACTTTACCCCCATCATATCTACCTTCCTTCCATTATATCCTTTTAACATGCTTATATTTTTCCTACCAGTAAAGATAGGTTTTGAATGGGCATAGGTTAGACAACCATACATATCTTTACCTCCCCTAGCAAAGCATAATCTGACTTCCGACACAAAAATTAATCCTTCCGATACATCGCATGTTTTCTTCCTACCTTCATTTTTTACAATCATGACAACACTACTTTTACCCCTTCCTACTTGCTTGATATTCACCACTTTATCTCAGACTTCAACATCCAACCTACAATCAAAATGTTATGCATCCACCTTCCCTGCCACCTTTGGACCTCTGGCAGTAATCCTCTTTCTTCCTTCACAATGCCTTGTACCTCTTCGTTTGTTTTCCTTTCTGCCCATTTCAGTTTCCCATCCTCCACAATCTCACCTCAAAAACCTCCAATTCATACCTCTCGCGGGAAATCTGTAAAAATCACGATCAATACCAAAGCCTACAATAGTGTTTTCCTAACTCCCTTATTTATCGCCCTTGTCATCAATTCCCTCCTCCTGATAAAAGCTTCTTTGTCCCTTCGAAATTCTTTTTATACCTCTACATCTTTATCCATTTTGTTGCAAAGCACTTCAAATTGAATATTCAGTACAATATACTCCTTATCACGTCAACACTTTAAATTATAACGTACAATTTAATCACCAACAGCAACGGTGAAAACAAACCTAGTAGGAGACGAAATAAGGCACAACAAGGTCGAATTAGAAGAGGTTGTCTGAGTACTACTAAAGTGAACTATAAAATTTTGTTTATCCAGGAGTAGAAAATTCCGATGAGTGAAAATCAGAAACAGTAGATACTGCGCAAGATTCTTCTAAGCATTAAAATTTTTATTTTTTAATTCTTACTTGAAATATTTACGTATTTATTTCTATATTCTGATTTGTCGCTGTAAGTGCCTCAAGAAAAAGGTTGTTAGAAAATTATGCATTCACTGCTTGAGAAATGGCTATTTTTGTATGCCAAACCTAAGAGAAGACTGTTAATGTTTTAAATAAGGTCATTAAAATTCATTCATTTATAAAAAGGTCTCTTTTCTGGAAAAAAACTGAAGAGGCTCCATAACATTACTAGCAAAGATAACTGAAAATAATGAAAAGATTATTTGATAACAAAATAACTGATGCTATAAAGTAAATATATCGTATTATATGAATATGCATATTAAAGCATTCTAATGCTGTATTCTTTTGCATTTAAATTACTTTATTAATTCTAATAACATCTCCAGGAAGAGTAATTTTAAAGTTTAAATAGAGAGCCATGAAAATTTCATTGGCTTCCTAAGTTGAAGTGGATACCTACATGCATACGAGGTCTGTCCAATAAATACGCGAACTGAAGCAATAAAAACTTTACTTTGCAAAATTTAGTCTACATCGATTTTGTCCCCTTCAAAGTACTCTCCATTCGTTGCAAAGCACTTATCCCATCTTCTTCTTCACTGTTCAAAGTACCCTTGGAAGACCTCGGCAGTTAAGCTGTTTAATTTTCACGTCGTTTCTTGCTTCATTGTGTCTATATCTTCCCAGTGATGTCCCCTCATCACATTTTTGAGGATGAATAAGGAGGATGATCAAGGATGGTGATTGAATTTTTTTTCCAGAAACCAGTGAACAATCAATGCTGAATGTGCAGGTGTATTGTCATGTTGAAGGATCAATCCATTATGTACGGTTAAAATAGTGTGCACTGTTGATTTTCCTAAATTCAGTTCATCAGCTATCAATCGGACAGTTTTTCGACGATCGGTAAGGACAAGGGACCGCACACGATCAATTTTGTCGTCAATACAGGTGGTTGAAAGTCATTGCGGCCTTGCATCATCCGTGGCGTCCTGTCGGCCAACTTTACAATGCTTAATCCACTTGAAAACGGATGTTTTCTTCAGAGCATTATCACCGTAAATAGCTGTCAAAATTTCAGTAATTTCTTGATAACTTTGACCACACTTCACCAAAAAACTTGATGTTGATCCGTCGCTCCGTGATTTCGTCAATTTCCATTTTCGACGAACAGTAAAGACAAGGACAAGAGAAACTAACATAGCTGGCACCATACGCACAGCTCGACGACTCGCCAAGCACATACAGCTCATTGGGTCTCAGACAACTAGCGGCGCTAGTGGGCGGGTCTATAGTCCGCGTCATGGCCGCCAGATTGCACCAGTTTAAGTATCTATTACCGTGATCGTGAATGCGCAATTGTATGAAATGCATAAGGGTAGTTAGGAGAATTTCTAACGTTATTTGACATTAGCTAAGGTAGCTCAAAACTTTCTCGTCGGGTAAAAACCTTGGTCAAATGATAATTACCATTTAGCTTATCCTCCAAAATCTCCTAATAAATTTAAGAAAATCAGATTCAGGCCAGGAAGATGTACAATTCTCACATACCTCGTTCTACTAGGGTACTGACGAGTGACTGCGTCATCAGCTCTACATGTTTTTTAAGATGGGGTCCAGCAATGCTTCAAGTAAATTACATTCTATTGTTTAAAATTTCATTCATATGAATAGAAAAGGTTATTGCTCCAGCTTCTTCACGCACATAGGCTTAAGATGGAAAATTACTGAAACTTCCAAGAATTTGGATTACAATTTAAAAGATTTAATGTTTTCCAGTATATTTTTGACGGAGTCACCCGCTAATATACATCACAATTCAACAATTTTTAAAATGTGTAAAAATCATTAGCCTCGACCTCGAGGGATCGGACATAAAGGGATCCGGGTTCGAATCCCGGTAAATACGAATGATTTCTCCACTCTGAAATTGTTACATTGTAATCACTGAAACTTATATTTTTACTTAATTTACCTATTTTTCTTAATTTTCTTTGGAATAGTTACTGAAAATTTAAAAAGTGATGCATATTTTTAATAGATCACTGGGTTACTAAAACTAATACACATTTTAGTGTTTTCTTGCCCATTAGCATTTTTTTCTGCGTATTGCTCAACATTTTTTATTAGCAGCACATAGCAATCTCATCTTAAATTGCTAAATGAAAGTGATATTTTATGAATTGAACAACAAAATGAAAAGAAATTTTAAGATTTAGCTGACCACTTCGCCGCATCATACGATTGTGAGCTCCATTAAGAAGAATAGCTCTGAGGGTTATTAATACGCTCAGGAAGCATCCTGAAAAAACTACGCTTCCTGTTTTTTCTTAAAATCTCGGCATGTAGAACACGATCCAAAACAACGGCGTAATTTTAAAATTAAATAAATGCAGTAAATAATTTCTGGATTCCTCATTCCTTAGATGAGGTATTGAGAAATGTGGCGTATTACTTCTGGTTTCCCCATATCAATTCAATTTTTCCCAGTCAAAAGTGATAGGATGGCAAAAAAAGAACTTTAGAAACGTATTGTTTTAAAATTTCGATTATTTTTTCAGTCAAAGCCGTATTCTGGAAAGTTTTTCATCGCCTTTATAGATAATAAAACTAAAAATTAGCTTCTAGTCCCTCCTCATCATATTCTGTTCCCTGCCAAACTCTTCATGAAAAACGAGATCAATTTAATGAAATTCTATGTAATAATAGGCAAGTTATTTTTAGTTAATTTTCACTGAAGGAATTTCTTTTAATAGAAGCCACTTCTTGAACTTCTATTTGGCCCAACCTTTTGAAAGTAATAGCTGACGTTATCAAAAGCAATAGCAAAAAGCTTTGAATTCGTTGTCTAATGAAGTTAGCAATCGCGGTAAAAACCAGCAGAGAAATTAAACAGAGATAAAATGATAAACGGCGTAGAAACCTCCGCAGGAATATCAAAATCTTGAGGTATTTCTTGGATACTAAAAATAGAAAAGCTCTATCTTTCAAAATTCGTGCACAATGTAATCGGGTGTTCATTGACAAAAAATCCCACTTTATTTGTAATATATATATATATATATATATATATATATATATATATATATATATATATATATATATATATATATATATATTAGTATAACTATGTACGGATATTTCCTTCACTCGAAGCTCCTAAGTGTCTAAATTTGTAAAAATTGTATGATAAACAATTTTTAAGTTAAATCTACCCAAAGAGAAAGAAATTGTAAGAAATCTATGCCAAATAAACCAATATATTGAACTATAATACACATAATATGGCGAAATATTTCCTTTGATAAATCAAATATTAACAAAGTGAATACATTTTAGTACGAGAAAATAATCCTATAAAAGTTAATTTTAATTCATCACGTCACAGTTTCTATCTAAATTCGGTTTGCTCAAAGACACCGTATTCTGCGCTTTCATGTAAAATTTTAAAATGCATGATGTCATAAAAACAAAGTTCTAAGAGTATTCTATTTTGCCTGATGAAGCTCCAGAATAAAAATTAACTTCGCCGCTCCTAGCATCCATGTGCTCTTACCTTAACCTAACCAGAGTAACGCCTTACGAATTGTCGATGCCTGTAGCATATGCAATCTGTGACACTTGAGTGTAATGGTGTATGGACGATATAGTAGGGGTTGGAGAGAGAGAACTCGTATGATGTTATGAATCATAGTTTAACTCCTTTAATGGAGCTCTCTTTAAAAATAATCAAACAACAACCTTAAGCGGGCAACATTCCTATTCAGGGTCAGAAGGGAATTTAAGAACATTTTAGAAGCAGACACGCTACTTACCAATTCGTTTTCGTATACACTTGTTCCAATAAACCTTACTAGTAGATGTGGTCAGTTTTTCATTGTCTTGTAATCAAACGTGTGCAGAAAATTGTTTTTGTTAATTCTCATTGAGTACTATTGTTTTAACCATAATGTTGTTGGCATAGAGAGGACATGAAAAATGTTTATCAATGGGGAAAAATAATAAACAATCGTTAAAATCAAACATGTCTCTAAGTTCATCTTTGAATAAATAACGCGGCACATAGTCTTGTAGGAGAACAACACTCTCGTAACTTTAGGTAGGATGCTTCAATAAACATTGTACCAGTCGTTCCAGCCACACCAGTGGGTAATGAACTACCAGTTATACATTTGCTTGTTTTTGGTGTGAAATTTTTCCATCCTTCGGTAACCCTTCAATTTTTTTTATAATAACATAACTCTATGTACAGTGAGATTCTGCTTTCGTGAGAGATTCTTTTTTTCATGATGATACGCTCAACACGCATTAATGGCATTTGAGTCATTTATTGGTTTTGGCATTCAATTTTTGAAATTCTCATCACAAATTTTGGTTATGTATTGAAACAATAGTATTGATAACATATACCTTTTAATTTATTACTGTTTATGTATTATTTATAAATGTAGTATATTTTTCATCATATATGATATACGAAGAAAAAGTACAATCAATACAACATACAATTAGAGACAATCTTTGCATTCTGATATGATATTCATAATATACAATAGTAGTATACGTGTATAGTAAATTAAAAATGTATACATGAAATACACATCCTGATTCTGCTAAGCCAGTCAGTTCTGGCTTGACCGCAGCTGCCACGTAAACAAAAATTAGAGCTTAAAATGTTGCAATTACAAAGCTACATATATTTTGTCACGTTTTGTTCACGTTATGTTGTGGAACGTTGATATATATTAGCCATAGTAGTAAAATAGTTTAATGAAGTTAAAAGCTTAAATTAAAAAGCCAAAAAATTATTACTGCACGGAAATATTGTTGGAGAAACCGAGTTTCGAAAACGAGCCTACCGAGATCCGGATGAACATCAACCCTAGCCATATTCAACCTCAGTCAGGCAGAATCCCCAGATGACCACAATTCATTAAATAGTAAACCGGGAGTCACTGGTTGTCAGACCTACTCCCAAGAATTATTTGCATAACAATATTTATTCTGCACAGAACTAGCACAAAGACGTTACTCCCAACACACTAATAAATTAGTGACTTAAATTCTCATAAATAAATTTCAAGAAACTGTAACAGTAACTTTAACGGAGTCACCCGCTATGTGTGCATTATAATGCAACCATTTCAGAGAGTAAAAATCATTCGCCTTGACCGGGATTCGAACCCGGATCCCTTTCAGAGTGTAAGAGGACGTCTCGGTAGCTTAAGTGGTTAAAGCACTCGGCCGGATATCGAGGGATCCGGGTTCGAATCCCGGTCAAGGCGAATGATTTTTACTCTCTGAAATGGTTGCATTATTATTCTCATAAATAATTACAGTTTTATACTCTGACAGAACATAGCGCGTGAAAGTGAAATTTGTCAGCGGAAGCAAAAATACATAAAACTCATGCCACAACATGACATCAACCCGATACCAGATATCAGCCTAATCAAAAATGAAAAATATCAGAATGTATAGGAACATGTCAGAAAGTTACTGTAATCCGACGTCTAATCAACCCCGGTCGCGGTATTGAGTTCTATACAGCCATTTAAGCAAAATTAATAATAAATGGAGATGAAATTTTTAGAAAAGTACAATATCTTTCTTTTAATATCCTTAAATAAAAGAAAATTAACGTGCTTCAAGAGAAGATGAGCAGCGTAGAAACTTGACTGGTTTCGAAGGATGACTTTTTGAAATAAGTGCATGATAATAATATAACATCCTAAGAATAACGAATTTCGGTCAAAATGTTTTCAATCCGTCCATTAGTTCCATGTAAGTCTAATCTTGTGTGTATAATAAATATTGTTTCTCTCGTTGTTTGCATCCCCAAATATTTTCATTAACTCAGTTTTAAATATCGTCTCTAGTAAATTATTAGAGAAGGCAAGTATTTTGCGCGGAAACGTGGTCGCTGAAGCAGGAGGATAGACGTAGATTGGAGGCTTTTGAAATGTGGGTGTGGAGAAGAATGGAGAAGGTGAAATGGACCGAAAGGAAAACAAATGAGGAAGTACTGGAGATGGTGGGTGAGGAGAGGGGTTTGTTGAGAGAAATCCTATGGAGGCAGGAAAAATGGATGAAAGGCGTATTAAGCGGTAGTGGAATGTTGAAGAGGGTAATAGAGGGGAGAATGTTGGGCAAGCAAGGAAAGGGCAGGAACAAGATAGGGATGTTGGACGGGATGAAGGGAGGAAGGAAGTACACAGAGATGAAGAGGGACCTGATATAGATTAGTTTGATAGGTGGGGAGTCACAAAATGTTTATTTGATAGTTGTGTCCATCCAAAAACCTACCTTAAACGGTAGATTACCTAATAATAATATATATATATATATATATGAGGAATATACAAATGAGGAAGTACTAGAAATGGTGGGGGAGGAGAGGGGTTTGTTGAGAGAAATCCTATGGAGGCAGGAAAAATGGATGAAAGGCGTATTGAGCGGTAGTGGAATGTTGAAGAGGGTAATAGAGGGGAGAATGTTGGGCAAGCGAGGTAAGGGTAGGAACAGGATAGGGATGTTGGACGGGATGAAGGGAGGAAAGAAGTACACCGAGATGAAGAGGGGTCTGATATAGATTAGTTTTCTAGGTGGGGAGTCACAAAATGTTTATTTGATAGTTGTGTCCATCCAAAAACCTACCTTAACCGGTAGATTACCTAATAATAAATAAATATGAAGTGAATGTAGTGAAGGTTTTGTTATTACTCAATATAAGGGCATCAAAAATTCACAGGAAGCATATAAAGATTGAATTTACTTATCTTAAAGCAAAAATATTAATTAATCCTTAAATAAATTAGAATTTAGAAATAAGTAGGTTTATCTAAGTACAAAACCTAGAAAAATCACACACATATGTAGACATATACATATATATAAAACATTGACCACATAAGAGGAACACTCACACGTTATTTCTTGATAATTTCGACGGAATTCAGCTCCGTCTTCAACAGAAGATTAGTTAGGACTCAGAGAAATATATATAATATTATTTTAGGACTATATATGTATATACATGCATAATATGTGTGTATATATTTATTTATTTATTTTCTTTAGTGTCCATCGTCATACTCTTGGAAATAATAATTTTGGTGGCTTCCCGTTGCCTTCCTCAATAGTTTTTTTAACGTGACACCATCAATTAATGGACGCCCCACTGGGATCAGAAGCCTTTGCAGCCGCCTCACTGAGGAACAGACGCTGCGTGAGCTATCTTTCGTCTAGTTCCTAACCTTCGACCTGTCTGGTGACCCTACCAGGAACAATTATCATTACTCCCGCCAGCACAGCTCTAGGAGTCATCGGAACGCACAAATCCTACCACCACGTCAAGGTTGTAGTCCATGGGGCGGAAACAGGATATGGATGTTGGACGGGATGAAGGGAGGAAGGAAGTACACATGAAGAGGGACCTGATGTAGAATAGTTTGCTGGATTGTGTTTTGTTGGGAATCACAAACTATTTATTAACAGTTGTGTCCATTCAAAACCTTACTTAACCGGTACATTACTTAATAAAAATAATAGTATATATATACACATAATGCGTATATATACACGCAAGATGCTCGTGATTATTGATTAAGACATTTAAACACAGAAACACAAAGAAAGGACACTCATATGTGTAGTTTTGACGTTCCGATGGAACGGCATCTGATGATGACTGCCGCGCCGTCGAACGTGAGTTTCCTTTATGTGTGTTTCTGTGTTTAAATACTTTAAATCAATGTTTATATATATATATATATATATCACATACATGTATAAAAACATAAATGTGTATGTATATATATACATAAACATATTATATATAAAACTTAGACAGCAACACAAAGCACGAGAACACATAAAAAGAACACATACGTAATATCTTTATAATTTCGACGGACTCGAACTCCGTCTTCTCATATCTTATCTTCCGAAGAAGACGAAGTTCGAGTCCGTCGAAATTATAAAGATATTACGTATGTGTTCTTTTTATGTGTACTCGTGCTGTGTGTTGCTGTCTGAGTTTTTTATTTAACACTTCTGTGTTACTTCGAAGAAATCATCTATAAAAATATGTGTGTGTACATATATATATATATATATATATATTATATTTTTATATACAGAAAAATAATTCAGATGGGAGAGTAAGAAATAAGGTTGAAAGAAAAAGAAATAAACTAACCGAAGTCGCTTTTCTTCGCAGTCTTCCAATATTATTTAAATTTCCAATATTTACATAAAGAAATATTCCTTACTCTTGGCTAACGCTGACTATAATTTAGAGTAGTTAACTATTTAGAACTGTGGCAACGGCAGGTTTTTCTTAGCAGGTGGCGTAAATCCTCATGTAAGACTTTCGACCTGCGTTGCATTCCACCTGGAGTCTTAGACTCATTAATAGGGGACGCGCAGGAGATGCAAGATGGAATCGAGCGAGAGGAGTAAGGAGAGCAGGTAAGGGAACACGGAATCGGTTAAGGGAGGGTAACGGTGGCGTAGGTAGGAGTCGGAACCGAAGGGAAGAGCGGGGGTTGGAGGGTCGCCCAAGTGGATTAGCGCTAATCCGCCTTCAACCATCCCGACGGCGACTAAGCACACACACACACATATACCTAGACTTATAACGACTCACATCCCCCTCGCTCATCCTAGCTAAGCCTTCCCCGCTCGTAACGAGGCCTTCCTTCACCACATACCTCCCCCATTTCCTCGGTGATGTGGGGGAGGGGTGGGGTAAAGACGAGATCGATATTATAAGTCAAACGCCAGTTTCAAAAGCCCATGAATAATTCAGGGCGTGGGGTTTTAGTAGTAGTAGTAGTCGTCGTTGTAGGAGGAGGAAGGGAAGATATCGGGAGGATTGGAGAGGGAAGGAGAACGGCAAGGGATGGGATAAGAACGCCTTCCGAAATCGCGGAGAGGATTAAATCTTTGTTCCACCGTTCCGTCGGCGCGTGATCCAACTCGACTGCAGTCTTTGGCATTACCGAGAGGTAGCTGTAAGATTTTTAGACTGAAAGAATTTTGCGTGGAATCAAGATAATTTTCCAGAGAGCTCTCATGTGAAGAAACAAACACACCACATTTCTTTGGCGGCATATCAGAAGTACCAGATTTTATTTTTTTTATAGCGTCAATCACCGCAATCTCAGAAGCAAAATATTTTATTGAGTAGCATACGCTACAACGTCTGAGAGAGAGAGAGAGAGCGATGGTCGTATGCTCTATCATTACAACCTAAATAAGGAACATGTTGACTGTATCCACTGAGTCAGTTCCCTTGCATTAAAAAATAAATTCAAAGGTGATTTAATGGTCTAGTATTTCTTTCTTTGAATATGAACTTACCTCTTTGGTGTGGTGCCCTTTAGGCAATTTGAACCAGAGTAGGAATTATGGCACGCCTAAGGAAAAAACCAAGTCGAATTTCGAGAAAACACGGCGTTGCTCAAGCAATCCAGTCTTTTGTCAGGCGTATTCATCCGCATATGGCGTCACAGGAAGAAGCTCTAAGAAGTATATGTTGTCATGCATAAAATATTCCAATACGCGTCGCCAGAAGGAATTTTGTAGGCAGACTTTCTCTCTAAAATGAGAGATAAGGTAAACCTGAACGTATTCAGACATTGGACTTCTACCCCCGAGCCTAGAAAAAAGTTAGTTTTATGGGCTTAATTGTGATTTCTCAAAATTGACGATATTTAGAAGCAGAATTATAAAATATATTTCGTACACTGTCAATAATTTTTTTAAGTATGCCAGCGTGGGATACCTCTTAATATTGGTGTATATGATGCACTAGCAGAATTTTTTTTAATATTTGTAACACCAAACAGTCCGTAAGCATTTGACTATTAACCAAGTGACTATTTCCGGTGATTTCATATAAAAATATTCTTTGTGGTGCGTGGAAATCGGCAAAATACGAAAAGGAAATGAACATATATATGAGAAAATGTAAATGAGATTTTTTTTAATGTATCAAATTATGACGAGCCACTTTGTATACATTTATGTATAAATATTTATATATATATACATATATATATACATATATATACATATATATATACATATATATATATATATACACGAGTATGTACATATATATACGAGTATATAAAAATGACTGGTCGCGATAGTCCAGGGATAGAGTGTTGGACTACTGACCGGGGAGCCTGAGTTCGATTGCCGGACAAGCCTCTCTGATTGCCTGCAGCTCCACACAAGCTATGTGATTTTTTGAGTTCCAGATCTTCCAGGGAAACCATAATCGGAACAGGGAAAGGAACTGCCCCCCCCACTCTGATGTGTCACTTTCATGCGCCGTCGGGCTTAGTACTGGGTGAACTCTACCATCACCAACCAAACCGACCTTAGGGTTAATTACTGTATTTATGGTTTATATGTATGTATGTATTGTCATATTATTATGCATTATTATATATACCGGTGTATTACTTAAAAATAATATATGGAGAATGTCGCACAAGTTTAAAAGGTACCGTGAAAATGGAATTCATCAAGTGATATGGGCAATAGGTTAGTCTAAAAGATCTCTAAGGGTATATGAAATGATCTACATTACGTACATCAGATAACAAGAAAATTTTAAGTTATGTTAGTGGTAAGTTGATATTCCTCTCTCTTATGTATAAGTATTTGGGATGAACAATATTTACCGTCAGAATATTATAATTAACCATACTAATGAACTTTTATTCATAATTCCCATGAAAAACCAGCGATCACAGTACACGTAAACTAAGGTTTTAGATTAGGAGTAATTAATTCAGTAACTGTTACATAGAGAACTATGCATTTATCGGACCCTTACTCACAACAGTACTTCCATTTCTTAAAAGTATGCACAATGCTTTAAAGTTCTTTACAAAAAGTTTCATTAAGTTTTACAGGGTAATTTTAACTTAAGTACATGATACAAAAAATTAAGTTTTATTTTCCCTCATTTTATATTAAAAGAAAAATATTTAAAATTTAATTCCTGAGAATTTAGGCTCAAAAAGCGTAAAATGTGCAAGTATTCATTCATGAATCATGCCAATTGTTTATTTTCCAATTTAAAACTCCAAATTAAGCTTCCCGTACCAATAAAGTGCATGTTAATGCCCAATTTTCCAATAATTGCTATTTTTTTGCTCTTAATAAATGTTGGCTCCCAATAATTGATTAATCCAGTTTCAACATGCATGACTGTATAATTAGACGCCAAGTAGATGGAACACTTGACAGTAATTACTTTTGGCCGATTTCAAATTAATCGAGTTAAGTTAGCTTATGATTATTTCATTATTTAATTTTGCTCATAACAGCCCCGTTGCATTTCGTGAGAAGTCGACAGCAACAAGAAAAAATGTAACTATAATTCCATAAATATTTCAGGTGAACTACGATTCTTGAGTTTAAACTAGTTTTAAGGTCCCATAATTTGCAAAATAAAACCCAGGTGGGTTAAACTTCAAGATATAGCCTGAGTTGGGTAAAAATCAGATAACATTTTCCCGATATTCCGATGCTCTCTCTCCCGCCAAGAGCTCTGGAAAGAGATGACCGGGCCAAATGCGACGAATATGGTGCAATGTATGAGAGTTTCTCCTGGATTCAATAGGACGGCCGCCACCACCCACAGACACTCAACTATTAGCCGCAAAACGAGTAAGTAAGCTCCGTCGGCAAGAAACTCCAGCGAAACACAGAAAAAAATAATGTATTCAAATTTGCGGGAAGTCTAAATTTCCGATGGCCTTCACAAAGAGCCGTAGTGTGTTTAAGTTGCCGTGGTCGATCCCTTTATCACCCCTTTAGAGTATTGACCAAGCGTAAGGGTAAATCCACGAAATTATCAAGATACGAACTTGCAATTAAAATAATTCCACTGAGAATACAAATTATCGATTCAATTGAAATCAATTGAGTCAGCAGTGGTGGACACTATATCTGGTGTTGATGTATTATGTATCTACTCTAATTTTATGTTGAATAGAAAAATGCTTATTGATGGATATTATCAATGGACCTGTTTTTTCTTCTTTTTTCTACATCTACATATTACCCCGCAAACCGCCACAAGGGCGTGTGGCGGAGGGGGTTTTGGGGGGCTCGAGTTAAAGAGTCAAATAGCATGAATGTGGGTAATAATATCACCACTTTATGTGCATTTCCTATTTTTCATCCCACTAACTGCTGTTCTTGTTTTAATTTGAAAATTTATGAGCATATCTATATGCTGATAACTTTAGTTACGACATCAATGCATTGGAAATATAATATTTCTCCTGTTATGTGGCTATCAGCACCTTATAACAATATATGATAAGAGAGAATCTAAATAATGACTGCCAAAAGCAATAAACGATTATGCATAAACAAAATTCAAAGATAAATAAGCATTAATGTTTGAAAAATACCGTCAAATTCGGCACGATATAAGTATGTGTAAAGTGGTTTAAGAAAGTACAGAACTGTACTGAAATATGAGCTGCAAATTTATTAATAAAAAATTAAAGCATTTTAAACAAAAATTTAATAATATTACAAATATTACTTTGAGATGAATCAGTTTCTAGTCGCCATGACAAAAAATAATACAAAAACATCGCCTGGTTAGTGAAAATATCATGAATGCATTAGTTAAAAATGTAATAATGGACGTGGTAACAGTTTGCGTCTTTATTCATAGCATGAAATGCATACACATATTGCAATTTTAAAAGAATACATGTATGTGACTCTAGTGGTCTTCCTGCTTAATTATTCATCTTGATTTGTAGACATATACTTTTAAATTCCAGTGCACTATCAATGCTTATCAAGCTCTCTGGCAGGGCATTCTACGAGTTTTCTCCGCATATAGGTGAGACCCTTGTTATTTTACACCTACGACGAAAACATATCTTCTTCTTGTTGTTGAAACCTAACAAGCCATCCAAGTGGGTAAAGATGTGGACTTACGTGTTCATATTTACAAATATCATGCACATCATGATTTGCAATAGGTTCAGCTTTATAAGTTAATCCGAGAAAAGCAGTGAGAATACGAATAGCAAGCACTGATTCAGTGGGTAAGCCATATATGACTAGACTCCCGTCCCGATCTCGCATCTCCTCTACTTGCCTTCTTCAATTGAGATACGACTAAAGCCAATTTAACGCTCCATAGAAAAATTTTAATAATTTTATTCACAGTCAAATGCTCTGACATACTATAGTCAGAGAAAACGATAGCAGTGATCACCTTTTTACCCATGGAAAGGTGAAAGATATGAAGTTTTTAGGAGAAGTGTTTGCATACTGTAGCCCACCCGCAAATATGATTAATATGTACCAATATTGTTATTACAACTTCCAGTCCAGTGCCAACCTATTATTATTACATCAATTCAATGTTTTGAATTTTATGAGCTTTAACTGGGTAAGTTTAGAGCAAACCAAATTATCCTTGGCAATACTATCAATTTTTTATAGAGTGAGTAAGAGTAAAGTAAAACGCAAGTTTGGATGCATTTTAGTTCTGAAGTAACAAAGAATAAGAGGAGTGAATTCCAGATATTCACTGAGGTTCCAATGTTTTAGCTTGTAGCAGGAGTTTATGAGTTTAGGCACTATGTTGACGCCTAATGCAATGTAGGTTTTAAGCAACATTGATTCTTTTTCTACAATCACATTGGGATCTCATGAGTTTCAATTTAATTTTTTAACAAATCTTGCTCCACTAGATATTCTTCCAAATCTTTTACAGGAGCCTTTAATGTACCAGTTTTCTCAGTAAATAATTCTTCGATCGAGATTTAATCGTATACAGAGTTTCAAGAGACTGTAACAGTAATTTTAACGGAGTCACCCGCTATGTGTGCATTATAATGCAACCATTTCAGAGAGTAAAAATCATTCGAGTAGCTTAATTGGTTAAAGCACTCGGCCGGATATCGAGGGATCCGGGTTCCCGGTCCCCGGCTCCGGGTCCCCGGTTCCCGGAATCCCGGTCATGGCGAATGATTTTTACTCTCTGAAATGGTTGCATTATAGTATACAGAGTTCCTGTCGTGTATATAAAATGTACCTTCTTCGAAAGTTTGGTTTTCTAAACTGTATTTTCATGTCATCATGGACATTTTTAGGTTATTATGACCCTGCTGGAGTTTTTTCACATTGTCTAGAATCTCTTCACGGGTCATTGCCTTTCTTAGTGGAAAGATTGGCAGCATATCGAGAAAAAATTATCTAAACAGAGCATTGTAGATATCGACTACTGCCAATACAGGTTGCATAAAAGCTTCTTCTGGAGTTTTCAAGAAGGGAAGTCATCATCAGTAAGAGATTCGCACTGTAAGAGATGAAAGTCAACGGTAAAAGATCAGACTGGTAGGTACTACCCCTCATATCGGTCGCAATGGAGTCGCTTTTGATTTGGGTTTGCATTCATGTCACATTAAACACTTTCACCCGACGTTATACAATGAGTGAACTTGGAGAGATCTAGGATTTTAGATGAGTTGAGCCAAGGTTAGATTTGTTAAATTAGGCATCTACACATTACAAAGATTGAGCTGAGGGCAAAGTAGTGGAAGATTTAAAGAGAAACAATGACCAACGTGGTAAAATATCCCAATGAAATATGATCAATTTTGATTCAGTTGTTAAGACAAATAGACTGGAAATTTAAAAAAGAAAAAGAAGGAAATTTTTCAGTAATCAAGTAAAACTATAAAAAAAGTAGATTTACGAAGTTCTGTAAGAATATAGCGATGCCGAAGAAAACGGGATGGAAAGGTACAAGGAATTCCAAAACATGAGTCAGGTAGGACAGAAAAGCTATTGGAAAACCATTTCAAGTACAGGAAGAGGAAAGGCACTAAGAAGGATACGCTAAGGATGCTAGTACAAAAATTGAATTCATCAACAAGATATCATATGCTGTAAGAAGACTTCTGGTAATGTCAAGTGGAAGCAACTGCTCAAGTTTCTGAAAATATCTGAAATAGTTGACCAAAAATTGGCCTAAACGGTCTACAGAATGCAAGAACCCACATCCCGAATGAAGATCAGAAGGAAAATAAAAGTTAAACGTGTTACTAGTAGAAAAGAATGCAGTTCTACTCGACGATTTCAATCAGCTGAATTAAAATAATGATTGGGAAAAGTGTTGGAGCAAGGAAATAGAGTGGCTTCAAAATAAATGGGAACAATGGGAAATATTAAAATAAACCTTCGTTTCTCAGTTAAATTTGCAGTAACTCGAGAGTATTTACAGTTAACCTTGGTTTCGATGGATCAAGGCAACTTTTGAATCAACATAGTCGTTTAAACTGAGTTCAACCTGCGCATCAATATCAGGCGGAAAAGAAATGTATGCTGATTCATGCATATAAATACGACAAAGTACTTCATATTGTACTTCTAATTATTTCCCTCAGTGCAAATCAATGTTTTTAACTTCCATGTAGCTCTGCAAAAATCTATTAAAGAAATTTGGCAACCATATTTTTCACAGCATACATTCAAAAATCAATTAAATCAATATCAACTTTAACTAAGGAGTTTCAGCAAATGGAACAGCTTTTTTTTTAAATTGTTAATATTTTTCTTAAATTAAAAGGCAGCATACCCACCTTATCTTTATTATTGTCAAATAATCTTAACTAAAGCATGAGGATAAATGGAATGGAAGCCCTTAAGAAGAAAAATATGCTGCCAAACATTTTCCATTTATTCAATTGTGCCAAAACTCAATTGCTGATTTATGTGGACAAATTTCAATCTCATAACGTCAAATACAGTACCCATGGCTACTTAATACCTAACTAAGTCTGGTACGTAATAAAATACAATGACATTTATGATGCGAGACATAATGGAAACGATTCTTGTAGGAAATTTCTACAAGAACCACCATGAATTAGGTTGGCAATATGAAACGAAGCAGCTCAATTCATACTATTTATATTTAAGTTCAAGCTTCTGCATTCCTGATAAAATTAAAATCCGTGATTAGAATTAACTTTTTCACTTCACTGAGTTTGTATTGTTTCCCTCTTCTTTGAATCCCATGAATAGTTCGGCTCGGCAGGAGATTCTCTTTCACGGAACCTAATCAAAGAATCGCCATCATAATTCTTCAGATAATGTTGTTAACAAATTTAAAGCGTGGCACATAATACATACCAAGGTATATGGTCATTTTGAAGTGATACTTTGTAATCATTTATTAAGTTGGGAACGATTAGTGGTGAATTAGCCTTTATTTCATCTGGTATCCTCATTAACATATTCAGTCCTCCAAAGGTATTCTAACACCCCAGCTAATCACGCATTGTACAGCGGAGTGAATTATAACAAGAAGGTCTTCTTCATTTAATTCTTATTGGAGTACCAGCAATGTGTTGAAACCACAGAGATTATTTGCATTCAACGTTTGGAACTAATGTTTTGATGTGAAATTGAGGCCATGGGCAATTGATCATACATAATTGACCAAAAACGCAAAAGTCAGGGAAATTAAGCTCTTAAAATCCTAAACTTTGGAAAATGTTCAACTTAATTATTTATTATTATTTTTATATATTATTATTTATTATCAACTTAATTATTGATATAAACAATCTCAGAACAACAACAAGAAGAGCAAAAGTCGACCAGCAAATTTTTCAATATTCCAAGACAGCTAGGCTCGATAGAGTATTTTTCTAAAGCAGGTTTGTACCTACATAAGAGACGATATATGGTTGAGGGAGAGAAAACCGTGTGAAGGTGTCATCTCACACATCATGGGCATACGATATGAGCTTCACTCTATAATATTATTGCAGTCGATGGAGTATTTTATGTTCAAATTAATTGATAGTCATCAACAATTTAAAGATCAAATCTGGTAATTTGTAAAACTATATTGGAATTATCTCTGAAAAAATCCTATTTAACTGATTACGTGGCGTACAAAAATATAGTAGAGTGATAATTGTTTATTTCCAAACCTCTCTTGTGCAAGGATAAGAAATGCCAATTAATTTCCAAAACAACATCTGCTTCAAAATTCGAATCAAAACATTCAACTTATTGAAATATGTTTGGATATTTAACTCATATGCATTATATTACGTAAGGAGTTGGAAACAGGAATAGGTAAAACGACATTCGTCAATCCCTGTGATTAATAATACTTTTTAGTCAATCTTCAGGTTATCCCTTCTTTAAATAAATTTTTCGGCCTTATGTTGCATGTTGTAAATGATGAAAGTTAAGTTCAAATATTTACAACAAAATACTTCGGAAACTGACAATGCAATCCAAATTTTTCTAAAAATTTGAAATACAAACTATCATGGCAGAAGGGAGAAAACACATTTTCCGACAGAATTCCCTTTCTTCAAATCCCTTTCTTAATAGCTCACCAACCCCTATGTTTTATAGCCTATTTGATAAAGCGATTTTAATCTTCTAAGTCACGCAGAAGCAAGGAAAAAAGCGGGTGCTTTTCTGTTATGATTGGCTGTCGTTCCGCAATGCGCATAAATATAAAATATTCCCTCCATATTCGAGCGGAACAAATAATTAATTCTTATGGTGGCGCTGTCACGCATACCGATGCAACGGAAAAGCACAACACGAAATGGTGATAGCCTCATGAATTACCCCAATACATTCAAGCCCTCCCCGAGCCAAAATATCCGCCCGTTTAAGCTTCACCGATTATACAGAGTATATTCCGCGGTCTTTAGCTGTGTGGTCGATGATATCTGTTAAGAAGGGAAGGTATTGCTGAAAATTTCCTTCATCGTTAGTATTTCGGTCGGTGCCTTCGCCAAAATCACGTCCTGAAAAAAGATTTTCCTCAATGTACTTGATTGTTAGATATGAGCGACCGTATGAACCACAATTATTATACATTTATTGTGAAATATGGCCCTTGGATAATGAGTGATGGTCGCATGTTTTTATGTGCATTCAGAAATATAAAAAGGCAAAAAAATCAATTTCATCTAACTCTGCCTTCATTGGACCATGCTTGGAACGTCTGACGGCATTAATTCAACCTTATGTATAAAAACTCAGGTTCTGTGGAATAAACGGGTTCTCAAGATCTTGATGGTGTAATTTTTTAAGCAAAAGATGAAATAATTTAGTTAAATATTGGGAAGGGAATAACCTAAAACCTGCGTTGAACTCAAATCAAACTAATGCTTTGCTCCACAGTTGCCTTGATTATTATTTCGTGTGCATCTTTTTAGCTGTAGAGCCTAATAATTACCATCTATCCTAATCAAAATTTGGCTAGCATTATTGAATATATTTGTAACTATGGTAGCCAATACAGAATAATCTATTGCAGATCCCTCAAAATAATGCGTATTTATATTGGCGCAGAGCAAGCACGTATCTATTGAATCATGTTTACCTTGAATTAAAAGTCACAAAGCAGGATGGAAGAGAATTCCAGATTAACAAGCTTCAATCGAAAATATTTAATTTTCATTTCAGTATAATACTCATCAAATGAAAAACTATCTTAGCCAAAACCATCATGGGAAAATGTGGTGGTGATGCGATGCAAATGGTATTGAGAGTTTTGAGCAGATGCAGACAAATCTAAGGGATGGAAATCGCGGAGGTTTAAATAGACCAGAAAATTAAATTTTGAATATCGCAAAACTGGTAAAAGTAACTTGATAAATTTGAGTGATAGAAAAAAAGTCATATCGATCTTAAAGTATAATAAGTTCAATTTTCTCTACCTGCTAAATTTACCAACGATTACACTTTGAGATTTGAAAGTATTTCTTCAATCAAAAACGTCTTAGATTATACAGTGCTCCCTGCCAAAAATAAATTCCTCTTCACAAATCCGCATTTGATTACAAAAATATGAAATTGAAATAAAGCTAATGTCTCCGGAAAAAAAAGTCGATTTTTATGAGAACCAGCAGGCCAACTTAACCTACGTTTCATCTATCTCTAATATTTCCTTCAGTTAAATGCAACGGTAACCAAAGGCAACCATTGCAGAAAACTTCATTTATTTAAAAATATACGTATATATTTCTATTTAAGATAAATTTGACGTATTGGGAATTAAGTAGAATTTTTTTTAGAATTCCGATCTAAAACGAAAATATATGTGAGACTGTGGGAGCCCGGTACATTAGACTCCTAACTCGGTTGAGCACTCCTTCCATGAGACTTTTTTTTACTCAGCTTAAAATCTTTTTTTTTATTCTTTCTATCAGCAGGAGAAGGAAGATCCAATGTGGACATCAGCCCGTTCTTGGCAACAAAAAAAAGAGGGAAGTTAAGGAGCCACTCTGCTCTACGTCCATCCCGACGGACTGTTCACTGCACTTGACATGCCCACCTCACTACACACACGCGGGGAACGGGGCAGCTACTCTGTTGTTGAGGAGGCATGGGGAATGGGGCCGGGCACTGAGGGGGAGGTGAGGGTATGATGGGATAGGAAGAGGGAGGCAGGGGAGGAGGTGAAGGAAGGCGGAAGACGGTCTTCTGGATGGGTTGGGAGAGAGGAGAGGAAAAAATAGGAGGGAGACAACGTGTACGTTCGATGGCCAAGCGAAGGGAGGTGGCTTGCTGTTTGGGGCAAATGGCGGAGATGTGATTAGAGAGAGGGAGGAAGCGTGAGGGGGGGGGAGAGCACCGTGGAGATGGGAGCGGGAGGGGTGCGCAGGGGATGATTCTCTGGAGGAAGGAGGGGAGGAAGGAGGAAGAAGGAGAGAGAAGTTTTCCGTGAAGAGGGTTGATTGAGGGAAGCAGGATAAATGGAGAGAAATGGGATTGTCCGGGTGGGAATTGGGAGGACGCAAGGAGGAGGGTGGAGGGCGTGGAAGAGGAGGGGGGACGGTCGAGGGTGGGAAGCTGAAAGAACGGCGAGTGGGGGTGCGAGGGGGAGGGTGGGAAAAGGGGAAAGGTGGGGGGCAAAGAGCGAGAAGTAGGCTGGAGGTAATGGAGGAGTCTAGCAGAAGAGTGTCCAGGTCCGTAATTGGAGTTTTCCTCGGAGAAGCTAACGACATTTAAGCTGCTGCCTCGCACACCACTTCGGGTGGTCTAGTATCTCGTCGGTCAGGTAGCCCAGGAGATCGCGACGCTCCCATTCCCTATGCCACTCCCTATCTACGCTATGCCGATGCCTCTGTGAGGCGGTGGAGATGGGAGTCCTTTAGCGTTGGCGGCGTGAATCCGTGAACTGCCACCGGAACTGCGCTGAAAACTTGCCAAACGGTCAACAAAACTGCTTCAAGTGTCGTCCAAGATGTTGGTGTCGTTTAGTTAGGTCCGCGGTTAATCCCTGAGGTTTTCGATTCGTAAATGTGTTTCACCCTTGGAAGAAATAAGGTGGCGAAAAAACTCCGTATTTGAGAGACGATATTATCGCACGATTAGAATAATAATGAAGTTGAAACAATCGAATAGAAAAATGAAAAATATGATTTCAATGCTTTTTGAAAAGCGTCGGAAGATTGTTACACTCGAAGTAAATATTTATCGGGACTTGTATGTAACAGTCTTATCACAAAACTTTATTTTATAATTTGTGAATAAAGCAAAGTAAACTTTACAGGTGATGTAGGATTCCTCCTAAAAAATTTGTAATTTTTGAAATAATATTTTTGGACCTTCAAAAGGGCGACAATATTTTTTTCGTAGAATGGCGTCTCGTATTTTACCTCTGAAGGACATTTTTTCTCTTGTTGCTATGAAAAAACTTCTATATGGATGGATTTAAATGAAAATGGTTTCATACGAGGGGTACAGTGTGTTTAGAGAGAAAGAGAGACACTTCAACCCTTACCTTTTTACTATAGTTTTAACCCTGCAAGGTGATGGGGAAGTGGAAGACCCTTCCTCCCCATGAACCGCAGCCGGATTACCCGTCTGTCACATTTCACCGCAACCATAAGCCAAATATTTAGGACGACATGGGGATGTTTCCCTTTCTCCCTACCAATTAAGGATTCAAAGAAGACTTAAGAAAGGATTAAAACGTGAAATCGGTAAAAATTAATTTTTGATACCATATGTAATTTCAATTGTTAGTACACAATGTGATTATTTCTCCCTTCTTCCTCTTTCTTCCGCCCCGATATCGTATTCTCTCGTTTCGTCTACCTCTGCCCACACCGTAGGTTCATGTGTTGGATTCATCTGAGAGACACGGAGATGATTGAACTACAAACGGAATGGATCTACCACATTCATCCTCCGTCCAGCATCTTTTTGTCTGGCTTGCTTCTCTGTTGTCCCCTACAGAGCTACCCTTCGATTAGTGTGCTCCATGGAACCCTGAATTCCGCGGGTGCGGAGTACGTGAGTCTCTCGACCGATTGAAGCACAGCTTTGCCGGCACCACTGCACTCAGCGATTCGATGCAAGGACCCCTGCTGCTTCCGCCGGAACAGGTGACGTTCGGGACCACGCTCACATAATGGGAGGGAGGCAGATGTTTCCTTTTGGATCTGCTGAGAGGCAACCTTGAGTCCAATAGGAACAGGAGTGGAGGACACGGAGAGGTGTGGGTGATAAACGGGAACGAATCCACTCGGGGACGACCCTCTTACGTTCGTCCATTAAACACAAGGTAAAGATTCATTTGAATAAATACCTTCGTTTCACGACGAATAGTATGTTATAAATTTTATGCCTTAACAGTTGAGATTAATTTTCTCTGAGATCACATAATTAAAAATATTACATCGCTGGATAGACCCCAAATCGGCAAAAATATTAGTGAATGCCGATGAATGTTCGCGAAATGAGATGGTAGACTTTTACTACTGATGGAAACATAGTAACTTCCGTCATAAATATTTAAATGAGAAAAAAAATCTTAATTCAAGAATAATGTGTGTCGCAGAACAAGTTGATGTTTATATGGTGATAACCTCTAACACAGCATTCATTGGACAGATAACCCTAAAAAGACAGGCTTTAACGTAACTTTGAGCATGAATGTCTTCTTCACACAAAATATTAAGCTAGAAAAATTAATGATCGGTCAAAATTTGTCCCAACTTTGCTGAAATGGTAAGCACAATCTATGAGAGAAGGGGAAAACTTAAAAACACAAAGCAAGTGATTCATGTGCTAACATCAATCAGTTGCCATTAAAGATACAGTTGTGAAAAGATTAGATTTAGCAGAGAGTGATAAATGATAGTGAGAATTTTTGTAGTATTTTAATATACTACTTATTGCAGTGTTGTGCCACCGTGGTCTCAATAAGGTCTCATAAGTTCACAAATAAAGATACCTACTTATAGCTTCCTTCCTGATCACTTAGCATTGCTTATTACGGATCTATGAGCAATATTTGTCTATTCCTTAAAATTATTATAATTTGGTAGATGTTTCCTGCAAATTTCATTTTCAATCGCTAAAAACTGGAAACATATATTGAGTTAGGAAAATTACTGCATTGAATACGGAGGCATAAAATTTCACCTAAAATTAAAGGCCTCTTACAGCTAGCTTTACGAAGGAAATTAAAAGTTATAACAAAACATTTTTTCAATTTTTAACCATCATGGACATTTCATAATCACGTATATTTCCATTAACATAACGTTAAATATTAACTGAAAAATATAAATATGAAACCTATAAGTGTATAAACAATATTCTTATTATATTAATTAAAATGTAGTCCTGCCAGCTTCAATGCACTGTATCATTTTCAAGTCTATGAAAAACTATGCAATTTATGCATCGAAATTAGTACGAATAAATTTAATTTTAGAGAATTCAATCGCATATGCTTTAAAGTAGAAAAAGTTTACAACATTAGACCCAATATAATGCCATAAAATTTCGCTATAATAAACCATATTCTAAAGTATTGTAACATATTAATTATAAATGTATTCATGTCATACCATAATTTTTATCTTTGTCTCTAAAACATTAATATGTTCATTCTTTGACTAATGAATTAATTCTACCTTGATTTAACCATTATATTAGACAATTTCTTTCCCTTATTCATATCGCAATTATTCATTTCTGTTTTAAACATTCCATTATTAAACTTTCGATTATTATAAATACAATGGAATACTTGCACATCAGCATGTTTTAAAATGTTTATTACAATACCAGGGATCGCCTACGTTGAGACCCCTTCTTTGCTTATTTATGAAATGAATTACTTTTGAGTGACAAATCAATACTGTATTGCCAACGTGCGTAGAAAGAAAAGACAAAAGTTTAAATGGGTTCCACGGAAGGAACATGAAATTATTCTTCACGTATTACATCAGCCTTTTCTTGCGTTTGCTCCTATGACACGCGGTAATCTTACGCGACAAAAATTACTCGTACTTATTGCTCGTAGGGCCTGCCGCACTTCCCCATGTTCCCTGAGATTTGACAGGTTTAATATATTACTCGTCGTGCGACGGCACAAAAAAGGAAGCCAGCTCTGGTGTCGAGACTACCTCGACACGTGCGCGCGGGTCCGTGCCCATTGTTGCCGCGTGGGCTAGTGGCACATCAGTATTGCTCCCTTGAAGGTGTTAGAAGGTCGGGAAGAGAATACACGCATCCCGCTCCGCTTTCGTCGTCTAACCTCTGGCTCTCCCCCTTCTCATTGCACACACCCCCGGTGTCGTAGGGCAAGCGGCAAAGGCGTCGAACGGTGACGGTTACCATAATCTCGCACCTTATTGACCGATACCGGAGGGCACACCGGGGTGGGTGGTGACTTTTTGTCCGCGAGAATACCTGAGGAGCGAAGGTGCGCCGGTTGTGATTTATGACACGAACGGCCAGCCATGTGATCTCTCGATAGAGCGTGTATATGTGTGTGTGTGTGCGTGTATGAGCACCCGCGTGTGACTGCATGTGTTAGCGCGCTCGTGAAAGAGTACGGTAAATTCCAATGGAGAGAGAATAATAGAATCACGTTCCGAGAGAGCGAGCGTACCGAGGGGCACCTGACGAAAAAAGAATGCTCATCCAGGCCTTTTCCATCATCTGGTAGATGAAAGGAAGAATACGACATTGGATGGAGCGAAAAGTCGCACAAAATTATTACCAAGGCAAGGCATGTCAAACATTATTTTCCTTATTTAAGGATCAGCGTTTCGTTTTTATGAAACAGCCAATCCTTGCCTTGCGTAAAAAAACATGCCTTTATTTTACGAAATACTATATTTCAAACCTTGAACATTATACTCGCAAATTGTGTTTCTCAGTAACTTTGAAAAGTATTGTGATAATTTGAATGAAGGCAAATCATTTTATTCTTAAACGACCCCAAGGCATTCTAACCACCTATAAACCAACCTATTCTATACTCTAGCTGCCTTCATTACGAGTATAATTTTCATTCAGTCACAATTTTAACTGTTTAATATATAAAATAAAACAGTTTCTGGCGTAACTTGGTGGAAAATCTTCATACTGACTTTTAATAATCAAACCACTTTACTTTTCCACATAAACTTATTAATTTTTACAACCCAGGTTTCGTTATAGCATAACATCATCAGGTGATCACGTTTCGTTATGGCATAACATCATCACCTGATGATGTTATGCTATAACGACACCTGGGTTGTAAAAATTAAAAAGTTTATGTGGAAAAGTAAAGTGGTTTGATTATTAAAAGTCAGTTTAATATATTAATAAAATCATCATTTGCCATAAGATTTGTTTGAGAAAATAATTATTAATATTTATCCCGTGCGAACATTCAAATAAAGAATAAAATGAGTCAAAAAACACAAATTTATATATGCAATGCATTAAATACATAATGATCACTGGAATATGGTATGCTTCATCAAGATACAAATATAGTAATACGATATTTCAATTAAAAAGTTCTTCAAATTGCATTTCAATGGTCGAGTATCTTTTTCAAACTTATTATTACATTTTAAAGTCACGTACGTGGAAGTAATTTTTCCTTCGTGTTGAGTAATTAAGAGTACAACTTTTAGGAGCGTGTTACTATTTTCCCAGGATATTAATGTTGTACATATCATATACATACATGTATACACACATGTATATGCACGGTAAGGTCAGAATTTTGAGAAATTCAAATAAGGACCGAAAATGTAGGCGAGGAGATTTTCCTGCAAGAATTCTGACACCACTTTTATATGCCTTGAAATTTGTAGAACATCATGAGTAGAGGTAATGCATAAAGGAATACCATTAGAGAATTGTAAATTAAATTCACCAAAATACGTGCATATTATATAGCACATCATCATCGATAATAATTTAATTTAATAAAATCATGTGTGTGCTTTGATAAAAAAAATCATGCGGTGTTATATTACGTTTCGGTATTAAAGAAACTTAGCTTTCACTTACTTCGTTGGTGAGCACATTTTTGAAATTTTTGAGGTGTTATTTTGCATAAGTAAGGTAAATGATACTTATAATATGACGATAGCTTGATACTTGACTGAGACGATACGCGAAAAAAGTGGGCATGGTTCCAATTTCGAAAGTAAAATTTCACAAAACAATAGAGAGTTCCATTGCGTATAATATAGCCCGTTTAACCTCCAAAGTGAATAATAAATTCGAAATGAGGGAATAAATTAGAAGAATGTGACTGAATGAATTAGATGTGCGCACGGAAAACATAATTCACCTTCAAACCTATCTTGTGTTTATTCTAATTTCAGACATTTAAAGATTGTCCTCAGTAAACAATGGTTCCGTAACACCCTACGCTACCTTACCAGGTATTCTCCAGGTCGTATTAACAATGCCGAATGTATGTTCTAAGGGGAGAAGAACTGGTAATTTTGCTATACAAATCTTTGGATTTTCTTCAGAGAAGTGGCAATTTACAAGTTTGAAAACATGCGTGACATGTCCTTGATGTGTTGTAGAAAAATCAATAGATGTAATCTATCAAAACTTTATTGGCGATCGACTTTAAAACGTAGCAGAACATTGCATTTAACTGTTTTTCATTAAAATTACAAAGTTTGCCTTTTTGTTTCTGATACTTGGTACCGCTTTGATACAAGAACATCGAAGAATGAATATACAAATTAGAAAGATGCTATTAAACCATAAATATGGGAAGCAGCACGGTGAGGTAACAGTCAATTGTTTAAATATTACGTGTAATTTTGATTTCCATTGATTATAAACATGTATTACCCACAATCATGTCGTTTCTCAAGAGTATATATATTCTAGTCGTTCGTATCTAGACATTTCAACACTTGCCGATTATATTCGTTTATTAGCGTGTTCGTAGTTGCATTAACACTGAAATAGATGATTTTTATATGGAAAAATTATCTCTCGATTTCAAACTCAAGTTTGAATGCATCTTTTTATTAAATTTCTCTATTCGCACTTGGACATGTATTTATAACGTAAGAGTATCCGATTTCTGCGGTGACTTAATGTATTGGTTGGCTTCCCACCCCGAGGGTCCGGGTCCAGAATTTTTCATATCCATGGTTGCAGTACTATGTGGAGAGCACTTCAAGGAGAGTATACCGTCGTTCGGCTGGGACGTTAAGCTGTGGACCCTTTGGCGCTTTGGTTTAATAGTAGGCTAAATGCCGACGCAGGGTTTCTCTCAACCCTTTTCCCATTCCCTGAAAATCCCACCTCAGCCAAATTACCCACCTACCCCTAATGGCGCAAATTACTTCAGCTGTCGGCTGCCTCCCCTCATAACTGCTGCTATAACGTTACGTTACGTTTCATTGAGTCTCGTTTCACTTTTTTATCCGATTTATTTTTTATGTCAAGTATTTATCAATTTGACTAAACTGATTGCATAAATTTTACTTATTTTAATTTCAATTTGACGCCGAAGGTTAAATATGTCCAGTTCGCCTTCGGCAACAAACAAAAAGTAATATGCTGTATTAAAATGTTCCTTTCGACTGAACAAATCCTCGGCCAAGGCCAATATTATGCTACAGTATGCTAATCTCGTCTTCCCTTTCCAAGGCTAGACCTCATATAAAGAACGCTGATGCCAAAGTCATTTACTGCGAGAAGTATCAGAGGCCTCAGCTTTGGTATGTCTTTAGGTATTCTTAGACATGGCTGATCATCGCATCCTTATCATGCTAGACGTAGAACTAGGCAGCATTTTCAAATGTGATGAGAGTGGTCGAAATGGTTTCTAAGATGTTTGACGAAATTTCAACAGACTCGAGTTTAAATAAGTTTTTTTTATTTCCAATCTCAAATGATAGAGTAAGTACTGATGCACTTGTTTGTTAAAACGTTGATGGATAATTAGAGAAATTGTAGCTAAGTTGGCAAAGAATAGAAGAAAGACAAACGGAAAAATCGAACCCAAATTTTCCCCTAAGAAAATTTTGGCTCGATTAAATATACCGTGAATCATTGATTAGCTATGGACCTAAATTCATCTATTCTGTTTCCTTGGTCCAAAAAATTCCATTATAAATACATAATACTGTAAATAATATCAAGCAAGGTTTTATTTTTTATTCCCGCTTTTCTGGTCTCGTCATACACTCGAAAGGTATCTAGAATTGATCAAAAGAAGAAAACTGATTTAAAAAACTAGATATAATCCAAAGACAACCCTCAAAATGTACTCAATATTGTTACTATAATGAAGCAGGGCATTGATTGGGGGCACATTCGAGAGACAGTAATATTTGAACTAAATACTTTAGTTTCCTTGGTCATTTCGAAGTTCAGAACGAAGCGTATTCGTATATGGTCACTTTGGAACAAAACTTATTATTTAGACGACTCTTTGTACAATTTGTCTGGACCTAAACATTAATTTGCATCCTGAATCAATACTAAACCTGAATGGTAGCTCTGCCTTATGATAAAGACATATAATAAATATCGTAAAACGTAACACAATGTGATACTGTAAAACGTAATACGTAAAATATCGTAAAACCTAAACCTCAAACCTAGGCAATCCGCATTGCACATTTTTACCAATCATTATTATCCCATTATTGTCTTATACCCATATAGTCTTCCGCATACAGTTTAAGATGAGATTTTTTTCTATTTATTAGAATGTATATGTAACTTTAGCGAGACACTAGACGTATTACGCACGATAAAATGTTCACAAATAAAACCGTACTCCATACGTACGTCCTGGGAAGAAAGTACGTAGAGAATGGAACGGAAAAAATTCGAAACATAATTCAAAAAGATCGTAGGATATCGTCCATGAGGAAAAAAAATTCACCGGAATGAAAAGAAACGGGAGTCAACTATTCGAATGCGGAAAGTTCAGAGCGGAGTACCATCGAAAGGGAAAAACAATTCCGTTAGAAAGGGAACAACAATTCCGTTAGAAAGGGAACAACAATTCCGTTAGAAAACAATTCCACTTAGACCACGTTTAAGGAGAGGGATAGGGTACCTGGAATTTGACGTACTCTTATTTTTTGCCCAAAATTCCGAAAATGAGATCAAAAACCTTTTCAATGGGGAAAGATAGAAAGAGTAGTTTGGTCCGAGGGACATGATGGAAGATTAGGAGTTGTTACGTGGGAATGGGTAGGAGGATGGGAGAGGGTAAGAGATTGGAAAGATGAAGGAATACGGATTTGGAGTGAATGACGAGAGGCAGCAGAGGAAATAACGCTGCAATTAAGTCGAAAGAGAAGGAAAGGAAAATGAGGTGAGAACAGGGGAGGCGGAAAAGTAAGTAAACAAAGAAGGGTGATGAGCGTGAAGGTCAAGTATCGGTAAAAATGGAACTATTAACTGCTACGAGCATTCGCCATTCGCCTCGTTCGTCATTAACGGGAACCTCACATCATTTTTACCGAAAATTTTAGAGTACTTAGAGAGAAACATAAAATTCGGTTACTTGAAAGTCCACATGAGATTTATTGATTTATATGAGTATACATATGCGTTTTTGTGTATACATACACGTATTTATATACATATATGCATATACGTATACGTATGTGCATATACGAGTACATTTCCGTAAGTACTTACATATGTATGCATATAAGTACAAATACTTGTGTAGTCCTTCAACAATTTTCAAAGTTTTAGGCACTTAGAAAATATGTATTTTTTTTAATTCTCTCTCATTACAATTAATTGTAAATTTCCACTCTTTAGCTTGGAAAATTATCAGATAAGAGTGGAGGGAATTTTTCTCTGCTCAAATTATACGAACGATTCCGATTTAGTTGTCTCGCCAGAGGACTGGAGAACGATAAGCACTGGCTTTAGGAAAAGTAGACGCACTGAACCCTGATCGAGTAGTTGACTCGCTCCATCAGACATCCCAATGACTCGAGTATCACAAAAAAACCGACCATAAGGGTCGCAGAGGGAGAGAAGTGAGGAGGAAATGAAAATAAGAGCTAGGGATCAAGGGAGAGATCGAGAAGGTGAAGGTAGGCTGAGGAAGGTGGAGAACGAGAGGAATCAGAAAGGAATGGCCAACTGTGAGGGAAAATCTCGTGGGAAGATAGATGGATCACAAGATGATCAGATTATGGGGAGGATGGAGGAAACTAGATATGGAAACCAGACTTGGCTGTCCTAGTGAAAATCCGCAAAGGGGAAGAAAGGGAGGGAAGACCCGATGCTAGGGAGTAGGGCGTAAGGAGAAAAGGAGTCGAGGAGGAGAGAAGGAGTGGGGGGGAGATTTTAGAGAGGGTGGGAATGAAGACGGCGTAAGGTTGGGGAGGGTGAAGGGTTTTAAGGGGAGTGGATGGAGAGGGGAACCAGAGAGGGATCGCCGGAGATAACGAGAAGGCTTAATGAAGCCAGAGGCCGGAGATAGGGAGTGAGTGAGAGGGAGAAGGTAAGGGGATAAGGAGTAGGGAGAGGGATGGAAGCGGGGGAGGGTTTTTGCAGGTGAGGGCGTTTGTCAACGCGGTGGGGCGGGAAAGGAGGCCAGGAGGGGGTGGGAGAAAGGGAAAGTGACGTCACAGCTATTTTCTGCCCCTCCACGCCCAGTAAGCTCCCCCCATTCCCCAAACTCCTGTCCCTCCCCACTCCACCAATCATCTTCCTCTCTCCCAACCATTACGTCGTTACCCTTCCCGCCGACACCCAATTACATTGTTATTTCCACGATAAAACCCAGAGAAAAACGGCCCCGGCGCACATCAAATTCCCTATTTTAAACCTCACACGTCGGAGAAGCATAATTTATTCCAGCGTAAAGGCAATAGCTAATGTTTGATACACGCCAAACGTATCCGTTTAATGAAAAACAAGACGAGCTTTATTTTCCATGTTTCTTTCTCTAGCGCAATTGAATGAGGTCATCTATGAGGTAAAAATGTATATGAAAATATTTCGAACGCTAATATAATAATTTCAGAATAAAAACATATAAATCTAAGAGATTCATTTATATAATCGATTCATATTGTTCCCAATTCTATAGGTGAAGAGATGTGTTTTCCAAACACTTTATCAATAAATCAAAATTCTTTACTTGTATAGCTCACTTATAAGAAGCGTCAATTTATTTGCATACTCGCACGTGTTCATTAGAATATTTCGTCTGCCGTTTTCGCACTTTTAGATTTCTAGTTTTCCATCCAGTTGTTTATTTCCATGCAGCGTAGAATCAGCGCCTGATATTTCCATTTCTTTCCAATTATTTCATCTGTTTGCATTTTCACATGGCATTTCATGTTTTGATTGACGTGATGACGAAATGACGTCCAAAAATTCCATTAATTATTGTAGCACATTGAAAACGTCCTCACTTCAACTAGTGTTGTCGTGACGATTTACCTTCAGTCCGCTGGACTTTGTGGCCGAAATACACGTATTCATATTCACCTGTCTTTCCCTTTCTTTATTTACCCTATACCCCATCCTCTGACTTGTGGCGTTTGCCAACTAATCTCAATTGTACCCTGTTTTGAAAGGTAAACTTTTTACGTCTATTGGAGTTTTTTTTCAATTTTTCAATACTATTAGCCGTAAGAGCTCAATTCATTCATTATTGTAGCACATAATTGAGACCGGTCCTTTTTGGTGGTCGTTTCTGTGGCAAAAACAGAACTCATGGTTTGTTTCTTTCAGAAACCATGGTTTATAGTTTTTATGAGCTATATTTTATTCTTAAAACATGGCATTTCTAACGCTACAGCTGGAGAATAGTGACGGTAAACATTTACTATGTTCTGAAACTAAATACTTTTTTCTCCCATGATAAAGAACTAAAATGATAAACAATAGGAAAGCGGACAGGAAATGGCGTTACTCATGTGATCCTGCAGATCGATATGAACCTCAAGAACGCATTAAAACATTCCCCAGTACTGACAATGGAATAGATTTAAAATGGAAAATTTAAAATACGTTTCTGGGCGATATTTCTCTTTACATAAACATTGTCTGTCCGTTGGGAAAGGAGGCCCTTTTCCCAGGCAGTTCCAAAGGTCGCAGAATCCATACATCAAATATAGCCCTGAAATCGACACAAGAGTCCTTCTCAGGGGATGGGATTGGTGTATTACCAAGTGCGCTTGCCTTCCACGTCAAGGACCCGAGACCGATTCTCGGTGCTCGAAGTGGTTATCCGCTCCCCTACTTGAACATTTTGAGGACAATTCAAGTGCATTCACCACTCGCTGGAAGAAGTATTGTTACACTGGGGTTTCAGGACTAGATGAATGTTGGGCTAAAGTTCCCATCTAACATTCTTCTTCTCCCACACAAGTACTTAATGAATCACGGTTGCTAATAGACAGCTATTAAATCTATGTTTGTTCCACTCGTCCATTTAATTGTTCCTTCTAATAATTCTTCATGACCTCAAGTGTATTCTTTTTCGTTAACTAATGCTTGTGTTTCATCAGTTATCTTCATCCATGATTTTTCTTGTCCATTATTTCTTCCACAGTTTATGCTAATAATATCAAAAGCCTTTGTTTCCTACCCCATAACAATGCTACCGATTGACATACCAATGCTTCGGACAAAATGTGAAAACAGTATTCACGAATTCAAGAACTAAACAGCTTCGCATTAGCTAACTATTTCAATCAATGCACATCAACATACACTGTTTAAGAAACCTCAATTCGTAGAGATAATTCGAGGGAGGCTCCGATCTTGAGCTACAGGGTTCGTCCGGAAAATAAGTGTACTGAGCTCAGGAAAAAAAATTATTACACTTTTACATATCTTAAGCTAATATTCCTCAAAATAGGATCCTTGTGAGTCGATACACTTGTTCCAGCGGCGTTCCCATTCCTGGAACGCTCTCGCGAAGGCATCATCGGGAACCTCTCGAAGACACGTCGTCACGGCCTCTTTGACGGCGTCCAAAGTCCCGTATCGCGTTCCTTTCAAACTCCTCTTTATCTTCGGGAACAGAAAGGGGTCCGGTGGTGCCAAGTCCGGGCTGTAGGGCGGGTGCGGCAGCGTTGCCACGCCGTGCTTGGCCAAGAAGTCCGACACGACAAGCGCGGTGTGAGACGGCGCATTGCCGTGATGCAGCCGCCAGATGTTTTTTATCGCTGGCCGGACGCGGGCGACTCGTTTTCGAAGCCTGCCGAGCACTTGGACGTAAAATGCAGCATTTACAGTTTGTCGTTCAGGTACAAATTCGTAGTGGACGACTCCCCTTTTGTCAAAAAATACAATGAGCTTATTACACTTATTTTCCGGACGAACCCTCTATAAGCTTAATTCACTAGTACGAATACACTTAAGGGCTCAAAATTCGCCGACACATAAAATCAAACAAAAATGGTATCGTGCGTGCAGGAACCTCATCCTTAGCGAAATATTCCTAGAAAATGTGAATTCCCTTTATTCTTGTGCTTATGTTTAATATTGTTTCACTAACCATGACAAAAAATTATATTTATTCTCACACATTTTTTCAATCACCGATTTTAGTTATATACTCGTAGGCATAAATTCATGCGTACATAAATGCACTTCCATATTATATAAACTTCTTTTTGTAAATTCCGTCGCATATAAACTTTTCCGCTGTTAAAATAATGAATTTTACCATGGAAAAAATAGTTCCGCTAGACAGATTGATGAATGGTACGTAACCATCTGATGGAAGAAGAGTGATTACTTCCAATTTGGCAGAATCGTTGGAAATTGAGCTCGCCGAATACGTCATAATGCCGGTACCATCTCCCCTTTTCCCCTTTGTCGGGCATACGCAAGCACTCGCCAAAACTTCCTCTCCCACTCAACTACCTAGCTTTCCCTTTTTGAACCTATACCCTTTAAAAACATGGGTGGCTCCTACCGATCACCCTTTTGCCTCGCTCTCTTCGGCAGTTTGCACTCCGCGACGGCAGTCTCTGACAACGGGTGTTCTTATCTCTATCCCTTAAATGCCTCCCCGTTCATCCCGTTCCAGCATTTTTCTTAATCATACCCTTTCCGTGAGAGTGTGAGGTTGGGTTAGAACAGGAAAAATGGGAGGTAGGAAAGGACGGTCAACAATATTTTCAAAACTAATTCATGAAATGTTGCTCGGATTGAACTTATTGAGTAGCTTAAGGATTCTTCCAGCACCCGCTCGCACGTAATGTGAGAATGGAAGTCAAATTTTTGAACGTTTGGAATATTTTTAGTATGAATATATTTATTTTTAACCATTAGCATTCAGGAGCAAGTATCTCATTGAGCTAACAACTCTTACTTAACGGTGTGATCTTCCAGAGAACTTGGCACTTATAGAGCTTATTGAAAATCTGAAGGTCGCTGTTTCAATGTAATTTGAGAATTGTAATCATAAAAACAAAATTTTTACCGGAAGCATTAATCAACCAGTAATTAATTTATTCTTAGCATAAATATCGATTGCATAATTATGCATAATGCCACAATATAGCATAATGACACAATAATTATTTGACTCCAATCATGTCTCTCCATTGTAGTGTAAAATTCCAGTAATTTTTCGCCTTCTACGTAACTCTAAGTTACAACATTCAGCCTTTTAAGAGTCTTCAACACCACATTACCTCTGTAATAATGCTTGTATCTTTTTGGTCCGCTTATCATCCATGCCCTCTGCAAATGTCATCCGATACTATCTACCTTTCCAGTTTTAGCAAACATTTCGTAAAACTATCTTTCTTATCCATTTAATTCTCTCCATCCTTCCCACTCACATCTTCTAAACGTCCAAAGCCCATCTTTTCTCCTATAAGACCAAGAAACAGAATCCTTAAACAATACGTTTTACACAAAAGCCTTTATTAATTATTTCTTTATGCGTATAATTAATGTTCCTGTCATCTATTTCTCTTCCTCATAACTCTATGGCTAATGCAATTTTTCCATCTTTACTACTAAGCCCATCTTCGTTTAAAACACTTCCCAAATATGTGAGTTGTTTTATTTGCTCTAAATTATGCTTTCCTACTATGGTACTTAATCCATTCTTCCTACTTCTTGAGAATTTCATTTCTTTTTCTTACGAATTACAAGTATAATATCATTCTTTACCTCTCACTATGATTCTGTAATGCACTCGTTAATGATATCAACCCTTAATTGGTTTCCCGACTTAAGTTTTGCTATCCGTATGTATAAATGGTTTTCTCTAATTTCATTCACATCCTCAAGCTTTTCCCATGCCTTTCCACATTCGAATTTTTTAAAATATTGCAGGAAACAATTGAAAAACTCAGTTACTTTCTCGCTAGTTACTGCTCTACCTAAATCTCATCAACTGACACTCTGGTGCAGTCTGGGTCAAATAAAATGTTTTTATGTCCCTCCATTACGAGTGTTTGTGCTTGAAATCAAATGTACACCTTGCCGAAGCTTCGTAAAAATTGATTCAAGGAAAATAGAGATGCAGTCTGAGTGAACATAATGTTTTTACTAGTTTCTGTTGCACGGGATTAAAATCAAATGTAGACCTTGCCGAAGGACAACAGAGATGCTGCGTATCGCAAAGAAAGAATAATTAAAATTAAGTTAATGTAGAATCATGGATAAGTTTTTGATTAGAGAGAGCGCAGCAATATTCTAATGAATTTCAGAGCATTTCGTTGTCTTCGAATAAAGGATTAGGTAGTAGAAAAACTAATCACGTATTAATGTTATTAAATTATTCAAATAATTGCATATTTAGTGCTTTATCGGTAATTCTATTGGTCATTTAACAGAACCAACTGGCTTTGCAAACTCGAATGTGAGAACTTGGGAGTATTTTCCCCTTCGTATAGGAATGTGTTGACTAAAAGTACCGATATTTATATATATATAGAAATATATTTGGAATAAATTTTAAGTAACATCAAATAAATAAATAAATATATATATATATATATACACAAACACACATTCGCTGGATATATACCACAATAATTTCTTATTAATCACATTTATACTAAGGATCGATGCAAAAAAATGCATTTCTACATCTGAGAGTTGATCACTGCAGATGCTTTTTGTAGCATTTAACAGAATCGTTAGCAAATGACAAAGTTTTTCGTAAATTCTACAAGGTTTGTATTACAAGTATCGGTAACAATTTTTTTCTGACATGTGCGTGAAGTATTGAACTCAGACCGTTGGTTAAGTGTGCATATGATTGCAGATCATTTTGGCATTGATTAGATGACAGTGCACACTATTATTACTGAAAATTTGGCGATCCGAAAGATCTGCGCTAAACTTGTCCCGAAGGTCTTGACGGACGACCAAAAACAGAGTCGAGTGTCTGCTCGAGAAGACCTTCTACAATGGCATCGCTACGATTCCCCAACTGCCTTACAGTATCATTTAGTATCAGACTTAGTATCAGCAGACTATTTTCTATTCCCAAAGTTAAATCCTCCCTCGAAGGACACCACCTCAGTGCCCTCAAAGAAGCTTGTATGTGTACCCTTGCGGAACTTCCGGAATCCACCTACCAGGGAGCCTTCGAGTCGGGGAAAAACCACTGGCAACTGTGTGTTGACGCAAAAGGAATGTACTTTGAAGAATTTTAAGGTATTGTAGAAATATCTTAAATATTTTTTTCCCTCAACTGTTCCCTATACATTTTATACAAACGATGAATAAGTGATACGCCAAGATTAATATTAAAATATAAAATTTTTTTATTTGAAATGAGATTAGGTTTCGAAGATTGTACTGCTTTTTGCCCTGCTCTTGCTTACTTGGTGAGTGGTAATTGTGATTGATATCATCTACATTAAAATACAATCATCATCGTTAGCTACTGGTTCCAACAAATTAATCCAATAAAAGGCAACTGGGAAACATTATGATGAGTTTGTGGACTGCTGTTATCAATTACTTTTCTAATGAGCCAAACACATAAATATTAAAAGCTATTTGAGAAGTGGTACTACTGTGACCGTTAGACCATAATCCCTCCAAAATTAATTGATGCATGTAAAATTACTGCTTTCTTTTGAAACTCATTAAAGAGTTAGTCATAATTTAAAGCACAGAACTCTATCTAGTGTTCTTTAATGGAACTGGATTTATGTCTAAAGGAGTAAACTTCAACACTTGAGTGATATTTACGATACGTAACTTTTCTTTACAATGTAAATAAAAACTAAATTCATTTTGCTCCAGATATATTGACCATATATTATCCCTCAACTGGCTACGGATTCAAATTGTCAACTGGTTAAATTCTTGGAGAAATTATACCCACAACCATTAAGTATGAAAGCCTCCCAGGGCCCTCCCCTTTAGGACACAGCCCTAAAGAGCTGAAAACCTTTCTTTTATGAAAAATTATTAAAATTTATATCCAGTGACGTAATTTCTAATCCACTATATCTTAACTATCCTCTGTTCAAATGAAGGACACTAGTTAATTGAACCGCTTCCATTTTTTAAGCATTAATCCAAATCTGTCGGTGATTGTAATGAGAGAGAGAAAGAGTGATATTTCAACCGGAATTTTCAATTCCGCGATTCCTGGGGGCGGAGGAGGAGAGGAAACAGAAGCGAGGCACAAAAGTTGATGCATGTAGCGACAAAGACATTACATAGGCAACAACAGCCGCCGAATATTGAGGAAAATTTACGGAAGGGAGAGGTGAGTCGAGAACGTGGGGATGAACGGGGAAGGGGTGAACGGAAAGAAGCGAGCGGGCAGCACACACACCACCCGCCGTAACGATCCCCACCCCACACTTTAACACGGTACCGGCCCTTGCCTCTCGCCATGCCACCCCTTATCTACCGCCATTACCGCCACGTGTTGTGGGCAGCGCCGTGGTTAGTGTGCGGTCCAACCGCTAGGGGCGCGATACGAAGGGTGGCCGATCGCGATATGAGGCGGCGAGCGGGAGGGGATGAGTGGGGAGGGGGGTATGGGAGGTGCCGAGTTGCTTGGGGAAAGTAGAAGGGATGGAAGGGTGCCTGGAGCGGGAAGGGAAAGGTTTGGAGAGGGGGGGGAGATGAGAAGTTACAGTGTTGGAAGGCGTGAGTGTGTGTATTTTGGTGATCGAAAATCGGCTTCTCATGTTTGGCATCACCCTGCTATCCCCCATTCCTCCCGAACCCTAAATTATCTCACAAATTATCCCTCCTCAACTCTCCATTCATATGGATTGATCAAGTGCTGAAGTTTTATCAATGTTATAGCAATGGGGGTCGTACAACTCTTTAACAATGTGAAATCTAAATATTGCTATTATCCAGATTGAATATCTGACAAGGAATTCGTTGCAATCCCAAGCAGATGCTTCATCTCGATAAAACTCGTTTTACCTGGCAGATTAAATGTTACCTGGCTACCATTTTATTTCCTTTTTTTAGAAAAAAGCGACCTTGCGTTTCATCTCGAGCACTGACGTAGCGATAGTAAATTTTCATGTATTTCACGGTTAGTATATAAGTGTTCATCAGGACAGATAAACCTAGAGGCGCAGACGCGTGTTAATGTTCGCTCTTATCTCGGAAGATGGTGTATTCAAGATCCCATTTATAAATGTATATATGCTCCTCCATGATATGACTGAATGACATAAATATCAGTTCATAAGAGTCGTATGGTAAAGAATACAAATATGAAGCCTATTGCCAGTGTTCAACATTAAAATAACGAAAAAATCTTTCCATGTGGAATATGATTCCATGAAAATAATCATTCCGAAATACGAATTTCAGTTAAGCATTCCAATGAAAATATGCATTTCCAATCTCTGCTATTTTTATTTCTGCCTTTCTAATTTCTACTGCCAAAGGAAATTCCCTTGGTAATCAATTGTTCGAAACCTGATACTTTAATTAATTACCTACCAATGTTCCTTCAAAAAGTCTTCATTATGTATTCAGATAACATTTACGCACAAAGTCGTATTTTTTGTAAGTAACATAATGATATGAAGTTCTTGTTGATATGAAGTTATGATGATATCCGATGAAGTTCTATTGTTGCTAGGTGCAAGAGTTTATCTAACTGATTTATATCACGAACTCAGACCAAATAACATTGACAGATCAAAAATTTAAAAAATAAGTATGCTTTCTATTTTTTTAAGCTCAATTTTGTGACAGTTCATGTTCAATATTTATTTTATTAAGAACACAATGTATACATCCACTGTTCTTTATTATCGTACAACTAGTTTGAACGCTTAAGCGTCATAAGTACCTGATGATGATGCCTAAGCGTTGGAACTAGTTGTATGATAATATAGAACAGTGGATGTATACATTGTGTTCTTAATAAAATAAATAAAGATAAGTATGCTTAAAATGAACAAAAGAACACTGAAAATGTTATGATAAAGAACAACAAAGGATAAGCTAAGAAAGTAAAATTTCTTTCTTCCCAAAGAACCTTAAACTATCGGGTCATGAATTAAAGAAATCACAAATTGTTACGAGGAAACTATAACGAGTGGGCTGTAATTTAAAAATTCCTATCACAGACCATGAAATAATTTTTGCCCAGACGGTACTAACTAGCTAAACTGAGTAACCTATTATGGAAACGAGATGGGCGCGGGTGAATGAGAGAGGACAATGCATGTGTACATTGATGCTGCTTAGACGAATATTATGCGCATTATTGACACTTCTACAATTTCAACATCTTTGGTGGCATAAACTAAAATAAATGTAATAATGACGGCGTTTCAATCAGAAATAAAATAAATTGCTACGTCATGCCATGACGATCAACAAGCTAAAAATATAAGCGAATAAAATGATAGTATAAAATTAATTTGAGAGTAAAATACTTCAATTTTTTCTTCAATTCACCTTTCGATTGAAAATAAACACACTTCTACGCATTAATTCATTCACATCTGCACTGAAAATATATCCACGAAAGTATATTAATATATTCACGAAAGGAATTAACAGATTCTCGTGCTTTCTAAATCATTACGACCTTGGTGGGTCATATAATATTTTTATGCATCCCTCAAGTAGTCCACAAAACGAGAGAATAGCGAAGAATAATTAGTGAATTACATGTTTTAACGGATCCGAACTTTTTTTCCGAGGAGGCAAAAAACACAGGACGAATGGACAGAAAAACGGAAGTGTAAAATAACTAATGGAGATGATACAAGGTTTGTGAGAAACGATAAGCGGCCCCTGGCATGACCAACCCTTGTAAAAAAGCAACGCAGGAAAAAAGCTGGATGAGCAGGAGAATAAAGGTAGGGGGGAAGAGATGGGAGTGAAAGAGGAAGACGAAAAAAGAGATTTTTTCCCTTCCCATACCCTTCCTCAGTCGCTAGCGTTCATCGCTTAACTCATCCCTTATTCTCCCCACATCCCATCTTTCACTCTCCCCTACCACGCCGCCTTAAATGTTCTCTCTGTGCCTTTGCTGCGCGGGATGACGTCACATTGTGCAAGTAACCCAAGCGACTGTGGAACAAGGGCGGACAACCTACACATGTGACAGAATATCGGGTATCTGCTGCCGCAATATGCATGTGAGTCTTATCTTTCTTCCTTCTGAAGCGGTGCAGTGAAACATCCGTATTTAGTCAATTACGTACTAATACTTTTCATCCGTGAACGAGATTTAGCGATTTGATTAGTCTTAGCATTAAAACACTTTTACCACTCCTTTTCGACAACCACAATGTCTTTGCCTTTAAACAAAAACCTAATACCAAGGATATTTCTAGAACTTTCCCCAATATATTTTTTTAATATTATAATTCCATAGGAAAACTATCTACGCGGAATATTAATTGAAAAAGGTGATCCCGGCACCGATGAGGTAATCCCTCGAAGTGGAGAGTGATAAATGAATCTATTGCACCGAGAAGAAGAAAACAATCTGTGGGGCATACTCTGAGGCAAATCGTCCTCTGAAAGCAGTTTAGTAATGAATAATGAGCAAGTAAAATCAAATTGGAATGCCCAAAATGGAATTTGCCTTGTGAATAATAATAAAATATGTAATTTTAGGAAGTTATGAAGTAATCAAGAGGATTATTTGAGAATAAAAAGTTGCGAAGAGCAATAGCAAACTAATTTACTCACTGATGACTGCTGATGACGACAAAATCAGTTGGTATCAATGTGGAAATCTGTATCACCAATTTCTTCTAGGAGGACGATGCAAAGAAGGAGTTATAGGGAAGGGTGCGGGAGGGGGGTGTAAATGGATGGCGTAACGGATATACCGGAGAGGATCTTTAAGATCGACGACCACCCGGCCAGTGTGGAGGAGTTAGAATTTTGATCGGCCCGATATTTTGTTGACTCTGCGAAATTTGGCGTCGAGGGATGTTCCCGGGAAACTTTAGTAGTTGTTTCGCCCGACCCCTCGCATCCGCAGCCTCAGCCCCCTCTCTCCTCTCTTCACCCCTCAACTCGTCCGGGGCCATCAGATAGTGTGGAGAGCGTCCTCTCCCTCTCTATCTCAACAGTCCCCACCTCTTTAAAATCTCGCCCACTCCGTCCTCCTTTTCACTCCCCCTCCCCAAATCTTAACGTTTCACATCGTGCAAAAAAAGTCTGCTTTCCGGCGATAATGGTGACACTGGCTGGGAGACCGTTAGAATTCCCGAGCGAGGACTCTCCGGGTTGTCTCTCTCTCTCTCCTTCTTTCTCTCCAAATTGCCCGCACGCTCTTTCATTTCGCTGCTCATTTGTTTTATGCGACGAAAGGGCGTTAAAACGTGTGTTCACGGATATCTCATAAACGTCAACAAAGAAAGAATAGAGAATATGGCGAGCCATGAATGAAACAGGAAGATAAGGTTGAGGTAGTATAAAAGCAAATACAATAAGAACAGTTTTAAATTCAGCTGGGGAATTCGTACAGAAGAAAAGGTAAAGAAAACGTGCCGTGCAAAATTTAGCATGAAAAGTTAATATTAAACCCACATTTTCTCTAAGTTCTCCCTCGCCAGGGTAAAGGATCAAAGAACGAGGGATTGTACACGGTATTGACAACAAATGCATAGAATCGAGGATTTCAACTGTTTTCCTTTCCTCCCTGTCGTTTCCAATCTTGGATTAAGTGGTTCATTAAATTTTCTGTTCCAAATGTACCAGGTTAAATCAAACTTCAAATAAATACGAGTTTGTCCCCGGGACCTCTGAGTCATTTTTTTATTCCAACTCCGACAGCAATGTAAGTACATGTGATACAGTTACCAGAAGTTGCCAAAATAAATAGAGGGTTAAGGGATAGGTTAATATGGTTGAGATTTTAATGAGATATAGCATTACAGGACATTAATAAATAAGCTCAAAAACTGTGCAAACCTGAGAGGCATTCACATGAAAAATATGTCAAATAATTTACCTAGCCTTTCGTTAATAGAAAACTCAGGACAGTAAGCGTAGAATTAAACCAGGAAGATAAATAGTAAACGGTTAACTACTTAAAGCAGTGACTATTATTAAATATTATATGAAAATTGCAACATTTATCGACAATATTTTGAGAAAATTTTCTCACGCGTAGAATAAACTAGCAGTGTCAATACAATATTCTCTGAACTAATTAAATTACCTGCAAATTCTCTTTTCCTTTCTCGGTTACCGGCCAATTTTTTGACGACCCACTGCTAGATAATTTCAATTAAATTCATTCTTTCTTCCCAATATTAACTGTAACATTACTCCTTTAAATTAATCCAATATAACCCGATTTCTAAGCACTTTGCTTCCAACTCGATTCCCATTCGGTAATCATATTGATAATCATTTACTTCCCCAAAATTCTGCACATATTTTTCCGCTAATTTTAATTCTGATATTAAGTTCAGAAAAGCACCCCCTACCATTATTAATGAGTTTCACCTTTTTCTGATTTCATCTCTCCCATAGATTATTGGCAGTGGCTCGAATAAGGGTCCTTTCCATCCCTTCCTTAAAACGCTTATTATAAATTTAAATTGAATTCTGAGAAATTATATTCCTCCCCTCCTTTATGATGGCTTATTTGTGTATAATTACGAAAAATTAAATCTTATCCGCGTTTTTTCATGGAGATTAATTTCCAATTAAATAAAAATAAATTCGAAAACGGGGAAATTTCATCGTTTCGAATCTGTCTCCCAATCAAAATTGCTCGGCCAACCTTAGGTCCTCCTCAATTTAGAATCACTTCACTAAAATCTGTCTGCGTATTGAGAAAGTGCTAATTCATGTTTTTTCAACCAGCTGTCATGATGGAACATTAAAGATATTATTTTTCCTTTGACAGTAAGCGTCTATGATAAATATTTATCCGCTCCTTTTCTTAAGCTCCAGAAGTAAAAAGCTTAATGATAAATTTTTACACCGTATGTATGCTTAACTTCGTGAGAATGTACAAGGCTTGTGCAAGGGCCGACATAAAAAGTGTCGGAGACAATTTTTTCATGACGTGACTGTACATTGCACCGCGCAGGCTCGGTGATGAAGGGTCTGACCTTCAGCATGCACCAAACGCCAATAGCCTGCGAGCGTTCGTTCAGGCTAGATCGTGTTTTAGTGGACCCCTGTCGAGTGACTCGGTGCAAGCGGAAAATACAGCGAACGATTGAACAGTGGTACGCCATCAAAGTTTGTGTTAGACTGGCGAAATCAGATATGGAGACGTTACCATGATTTTCCAAATGTTCATGAATGAAAACATGTCACCAACTGCCGTTAAATAAGCACAAGCTCTTCAAAGAAATCCGGAGGACGAGCCCCCCGCTGGAGGGCCGTCAACGTCAAGTACGAAACGTGCAACGTGTGCGTGAAATACTGAATTCAGAGTGTTGGTGAAGTATGCGCATGATCGCAGATCGTATTGGCATTGATAAAATGACAGTGTATACCATTAGCACAGAAAATTTGGCAATACAAAATATCTGCACTAAACTCGTCCCGAAGATCTTTAGCGCTAGAGGCTCCAAGGTAACCAACTACCTGACAAAAAACAGCACCGCTACGATTCCCCAACCCCCTTACAGTCCCAACTTGGCACCAACAGACTATCTCTTATTACCAAAGTGAAATCCTCCCTCGAAGGACACCACCATGGGACCCTAAGTGCCGTCAAAGAAACTTGCACACGTACCCTTAAGGATCTTCCGGAATACGCCTACTAGGGAGTCTTCGAGTCGTGAAAAGCCGCTGGCAAAGGTGTATCGACGATCAAGGGATGTACTTTAAAGAATTTTGTGGCAATGTAGAAATATCTGAAAAAAATGATTTTTCCTCAAGTCTTCCTGATGCTTTTTACACAAGCCTTGTATTTCATTTGGTTAGCACAGATTCTTGAATGTTCCTCTCATTTTCATTTCGCTTCTCTTTCTTTCGGCTTTACAATTCTTGATTTCACCTTCTACATCTTTCCTGCGATGCCTCCTGAGATACTAATTTGATACAAAAGTTAATTCTTTTCCATAATTCCAACATTTTTAAAAGTTTGCCTAATGATCAGCTGTGATTTTAATGAAAACTTAAATAAATCTTCAAATAAAACAAAAGCCTTCGTTCAATATGCATTTTTAAATATGTGTGAAGTTCTACGCCACGCATTTGAAAATCTATGCATAGAGTGAAAGGAGATTGAATTGATAAGATGACTAGTTTGAGTTTCCACAATGAGTTGATTGACTTAAATATCGAAACTGATGGATTTTTCAACGTTATTCTGACTACAGTTGCAGCTCTCAGGAGGAGGCGCTTTAACTGAGAACCGCTTTCCCCAACCCTTCGTAGAGACAGCTTATAGCAATTCCAAGAATCTCTCCAATCTTGCCCCGCACCCTAAAATCCTTCCCGCCATCAAATTACTTCATCTGCCTAATGACTTCAGCTGTCGCCTGACTCCCGCATTAACTGCTCCACCTACATTAAGCATAAAGCCGGAACCTTCGATCACACTGATGCGCCCACAAAAATTCCACACTCAAATCGAGAGGATACATCGCCATAGGAAGCCAACTATCCTCAAGTATTCTCGAGAAAATGGTATAAAATTGTCAAATTTGGACGACAAAATATCAAATATTAGATCTTCCATGGAGAAAATTTTGATACTTCATAGACATTCTGCAGGAGTTTGAATAAAATGTATTTAATGTAACTTCCACAGCGGGTCGCAATAGCCGTTTGATTGTTCTGGTTACATCCGAAAAGTTATCCGGAATGCTTTTTAGTTTACTTTATCTCACTACCAATTTTTAAACAATCCTATGAAATGACCACATTAAAATTTTTGACACATGGTAAATTTTGCCTTAGAATTGCATTCTGTGCATATGGAAATGTGAAACATGTATAACCATAACATATATACTATGGTTTATGCATGTACTTAACATTTATACGAGATAGGCAAAATAAAGTTATCAAAGTTAGCAAAGAGTTAAAAAAATAAATTTAGAAGTCCAACAAATAAAGCAAAAGAAGCATGGTGGAAGACGCAGTGCGAGGATATGGAAAGCTAGACGAGGAATGGTGGAATTGGTACGCTATACAGCAAGGTTAAGTTATTATCGGGTAGTAAGAAAGAGATCACTTTTCGAGAGGAATATAAAATACAATAAGGACGTACTCGCGTTTACCTGTTTCGTAGATTTCGAAAAGGCGTTGGATAGAGTGAATTGGGAAAAACTCTTGAGTATATTGCAAAAAATAGGAATATGTTGAAGGGGCAGGAGGCTAATCCGCAACCTTACACATGTCTTAGACTGCTCAGGTGCGAGTGAAGAACAGAGAGTCAGGATGGGCAGTGTTGGAAAGAGGTTGCTCATTAGGTTAAGAAGAGGCAGGGTTGCTCTTTATCACCGGTGCTGTTCAACGTATATTGGAGGAAATGATTAAAGAGAAGGTTAAGGGAAGAACTGGCGGTAGGAATGAAAGTCGGTGGGGATATCCTAAAATCAATTAGGTTTGCTGATGACCAAGCTTTACTTTGTCAGTCAGCCAAGGGGTTGCAAGCATTGGTGAGTGAATTGGAAATTCAGAGCGACAGATATGGGATGAGAATTAATATTAATAAAACAAAGGTTATGTGATTTTCCAGAAAGAAAAAGACTAAGTTAAATATTAAAATAGGCAGGGAAATATAGAGCATGTAGAACAGTTTACGTATCTCGGAAGTGTTTTGGACCAACGCCATCAAAGTATAAGGACGTAAGGAGAAGAATTGCACTAGACAAAGAGGCTTTTCCAAGGAGGGAGCTGATGACGGGGACGTTGTGTAGGGATGTTAAGAAAAGACTCGTAAAAACTTTGATATAGAGCGTAGTTATGTACGGTGCGGAAATATGGTCACTGGAATAGGAGGATATACGTGGATTGGAGGCGTTTGAAATATGGGTGTGGAAGAATGGAGAAGGTGAGATAGACCGAAAGGAAATCAAATGAGGAAGTACTAGGTATAGTGGGCAAGGTGAGGGGTTTGTTGGGAAAAATCCTAATGAGGCAAAAAAAATTGATGAAGGGCGTATTGACCGGCAGTGGGATGCTGAAAACTGTACTAGAGGGGAGAATGCTAAGGAAACGAGGAGAGGGCATGAATAGGATAGGGATGTTGGACGGGGGATGAAGGGAGGAAGGTCTTGATGTAGAGTAGGTTGCTGTATTATGTTTTGCTAGGAGGTACTATCTATTTGTATGGATATTTTTTTGTTTACGGGTGAAATCTTGTGATGACTTATACATTGTGACTTACATCACAATATACTCACCGAAGTTCAATCACTGTCCTTTCTCCTTTGTCTTGTTCAATTCAGTAAAATATGAAATCGATGAGAAATTCGGATCAGCGCCTTGAAATAAGAAAACTGAGATCTAAAAACGTTTGACGACAACTAAAAAACGATTATATTTACTTTGGAACGAAACTTGCCATTTTTAATAAATTTTCTTAATATCAATAATCGCTTATCGCATGCCGATGCAAATAGGTGTAATATGGGGTCAAGAGCTAATTTTTTACTGAAAATACAAATTTTTGACCATGATCGCCATGAACACAGCAATAATTCTGCATGATTCAAGATATAATTTAATCCAGACCTGACAGAATTGTTTTAGCCGAGCAGTATCCACGCCATAAAAAAAATTCGCAAAAAAAGCATAGAGAGTGGAGGAAAATTTACTGTCTCACCGTGATCACTTCATCGTTATGGAATCGCAGTTCAGTATATTAAAATGGAGAGAATAATTTGGGTGCGTGAAACCTAACAAAAGTTTCATTAGTACTCCAAGAAAAAGGATGTATTTTTACGTGATACCAGACGCCGGGGTGGGAGGGGGTAAGGTAATACCTCCAAATCCTTCTCGAGAGGCATGTCATGCTATGATATTTTTTAATAGGTTCTAAAAAAATTGTTTAAACCTACCAAGGACACAAAAACGAAATAAATTTAACTTTTACAAAAATTAAAATGTAATTTTTACCTCCAGTTTTCGTTTCGCACGTGATTTAAAGTTGCGTTCACAGTGCATGCGTTGCCGAAACTTGACCATGGATGAAGCACGGGCCAGAAGGGCACGAAGGTATACGAAAGCTTCCCGGGCCCAATGAAGATAATAACGCCTAGGTCAGATAGGTAAGTGAGGAATGGGCAATAATTTCTAACTTTTTTTACCCTGGGCGCGATATCTCAAGGCGATTCGGCTCATTTCGGTGACCTATTTAAAAATAGCAATTGTAGTAATTCATGCCTGTAACTTCATTCACGCCTTCTGAGCCGATTCTGATCGTCATGATGAGCCCCGATCGGCTTTGAAAGCATTTTAAATCAGTTCAAACTAGAAGTCCTAAACGGAATGAAAGAAAGAGAGATACTTTCAAATGAGATTGGTCAAATCTGGACGGCAGAGCCGATCGGTAATAGAGGGCCGCCGCGGAATCGTCATCAGTGTTCTATCCGCCATTACTCTTAGAATTTTTAAAGCTTTTACTAGAGATTCAGTGTCTTTCATGCATCCGAAACTCATTTTTTTTTATTTTTCCATTTTCAAGACCTGTCTTGCTTCACGGTCCAACTGGAAAACGATTTCATAATAATCACATTGAGTAAGCAAATGAAACAAATTAAGTATGCGTAGTGAGGTCATTTACTTCTACATCATGGTATACGCCCTTCTTTCAGACCTTCAATTCGTAGTTTTGGACAATAATAAGCGGTAATCTCTCATGAATTGACTCATCATTTAATAAAAAATATAAAGTGTATCGAATTTTGTGGAAAATAATCATCTCGATAAAACTTCAATTGCCCTTGTAAGCTAGACTCTCGAAATAAAGTCATAATAATAATTATTATTATTAGGTAATCTACCGGTTAAGGTAGGTTTTTGGATGGACACAACTATCAAATAAACATTTTGTAACTCCCCACCTAGCAAACTAATCTATATCAGGTCCCTCTTCATCTCGGTGTACTTCTTTCCTCCCTTCATCCCGTCCAACATCCCTATCCTGTTCCTACCCTTACCACGCTTGCCCAACATTCTCCCCTCTATTACCCTCTTCAACATTCCACTACCGCTCAATACGCCTTTCATCCATTTTTCCTGCCTCCATAGGATTTCTCTCAACAAACCCCTCTCCTCCCCCACCATTTCTAGTACTTCCTCATTTGTTTTCCTTTCGGTCCATTTCACCTTCTCCATTCTTCTCCATACCCACATTTCAAAAGCCTCCAATCTACGTCTATCCTCCTGCTTCAGCGACCACGTTTCCGCGCCGTACATAGCTACGCTCCATATCAGAGTTTTTACGAGTCTTGTCTTAACATCCCTACTCAACGTCCCCGTCATCAACTCCCTCCTCTTTGAGAAAGCCTCCTTGCCTAGCGCAATTCTTCTCCTTACGTCCCTACCACTTTGACCGTGTTGGTCCAAAACACTTCCGAGATATGTAAACTGCTCTACCTGCTCTATTCTTTCCCCGCCTATTTTAATATTTAGCTTAGCCTTTTTCTTTCTAGAAAATCGCATAACCTTTGTTTTATTAATATTGATTCTCATCCCATATTTATCGCACTGAGCCTCCAATTCACTCAACAATGCTTGCATCCCCTTGGCTGACTAAGCAACTAATGCTTGGTCATCAGCAAACCTAACCGATTTTACGAATTCCCCTCCGACTTTCATTCCTACCTCCAGTTCTTCCCATGCCTCTTTAATCATTTCCTCTACATATACGTTGAACAGTACCGGTGACAATGGGCAACCCTGCCTTACACCTCTTCCTAACACTGCCCATCCGGACTCTCCGTTCCCCACTCGCACCTGAGCAGTCTGAGACATGTACAGGTTGCGGATCAGTCTCCTGTCCCTCCAATCCATTCCTATTTTCTGCAATACACGCATTAATTTTTCCCAATTCACTCTATCAAACGCTTTTTCGAAATCTACAAAACAGGCAAAAACGTCCTGATTGTATTCTATATTCCTCTCGACTAGTGATCTCATTACTGCAATGGCATCACGCGTACCTCTTCCTTTCCTGAACCCAAACTGATCATCCCCTAAGTAATCATTTGCCTTACTCTCTATCCTTTTGTTGATGATCCTGAGAATAACTTTAGCTGCGATAATTACTAATTAACAATCCTTACTGCCCGTTAACCGGAGAATCATAATACCATTTGTTTTGTTCTTTCTTCTAATAATTCTTTAAGCCTCACCTTTTATTACTCATCATAAAAATGTTTCCATTTGTCAATTTTGTCGTGCACTTCTTAAATACGAGCTCGTACAGTCGCGTTTTGAATAGGTGAGTAAGCCGTAAACCTTGCATAATGATTAAAATTTATTTATAACAAATATGACATTTACTTTTCCAGCCTTCTGTATAAATCGTCCTATTTCCCCTCCTTGCATTCTTCCATCAGTATTTAATACCTCTCCTCGCTCCCATCCCTTTTGCTCCTTTATTTTCCTCTTGTGATCGTGCGGAACCTGGATAATTGGTAATACATGGAGGGAAATGGGTCTCTGGGGAAGTAAGAGGAGGAAGTAATGGGAGCATCAATACCTTTAAATTGATTGAACCATATTAAAGGTGGGGTAAGTAGGGGAGGGGGAGAAAGATGGGAAAAGGTATTCGATGAGAATAATAAGAGCGGATTTCGCGGAGAAAAGGTTCCCTCGCGACATGAATTCCCCTCTCCAATTTAAAGGGGGAGGCCAAGGTGGAGTCACCCCAAAGAAGGAAGATTAATTTGGTGTCGTGGGATGGGGACGCACCCTGGCTACCGATGAAGGCGTAATGAGTGAGAGAGCAGTTTTAAATGGCGGAAGTATTTCGGGCGTTGGAATCACCAGAAGGATCATTAATAGCAGACATCTTTTTACTTCCGTCTCTCGATTATTTTTTAGAGCTTTATTTCTCAAGCTATTTTCCGTGTGTAGGAAAAATAAAAGGAAAGAATAATTTGCTTAAAGCTATATTACAAAACGCGTACACGTAACTGAATATCCTGATATCAATACTATAATTTATTTTATATCCATTGAAACTCATCTTGATAAACTGTACCCGAGATAACACGTGATGTACACGTACTCGGTTGCTTCTCTGAAAGCTAACCCTGCAAACAGAGGAATGAATTCACTTTGACAAAACCTCACAGTCAATATTAAAATAGGAGAAAATTATCTTTCTTCCCCTAAGACATTTCAAGATCCATCCAAGCGTCTCACATCAAACTTACACTTCTCCTTGTGAAGGTTACATTAGGAATAAGTAAGATTGGGATGAAAAAGTATAATGTTTTACAATTAAAGCTTTTTAAAATAAATTACTCGATAATTCCGCCGGGGAAAGTTGAATACAGCTTGTGCTAAAAATTATTTGTTTTATGGCTATGAGATCGTATTTTGAGCTGGATTTAAAGAACAGCGCAAAGATCATGCTTATATCTATTATTATTAGTTAATCTACCGTTTAAGGTAGGTTTTTGGATGGACACAACTATCAAATAAACATTTTGTGACACCCCACCTAGAAAACTAATCTATATCAGACCCCTCTTCATCTCGGTGTACTTCTTTCCTCCCTTCATCCCGTCCAACATCCCTATCCTGTTCCTACCCTTACCTCGCTTGCCCAACATTCTCCCCTCTATTACCCTCTTCAACATTCCACTACCGCTCAATACGCCTTTCATCCATTTTTCCTGCCTCCATAGGATTTCTCTCAATAAACCCCTCTCCTCACCCACCATCTCTAGTACTTCCTCATTTGTTTTCCTTTCGGTCCATTTCACCTTCTCCATTCTTCTCCACACCCACATTTCAAAAGCCTCCAATCTACGTCTATCCTCCTGCTTCAGTGACCACGTTTCCGCGCCGTACAGCTTATATCTATATCCTCCTCTATATTTCATTATACTCGTATAGCCTTGTAATAAAATGGAAGTATTTATGAATAGCTATTTTCGACCGATAATTTTTTGCACACAAGGCTGAGAAAGCTACATTCGTAATCTTTGATCATACTATATATCTCGATATAGATAGCATACTGATTAAAGTTTTTACCCGTGTATGGAGGTCATTATATATATTCTTGGGCTTGAAAGAATTCTCGTACTCTATTCCCTTCTCCATCTCATAACTATTTCACATCATTTAAAATCTCTATTAATTTCCCTTTTATTCTTCAAAGAAATATCCTTCCATTTATTAAACCCCTCCCACTACCTTTAAATATCTCCTTGATTCCTTATTTCCTTCGTCAATTCTCCCCAAGCAGCTTCCTTACTTTTCGCATAATGCAGGATGTGTACTTCAACGGTCGTATTCCTCTCTTTCTCTAAGCTTATATTATCCATCTTTCTCCAAGCCTATATTTTAAAAGTCCCTCTCTGCGCTCATCCATTGTTCTCAAAGACTTCAAATGTGTTATGAGTATACACGGGCATGACCGTGCATAAGGAAGAAAAAATATGAACTTACTCAGTATAGAGTAATTCCTGTATAAGTTTCAGATATCATTCATATTTATATCTCTATTTTCTGATTTCATTCATTTTACACATTCTCTCTAATTACATATTACCGTGTCAATATCAACAAAAAATAATTGTACTATAAACTGAGGTTAAAGATAAACTAAAAAAGATTAAATTAATGAAACACCTATTTTAAAGTTTCACCAGTTACAACATGTTGTAGAATAAGGAAGCATATTTTAATTTTGAAAAATCACGTAAACTTTAAAATATAGTTATTGATATTATACGGCAAGTAACTATCGTGAAAAAATGCTTTTTGCTGATATATTTAATATATATATATATATATATATATATATATATATATATATATATATATATATATATATATATATATATATATATATATATCATTTATTTTAAATTAGAAGGTGATAGAATTAACACTGAATAGAGAAAAATGGATGGCTGTAGTAAACCAATCTTAGGATTCAAATACTGACTATAATGAGGTGTTACTCTGAGTTTTAGAATGGCTTTCTTGAGGATTTAAGAAACCAAATATTTGAATTGAATATTTTTACCGATAAGGCTAATTAAAACTCTCACTGCCTCAGAATATAGTAAGCCATTTTAATCCATATGGGTATCCAAACGCTTATCAATGAAAAGGTAATGATAGAGTAAGCTGTACATGTTAAGAAAATCAGTAACGAGCAACAAAATACTGTATTCAAACCGTGAAGAATGTCTCGGGTTTTTTCCTATAATGATGTACACGTGTCGAATGTGCGATGTCACTTTTTTATTTTGAGGTTATAAACTCTAAAACTAACATTACTACTTTCAGAACATTATGGCGATTCTCTTATTTACCATTTAGTCATAATTTATGGAAATATTCCCTATATGCACATTCACGAAGATGACCTTGAGCTAAAGGAAGCAAGATTTTTGTCGGAGAACAAGTATCGTGACCTTCATATGAACTTCAGAAAAATTTTAAATAACACCGACGATTGTACTAAAGGCATTTGTTTGTTTCGCTTCGGAACAATTATTCTCTCAAAGGTCAGTCTAAAATTGTCATACCATTTATATGTCGGCATTTAGGCAGACATAGTATGGCAAGCCAAGGGGATAAAAATCAAAAATTAAATTAATTACATTACTTTTTTTTGTAAATAATGTTCAAGATATCCAGGCACGATGCACATCCAGATATCATTCGAATAAGTAATGACGGCAAGAATTAACGAGAAAATTCCCAACCATTTCTTTGAAAAAATAATTTTTTGGGAAAAGGACTATTTTTAATCCCTAAAGGACCATAAAACGTCAAAATACAAACATATTTTGCATATTGGTTTTGAGTTTCCTTAATACCAATTTAATTACAACAAGAACATGTTCTGATAGAAAAAACCTACGCTGTATTCTACACATTACGACGAAAAATCTTCAATTTCGAATTATTACTGCGAATTCCTTGCCCATTCTTCTGTCAACTAGCGAGCTTCTTCGACTTTCTCGGCCACTTACGAAGCTTACAATTAAAACAAACAAAAGCCGAAGGTCGATGTGCGAAGGACGGTGTACACGTCAGCCTCTTTTGCCCGTGCCTCACCCCTTTACATTCCTCTCTTTCCTCTGAATATAAAATGACTCTTGGTGAAGATGGACAGTTCAGTCGGAGAGGGAAAGCATAACAGAATGCATAGCTGTATACGTCGCCTTTTTCTCGGTGAGTGACTAGGTTTGGATTATTTCTTTCATATGACTAACTCATTAGTCGTCTAATCAAGAACTTCTGTCCAAAGCTCTGCAGTTTAGGAACCGTGGATCCTACTGTGGTCTTCTCTTTTTTGGACAAAATTCCATGAGATTATTGTCTTTTCAGCATATTTGCACTTTTTATATTAAATATTCCACCTTGCTTCAGTTAGTTGAGGCTCTTCGCCACCAGCCTCATGTGTTTCTGGGTCTTATTGTGTCATATGTAGTAATTATGGATTGACAATATGTTTTATTCCCGCAATTCGGTTAACTCGCCCATGATGTTTATTCATTCTGTATTTGGAACCATTCCGACGGTGATTGGTGTAGCAGTGGTAGTGTCAGTTGTCCTGGTCCAATTCGTTGCCGTTGGAGGCGACAATGTAGACCAAGGAGTCATGGAGTACAGCGGGAATTGCCCAAAAGCGTGTCTGCTGGATATCTACCGCCCAGTATGTGGTATCAGGAGCGATGGTACTTCCGGGAAGACTTTCACCACCAAATGCGACTGGGAATTGCATAATTGCCAGAATTTAGAACAAGGTACGTGCGTACAGCAATGTTAGCCCATACAAAGTTAGAAATGAAATTTGCAACTAACCAAAATACGAAGCCAAATAAAAACCTTTCAAATTAGCAGTCCACCGTATGACCTTAAGTGCCCAATACGAGCATGAATGAGGAAATGGAAAGTATTTCGTATAAAATAGTATTTCCACGAAATAAAAGTCAATCATTAAAATAGGAACATTGTTCACGATCACCAAATATTTTCCATTGGCATTAATTAAGGAATTTTCAATGTTCCACATCGTCTTTAACGACATCGCAACCTTAAAATGGTATGTGTTGAGCAGTAATAAAGGAATCGAAGGAGAAACAGTGTTGCGAGATCAATTAACCGTTGAACCATTCCGAAAATTTTTAAATTATTTAATCTATTTTTATTTCAATGAGATCTTTTATGGGAAATGGTGGAAAGGCAACGTACATTGATTCTCAATAATAATGTATGTCTTCTGCTATTATTTTATTAAACCAATAATCTATAGCTACCATCAAGGAAATTAAATATGCTAAATTATTTCTCCTTCCCAATTGTCTCAGGACTCACTACAACTGCTACTTGGTCAAGTGTAGAATAAAAATCATAATACTCAATAAAATATAAGGATGAGAGTAAAAAATAAGGAAACTTTACACTTCCACACACTTTTGATACAATACGACCATGGGTTCATCATCAGGTGATGATGCGCATCATCATCAGGTGACCTGATGATGATGCGCAGCATCGAAACCATGGCCGTGTTGTATTAAAAGTGTGTGGTAGTATAAAGTTTCCTTATTTTTTACCCTCATCATGAAGGAATTCCACAAAGTTAAGCCTGAAACTGTTAGCTTTTTAAATATTGTGATGTTAAAGTAGAATATTTTGAAGTTATTTGTTATTGAAAAGTTACATTAAATAAAGTAAATTATTTTTTTATATGTTAGTGTAATAAATCCAAATTAACTTTTTTGGGGAGGTTACTTGCTTTCACTAAGATTTTTATCAGCACCGGAAACAGTAAAAAAGCGATTTTCCGCCAATTTTCTATAGAGCTAATTGCATAAGCTGCAAATACCGGATTTTAATTTATTTATTGACATTATACCTTATTTTTTTCTTTTTTATGCAGTGAAAATTGATAATAATGGAGCCAGTAAAAAAAAGAAGTATAATTTGGAAGTAGAAATAGAAGAAAAAACTCAAAATGGCTAACATAAGTAAAAAGATTCATCAAATTAACATTTCCATTGGAGTGATCCAAATGTTAATTTTTCCCATTCATTGAAATTGTCTTTTTTCTTCCTCTTCCCTCTAGTTCTTCCTTTCCTTCCACTCCCTTAAATATTTTCCAATGGCCATTTTTTTGCCCTTTCTCATCTTTTCAGGCCAAATGATGAATCAATGTCAGACTATATAAATGCCCTTTCTTTGATAATGAGTATTTCAAGAATGCCATATCCATAATCATTCTACAATACATAAATGTTCTTCTTAAAATTGTTGTATTTTTAAACCCAAACTTTAATTATACATTAAATTTATAATTACCTGTAACCTAATCCGAATGACTCATTATAAGCTCCTAATATGTTTTTCATTTAGTCATTATATCTTCTATAAATAATTTTCTTGGCATGGTTTCTGAGATATATGAAATCAAGACGGTAGTGTTTTTTCTCGACCCGTTTAATAATATTTATCAAAGTATTTGATTTTTGTCCTCATTAAATATTTATTCCGGTCAGCAGAACTCCATTCGCATTGCGTAAGAAAAAATTCAAAGCATATCTACGATTTACACACAAATAGGCCCTTCGATTCCTTAATGTGGATGGGTAAACTTTTCACTGCTTCGGTATAAAATCCTTTTTATTGAGAAAGATGTTTCCCTCATACGGAAAAAAACGTCAGTAGAGTGTATGAAATTTAGATTAACATTCTGACTGCATTAATATTTTGGCTTTACAGCTTATCCTCGTGCGCGTAATGGGCCGTGCCAGTAAGAACAAGCAGCCGTTGCGGTGACGTTCAACTTCAATGGAATTTTCCCATCAACTCCAACCGTCCCTAGACCCTATTTCAATGTATCCCACCTCTCCACTTCTTAAATTCTAACCTGTTAGTTTTCCTTTCGGACTCTGTACGAATACCTTCAATAAACTCCAATTATGAAATATTCTGCCAATTTACATTTACGAACCTACCTTCGTCCTGCATCAAGCATACACCTATAAAGATCACAAGGTAAGGAAGTATGCAAGCATAGCTGAAGGTAATATTTGGACTCATCACATTTGGAGCCATTTTATAGATTAGAAGCAACGATTTCCGTAAAAACAACCTCCTGTAGATAGAAATAAACTGCGAAGAAGTTTCATTTTTCTCACAAAAAGAGAGTTCTCGCATATGTAAGTAGCCGTAATAAAAATCCACATTCCACAATATGATGAATAAGTATGAATAACAAATTTTAAAAAAGTTACTATTTACTAATCTCAAAAAAAGCAGAACTCGATGATTTGTCCAAGAATCTATACATAATGTATACTATATACCACGTTTATCCGCAAATTTCTACTCATGAATCCCATGTACCAAAATGTACGAGAATATGAACGTGTATACGTGATCTGATGATGATATGTGAGAACCTATACCGCGGCAAATAGATGGAAAGAGACTGTGCGGATGGGCACTTGAGATATCACATGCACTGTACTCCATGATTCAACCGTTGATCCACAGTGTACGCGCGTTTGATATGAACATGCATCAGAAACGACTTACACACATATCGGGACACGGGTGAATACAATGCCTTGTGAATGTGCAATCGTATTAACGAAAATCAGAACTACAACGTGCGTTCAACCCGGATAAAATAAATCAATGGTAATGAGGGAAAAGCTCCAATTTCTGTGATTTCTTCTCGGAGAAATCTGAATTACTCATCCTTAGAATTGGCTTACATGACTAATGATAAAATCCGGATAACTGAAGTAATCCCCTTCATTCTTTCAATACTTATATTTTTTTAGATTAATAGCCTCCCCTATAGAAAGGATTGAAAAATATTTTACACCACCATACTTACCCTCTGAACCGACAGTTGCCCGTATTTGGCAGTACTTCTGCGTGCGCCTTTCACGATTCACTATGAAAATATCAAAGGAAAATAAGACATTAGCTACGATGGAGGCAAAATAATTTTTTTTGCGCTTTATGAGCGAAAAATAATACGGACCTCAGCGAGAACGTTTTTCCCCATATTTTGAGGCCCTCATTACATTAGTGCGGCAGATCGATATCAAGTTCGCCACACGTGAGGCAATAATTCGCGCCAACGCCGCGTCCCCGAGCAATAAAAATGCCTCGGTAAAGGGAACAAAAACTCTCTCAATCCGACGGAAGAAAAATATCACAAGATTGGCAACACTGTTATTTCATTCGGGGTTGTAGGAGGAAGGAAACAGAGGGTGGGAGGAGAATAAATAAAAGGAGATGAAGGGAGTTGCTGGAGAAGAAAGAGAGAGGGGAGGAGGAGAGGAGGCGACCGCTAGTTGCAGCGGCGCCTAATTCCACAGTCAAACATTCCATGTCCGAAATTTTCAGGAAATCCGCCCACGAAGTCAATAGAGAAAGGGAGAGAGAAGGGTTTTGGAGACTAGGGTAGGAGATGGACGTCCTCCTCGTAAGGGTTTGGGCAGGGAAGGGTGGAGAAACGACGATATTTGGGATAGCAGGCAGAACAAAAATGTAGGGAGAGATATGGAGGAAGAGATGCGTAAGGAGGCCGAATCGCAAGATGGGAGCAGAGAGAGAGAGGGCACTGGGAGGGTGGGGTCTCTGGAAAGGAATCTCCGTCCTCGCTCCCGCTTACACCCCTTCCCCTCCACACCCTTTCCCAACCTCACTCCACTCGGCTTGAAACAAATGAAGACACGCACCAAGCACCTCATGCATTATTCAACCTTCCCCTACCGCACCCTCCCCTTCACTCTATCCCACCCCGTCCTTTCCCTCATCCCCTCCCCCAGCCGTTCTCGGTCCTCTGTCATATATTCCTCCTTCTCAACCCCACAACCCCTCCTCGTACATCCTGGTCTTCATTCCCTCAACCCCTCCATGCCCTACGTCCTCGTCACCCACAGGCCCTCCTCCCTTGCACTCCCACTTCCCATCTCCAACTTCTTCCAGCTACTGCACGGCCTCCGATGACGTCGCAAAACTCTTTCTCCCGATTTCCTCTTTCGCTACCACCAACCACTCCCACTTTTCCCTCGTCCCTCCCTCCTTCCTTCCTTTCCTTGCTCCTCATTCCAATCCTCCATCCCCGCGGCTCTCTCTTTTCATTTCATCCTACTAGTGATTCACTTATATCTCAGTGCCCCACTAAATTTCACTCGAGATCTCTCGCCTCACCCAGTTTTGTGATCTCTCATTGCTCATGTCGCCTCCTCCTCCCCAGCTCCCACCACGGACCTCATTATTTTTTTCCCCACCCACACTCTCTTTCGCCTCGTTCATTCCGTCTATCGTCAACTCCTCATCTCTTTAAATCTCCATGCATGCACATGTCATCATCCTCGTGTTTGCCCTTCGTCAGCTAGGGCCAATTTTAAATTTTCGCGCCTGCGCCAGCGCGTTTCCCACCGCGACCGAAAACGCTCGCCTCATTTCCATTCGTTCACCCTTGAATTCTCCCATTTCTTTAGAGGTGCTCTTTTATTCATGCGAAGGAATACGGTTTTTTCATTAAAGTTCCTCGAGGTTTCCTTTCTTATGTTTTCTTAGTTACGTTCTTACGAAAGGATTTATGCCCTTTACGTTCCAACCGCCATAAAAAGAAACTGTATTCCATAATCAATTATTTTTGTACGACAATTGACATAGTATGGTTGAACTTTATTTTCTTTACTTTTCATGCCTCAATCCCGAAACTCATGTTCTTCTTTTCCTCTCCGTAACTTTCGACTTTAAAATATTTTAATCCTTGAATGCCAAACTATATCTATATTTTCAGTAATTATTATTTTTATCTCACTGAAGGACTTGGTATATTTTAGTCAATGCGCTAGTTGTTATCAATAATATATTAGAAATTTAAAATATAGTCATCTAAATACTTAACGGAAGACAAATCGAAATAAGTATATTTAAGATCACACATATTTCAAAATCCAATAAAAGAGTATAAAATCAATTTTCCTTTATTTGTCAAAAGCTTTTGATCTAATCATGATTAAAAATAAAAGCGTGGACGCCTATTTTGGTGAAATTTTAATAGTAAATTTTAGAACTTATCGGAAATAATGTAAATTGTGTATCGTATATGTGATATAATTAAAGGGAACAAGTAAAAACCACCTCTGCATTTATTATTAGTCGTGTAGATATGCGAACGTTTTGGTTACTGAATAAAAATGTACCTTCTACTTTTTAGTCTCTTTTTAAATAAATGTGCACTTTTAAATATTTTAAATAAATTCTAATGTTATATATTTTTGTCTGTTAAACTTTATAGCCTCGCTCGCTCCTCGATCTCCGCTGAAGCACCCATGCCACCTTATGACATACCTGCTAATCGCAACCCTCGACCTCCGCGATTATGTCTTTTCTTCGCGAGACTGGAGCTTTACCCCTTCCCCAGAATCAGACATCTATATGACTGGGGCTTTCTGACAGTATGAAAATTTGGACGAGAGGGGAATTAACTCCAATTTGAACCCTACTCACTAAGACGTTTCCACAGATATTGTTGGGTTAATCTGACAGCATTAAAATCCGAGGAGTGGGGAGGGATGCCCATGAAAATGAGAGGAAATCAACTCAAATTAGATAGAATATGGTATTCTCGCCAGGAATTAGTAAGTGTACCAATTTTCAAGTCAATTGAACTTTGAAAAGGGGGTCAGAAATTGATCTTCAATTTTGAATACAACTAACCAAAACTAAATAAAATAGTTTAAAAAATGATCCATCAGTCAATCCCATTGAACTAATAGAAATACTATCGTATTTGAAAGGCAATATTGGTATATCAAAATAAACCAAAAATAACTCTCGGATAGGGATGGTTAAGTGACTGAATAATCAGAGAACTAATAATTCTATAAAATACGTTTCCTTTCATTGTAAATACTACCTCGCAATTTTCAACTTTTGCAGAAACTAAATTAACTGCCTTTTTTATGACTCCTCCTTGAATCTCCTTCCTTCTTTCGCAACTGTTTCTTAAAAAATAGACAATCAGCGAACGCATACCCGTGATATATTGTGTCATGCAAAAATGATTGTAGTTAAAATAGAAGAGGAAGTATAAGTCATACATTTTCTAAAATACAGCTTTTCTTTGGTTGTTGTATGTTTTTTGTTACGCCGGGAAACTAAGGGCCCGCAGTAACTTTGATTCGTATCGCCAGTTGCATACATTTGATTCCATTTATATTTCCCAAGTTCGCTTAGCTGGAATGAATTTCTATTATTTGCGCGGGATATATACCTTCATTGAATTTCCCTCCTTTAAAGACCCCTAGCCCCACAGAGAGCGTCCTTCGCCTTTCCCCGCCCCATGTAACCCGGAGAATTTTTGAGAAGAAGGAAAAGGGCGAAGGGAGGGTGGTGGGATAGAGAAAGAGAAACGGAGGAGGGCAAAGGGAAGCGGCTAGAGAGAGAAAGAAAGAGAGGAGGATGGAGTGAGATACGGACGGTGAGATACAGAGACCAAGTGATAGACAGATATAGAGAGTGCTCAGGGTGGTGAAGAGGGGTGGGGGACGAGAGGCAGGGAACAAGCTTTCCAGCCTCAACGCCTCCTTTCCCAATCTTGGAGAGTAGTTCGAGACGCCACCAGACCCCTTTACCCTCTCCTACCCCACGTTTCCTCCATCTTCTTACTTCCACCCTCCCCTTGAATCCCCTCCCTATATACCTGTCTTTGAAGTAGCAAAGAAGTGCCACTGAGGCAACAAAACTCGAAATGTGCACGCCCATCTCACCTCCTACCGCCACTTTCCACATCGCTTCCAAATTTTCTGCCTCGCCCGCCTGCAAGAAAGCATGCTCGAATTCTGTTGCGTACCTCAAGCATTATTTTGCTTTGGTCAGTCCCTCCAAATTTTTTGAAGACTTCAAGTGTTTTCAGGTACAGTGGCTGCTGTTTCAGAAAACGCTCGCCAAGTACTGGGCATCCTGTTTAAACCAGGACTTTGGTAGTAAACGCTGTACGCGACCGATTACTACGATCCGTCTATATTAAATTGTTTGAGACAAATTGTAGATGGATAAGTATTATGAAATATAGAGATGTTGAGAAGACTCCTTGATTACTCGAATGAATTACTCCGACTTTCGAAATTTAAAAAAGGATTTGTGGGTATATTTGGCCCGAAGAGGTTCTCGGAATGCTCATGAAAAGTGCTGGTGAGAGCAATGGAAGTGACCCATCGAAGGAAGGACGAGGTCGTTGGCTCCTGAAGCTCAAATTATAATCGATCTTTAAAAATCTAAATTTTTGTTGGCCGCATATCATGTGCGTCAACATCGTGATATGCAAAAAAAAAACAAATTCTAAATGGCACATACCATAGCCATTGGTTAATGCGGTAACTTCTTAAGTCTATTTTAAACAGTTTCCGAATTTTTTAAAAAACTGTATGATTTCGATGACTGGATGCGTATGGAGAAGTAACTTGGTAGCAGTCCCACAATATGTAATGAAAGCGCGATACATTTTACAAGTGATTAAATTAATTATAAGGAGAGAAATATTTCGATTCACGCTCGAACAACACGACTTAACATCATATTTGATTTTAGCGAATGATGATAACATAAAAATTTAACGTCGCAGTCCCTATGCCCTTTTTGCAACAGTCATTTCCAATGCACGATCGGTAGCTGTCTCGGAGAAAGCAAGAGGAGGAAAATATTTTAGAAAACGAAGGTGAACTGAAAGGCTGACTCACTCGCCGGCTAACCTACTCTTGAGTAATCTGTTTGAGAAATGAGAGAGTTGAGTGATAAGTGTTTGTAATACACGTGCCTCTTCTGCATCTTACCTGTAATACAATGCATTCCGTTCCTCTGACTCTTAATACAAATTCAATACTCTAGTCAAAAGAGACTGGTATAATATAATTGTGTAACTTGAAAATACTTGACTCCAGAGAATAGAAATATGCAATCGAGTTTGATAATTAAGCGGAGATATGCGATGTCTGTCCCAAAAGTAGTAGGACTGAGCCCATCAAATTACATGCACTGCCAAAATTGATACATTCACTCAAAATTCTTCGAAGTAGCACCCTTGTACGACCACACACCGCTGCCAGGGGATTTTCCACGCCTCGTACGCCTTCTGGAAGGCAGCACGGTGTCCGGAATGTTGCTAAGCTCTCTCGTCACGGACTATTGTAACGCTTCCACCGAGCCGTGGGGACGTCCTTTCAGCACAGATTTGAGGCGTCGGAAGAGGAAGAAGTCTCGTTTGGCATGGTCTAAAAAATTTAGATCCTCACTCACATGGCCGAGAAGCTCTTGTCAGATAGATCCACGTGCGAGATTCCTTTTATTCGTCCGAGAGTACTCGTGGCACCAACATCGCACACGCCTTTCTCATGCCCATGTTCTCGGTCACAAGTCAATGCACATCACTTTTAAGGATGTCAAGTTCATCAGGAACCATGCGAACGCTTAATCTACGATCCCTGTCTAGCAAAACCTTTACTCTTTCAAGATTTTCGTCACTTTTTGAGGTCAAAGGGCGTCCTGAACGTTCGGCATCTTCGACATCTTCTCTACCCTCCCGAAACAACTTGTTCTACTCAAAAACACCCGATGTACCCATGGTGTTATCACCATAAGCTGCCTTGAGCATGTCATTATTCTATTTCCCAGTTTTGCCAGTTTCACGCAAATTTTGATGGTGTAGCGCTGTTCCAATAACCGGTCCATGACGGAGTGTAACGAGGTCACGTTATAGAGGTTTCGCAAATGAACGATCTGCAATCCGCAAAGGCTGAGCAGCTACCGGCCTACAGCCTTTCCTGAGACTCCCCTTCCTCGAACTCAGCCAGAGAAACCGCCGCTCGTCCCTCCGTCTATCTGGGAAAAAATAAGTCATGCTACTTTTGGACAGACCTTGTAATAATCGAGAACACTGCCCCCACTAAATATGCGAGTAAATCACTAAATGTATAGTTTTCCAAATGAAACGCGTGCATGATATTCGCAGATCCCTCGAATTCGACGTAAAATGCCTCGTGCGAACATCCAGAAACCTAATTAGAATGCAATGGCAGCCCTTGGAGAAATTATCTTGCTCAAGTGGTTATTTACAAAGAGGTCTTATGAGGAAATGTTTGCATTCACATTCTAAGTGTAGTTTTCATCCCTATACTACCGTTATGGTCTGTCATAAAACACAATTATTTTAAAATATAAATAAGATTACACGCAGGGATTCATTAATTCTCTTCACTCTCGATGGCCCAGAAAATGATACTTCCATCAAAATAATTCAGAAAATATTTTACTCAACCATTTGCAAGGAAATTGGGTAGGATTGCAGATAACATCCTTCGTGTAATATATCCTTTTTGCTCTAAGGTCAAACAAAGCATGAATTTATGATGCACTGACTGGTGGAGATGGATTGACTTTATTATTAAGGTCACGTTGTAAATTAGAGCGCATGTCCTCGTTATTCCTCCCATAAATTTAAATATTCTATATAAACTAATAAACCTCGAATGATTTCTAAAATATAAATTAACAAATAAATAAAATATAATTAAGAAAGGAAACAAATATTCAAATTGTCTAGTAGTCAAATAGACTGGCCAGGAAAACTCTGCAAAAAACAAGAAATCTTGATTTAAATTGTTACTTTATTCAATCTCTGCTAGATAATGAGGTCCAAATACCTACCCATACTAATAGAACAGGGAAAAGAGGTTTCACTGATTGCTTGAATAAATTGAAATGATAAGGATTAAAAGATTAATGTGGACAAATATTTTTTTAGGGATATTTGTGCATGCGTTTTCATGAATAATTAATGCATGCTACCTAAGATATCATTTATAAGCTCGGTATACAGGGTTCGTCCGGAAAATTAGTTTATGATGCTCATTGTCTTTTTTGACAAAAGGGGAGTCGTCCACTACGAATTTGTACCTGAACGACAAACTGTAAATGCTGCATTTTACATCCAAGTGCTCGACAGGCTTCGAAAACGAGTCGCGCGCGTCCGGCCAGCGATCAAAAACATCTGGCGGCTGCATCACGGCAATGCGCCGTCTCACACCGCGCTTGTCGTGTCGGACTTCTTGGCCAAGCACGGCGTGGCAACGCTGCCGCACCCGCCCTACAGCCCGGACTTGGCACCACCGGACTTCTTTCTGTTCCCGAAGATAAAGAGGAGTTTGAAAGGAACGCGATACGGGACTTTGGACGCCGTCAAAGAGGCCATGACGACGTGTCTTCGAGAGGTTCCCGATGATGCCTTCGCGGGAGCGTTCCAGGAATGGGAATGCCACTGGAACAAGTGTATCGACTCACAAGGGTCCTATTTTGAGGAATATTAGCTTAAGATATGCAAAAGTGTAATAATTTTTTTTCCTGAGCTCAGTACACTTATTTTCCGGACGAACCCTGTATTTCCCGAAAATATCATGAAGATCTAAATGTAGGTTTCAAGTAACTTTCTTCCTGGTTTCCTACTTTTTAAATACAACTCTGCAAGACATATGTTAAAAATTTTTAAGAATTAAGTTAAGAAATTTACGAATTTTAAGAATTTATGTATCATTCCTGTTTTTTTGGATCAAAGATAGGCATCAACTGACCAAACAGCAACCCACAACCCAGAGCCATGGGCTGTGACTTAAATACCGAGTTTAGCTTGGCATTACAAATAACATCAATGAATTAGCGGAATTTCATTAAAATTTTAGTTTACATCTTGCAATTTTTGAATAACTGATTAATGTAGAATTTACCAGGAGGAATAATTAATTATCCAAATAATCTTAAGCTCCTAGTCACATACAAAGAGGAAAGTCATAATTCAAGGTCTCTAGCATATAAAGGGACACATTCACGAGAAGCTTTATGATAAGACTCTCATATTAAGGTGGAAAATAGTTTTTCTTTTTCATGTTTGATTTTTTTATGATTAGAATTAAAATTATTTTAACTTTGTCATTTTGTTGATAATTTTTCCTATGGCATCTTCTGGACTCATTTCCTCTTATTCACACATATTAATATGCATTTTCATGCGCTTAGAACAAACGGGGAAAACACTTTTCTCTTGGTCACCTACACATAATACAGTATGTTGCCGCACCTTGTACAATGGTTCCAAATAATGGAAACGACCAGCTGGCTTCGTACACGGCCGGAAAAACCGGCGCTCGGCACTACCAATACTGTGTGAATTCTTATTTCTATAAGCGAATATATTTTGCCTTGATTTAATTTCCTTGAAGAAAAGCAGAAAACTATTCGCAGTTATTAGATAAAAGGATGTGTTTATGCATGAAGTTTACGCAGTACCATACGTAAGCTATTATGGTTACCTTCATATAAAAGACATTTGCGAGGCACCCAATTGGATTTTTCAGGTAACTTTGGCGTCCATATTTAGATATGTGCATATAAAAATGTACAAAATATGGAACGGGTATTTTTTCAGCTCACTTTGACCGAGATCATCGCTCCCCGTCATTCCTCTGCCCCCTAACTTCCTCATCTGTTTCCTAATCCTCACTTGTCTAACACCTCTGAAGGGGCGGAAGTAGTGAATTCCCCAAAGGTTATCCTCCACTCCCCCTTTTCCGGGGTTTGCGTTCCCAGGAGTGGGTGAAATGCCCACCTGGCCGAAGAGGAAGGACCCAAAACCCTTCTCCTCTCCTCCCTTTCCCCTTCATCCCTCCAGCCCCGCCCCGTTTATAACCTCCATCCCGGTCGCTAATCCTTTCCCTTCCCTCTATCTCAATTCACTCGCTATCACTTGGAAATGTGAAACCAACTTTTACACAGCATTTGTTAAACTTAAAAATATACATCTTTTAACTTATGATTCACCGAAATTAGAGGATTTCCTAATATCTTAAACGAACGGATTTTTTTATTTACCCGAGCCAATTGAATAACATGAGGTAAGATAATTCTACCCTTTACAAGTGTATTCGATGGAGTTCTGAATTTCGTTCCATGTAAGATATCGGGAGAGTTGAATCAGGAAGAGCTCCACCAAACTTTAAGTAGAACCAGCTATGCTCTATACTAAGGTTTTTCCACTGTCTATTTGCAATAATGAAATGCATTCAATTTGTATGCTATCTATCGTTTTCTTTTATTCATTCATAGTAGTATATTTTCTAGGGTTCTATCATTGCTGCATTAATTTTGGAACATTCACATAATGTCAAATGTACCCATATTAAAAGGTTTTTCTTGCATTTACGCAACAATTCCCCTTGCTATTCAACCAGTCATCCACCGTGCTCTACTCAGTCATTCTATTCACTTTTTCTGCAGATGCTAAATTCATTCTTCAAATATTCCCTTTCGATTTAGTAATGCCTTCAAAACAAAAAGTTCTGAAGGCATGTTTATTTAGTAGTCAATAGGTAAGCATTGTCAAATGAGGATTATTTAAGTTTATGATATATATATATATATATATATATATATATATATATATATATAATAGTATAGATACTATAAAATACTTGCACGAGTATATGGTACCGAACCAAACCAAACTTGAGGTCAAAAGCTTTAAAAGTCTTTGGTCAGTCTCAGATTCACCATTAGTGAAATCATTTCACGATTGCCTCTTTGTCCGATATTACTGTCAACTCGAACATGTTTCAACGATCCGACTAGTACAACACCGACCGGGATTTACACATGAGGACGTTTATTCCAAAGCCTTATTTCAGAAGTAAGTGCCAGTATGGATAAAACGATATGACACATGATCATAATGTATATATTTCACGAAGTAAATCTTGATACGATTGCCTTTTTCATGGTTCGATGCAATTATATTATTCAAAGAACTGCAGACGATGCCGCGACAGTAATTGTTGCATTTAAATGTTATTAATTCCATCATTTTCCTAATAAGTGCAAGTGTTACATATAGGAAGAAGAGAGAGTTTCGTGACTCTAAATTCTGCGTTGCAAATCCATTTGTCTTCCTGTTACTCCCTATTCTTCCCCTTCCTCCTCTCATATGACTACCTACTCCCTCCCTTTCCCATCCCTCTTATCCTCTCCCTCCACCTACGGTTCCCTTACCCTTAACACCTCCCCAACGAAACCTCTTCCGGGTTACTGGCCGTCGTTAGGACAGAGCGAGAATGGGGAACCCTGGGACCTGTTCCGGAAACCCTCCGGTATAAAGACCGCCTCGACCCACCGCGTCGCCCTGGGGAACCGCCCGCGCCGATGCCCAAGCCACTGCTCTCTCACCTCGCTCAAAGAGCGTACGCACGGGGAAGCGGAAGAGCGGTTGGGGAGAGTGTGGGAGTAGTAGGGAACTTGGTAGGAGAGCAAGAGATTGGGATTGGAGAACCAGTGGTGGAGAAAGTGAGAGAGGGAGTGAGAGGGTTCTAAAGGACTTGAATGGCGCCAGAAGAGGCGGGCAGTGGCTGAGTCGTGCGATTTGGCATTTGGTGGGGCCACGAACGGTGTTGAGGGGTCTGGGAAGGAGAAACTGGGAGGGGGAGGATTTAGTTTGGATGTTTTATTCATCATTATTATTTATGATGATGATGGGGTAAGGATCGAGGAAGGTCCGGAGAGGAAAGGTCCATCGAGGGTAAAGAATGGAAAAGAGGAAGGAAAGAATGGTGAACGAACCAGGGAAGCGATGGGGAATCCACACGGAGTGAAGACAGACGGGCGACTAAACGAACCATCTTCGGGGGTAAACGCTGTAGATTAACAGCGCACACATACCGCCAAAATAAAACGAACAGAAAAATGGTAAAAACTAAAATAGGCAAGAAAGGAAAATATCCTAGACAAAGACAAACCTGCTTGGATTTTGTGAACGAATAGATAGATAGTCGTATTTATTTTGGAGCAAGATTGAGACTATGGAGTCTCTTCTACCACCTAACCCCTAATAGGTAATATGAGCAAGTGACACTGAATACCCTGATTCGAAAGTAGAGTGAAATGTAATCCAGTCTCCGGCATTTGTTTGGTAACGGATATTTCTTGATTATCTTCACGGGGCGACGTAAACGTAGCTTCTGCATGCCTTAAAAACTCAATTTTTACGAATGTTGGATTGAGCTAGGATGGATACTGGACAGTAGGAGAGAATTTGCGGAAATAAAAGGTGAAATAGATGTTATCGTCCACCAAACATATCTTTGCTCAACTCACCTCATCGAAACACTTGAATTAGTCATTCCTTCTTGTCTTTCATTCAATGCGCACGATAACTACAGTCGGGGGAGGAATAAATGCCAACTAAGATGACCATTTCAGTTGTCTCACGAAAGGAGACAGCTAACAGAAACGTGTGTACCAACTGCATTCCATAGAAAGCTTTATTCGGTACGAAAAGAGAATTTGAGCAGAGAATCAATGGGCGAAACGATGGAAAACAAGCAAGGAAATGGGATGTTTGATAGGAGAAAGGTGAAAAAACGAAATTGGGCAAAGTGGCAATGTAAGAAGAGAAAGGAGGACTGAGGAAGGGGTAGAGGTGTGATCGTGAGAATTCTGGGAAATGGAGCTCTGTGGAAGTGAAGTCAGGAGAAAGGGTTTGGGAAGCGGAAAAGGGTCGGTGAAGCGAAGAGGAGTGCGAGATAAAATTGAGTGGGGACCTGGGGAGAGGGATACAGAAGGGAATAATATATGGATGAAAAATACTAGGCGTGGTGTTTACTGAGTAAGACATGCCTGAAAAGGCCATTTTTGCTCTTTCTTAAAAAGTAGAAAATTTCATCAAATTTGGTACTACGAAGAGGTGGCAGAGTAAATGCGGTGAGAAAAATAATTCATACCCACGGTGAGAGGACACCGTGGGTAAGTATTAGCCTACTCTCAACAAAATGCTAAAAGACTCACACGATCAAATGACCCATTAAACAAACTCCACGTACAGTGCGAAATCTGCGTAATCATGCTGAATAATTGGTAACTTCAAACTTCTAGAATTTACATATTTAGATCGTTCCCATATTCAGATGGGAAATTTTCCGATGGATGAAAGGAATTATAAGGTCACTATTTTCTTGTGTTAACCATGGAATTCAATATATTCCTACTGATGCCCTTCCTGTTGCACAATGTCAGCTCAAATAAATTCACTATCTTCATGGAAATATTTATTCGCGTCATCGCAAGTTGGAAGAAATAATTGTAATCCGAAGCAACACTGTAGTATTCTTATTTGTCTAATTTTAACTTTTAGTTGTACAGATGATCGAGACCTAAACGTAAAGTTCAGGAGAAAAAGACCAACAGCCATACGCGAGATTTTTGATGTACCACTTTACAGGGAGGAAACTATGAAATACGTAAGCATAATCAATTTGAATGGGTTTTTAAATAGTAGAATCAATGAAATCCGATGCCTAGTGTTAATCCAAACGGTCACTTAAGTTCTACCAGGTAAATTAATGAGAAATTTAAATTGGCACATTAAAAATGCGCTCCAGGAATTCTGTTTCGTTAGACCTCTTGGAGGATTGATTAATATGTATTTTTTTCAGCCTAGTTGCATATGCATGGGGACAAAATTTCTGGACCTTGGAATAGTATCTATATTTAATTTCAGAATGGCTCTTTTATGTAATAGGTATTTGGCACATGGATTCGCTCGGGTTTTTTTTAACTTTGCTGGAATATTAAAACGAGCGAGCTATCGAATAGTGAGGCATCAAATATATTTCCTTAGGTCTATGGGCAATCTCGCGAGCCATTCGAGGTTACCAAGAGTCTATACAGATTATCGAGGAACCTTAAACCTCCATTAGAAATCGCTATATTATTTGCAAAGGTCGTCAAAGATTTAGAAGAAACATTGAAACTGGAAATGAATCATCTTTACTAAATTAACCATTCTCACTTTAAAGCTACGCTCTGTCCACTTATTTTCTACTGTATAGAGAAATTTAGGAAGATGAATCGTATCTTAATTGCTCAAAAAACCTAGTTAAATAAATTGAATGGAAAATTTACTTTTAGAGATTCCGTTTTAGAGATATATTAATTTTCATTTCAATTATTGATAATTACATCATTGAAATATAGACATTTTTCATTTATTGGGTATGCAATGAAATTATTCTAGTCCTGAGGACCTTCTCGCAGGAATATGAGGATCGATAATAAACTTTCCAAAAACACCCGATTATTTTCCTCAAAATATACATTTCCTTGCCTCGCTAGTGAAAACAGCGCCTTCATTGAGATCTAATGAATCTCCCGTCAACATCCCGTTTTGAGATGGTTTTGGGTCTCTCGAAATAGAATCCGGACTCCCTACAATCACGGGTATGTTGACAAGTTTACCTCTAAAATTTACCCTTTGATGTTTTCGTCGTCGAAAATTCCAGAGAACCCAATGAAAACCCCAAACGACATCCTCGGTAGAAGAGTATCGATCCCTATGCCTTCGCCTCGGTTTATCAACGCAGCTACCGGTGAATCCAAACAACACCGAGAAAATAAGATATAACTACGTCATATCGATAAATTATTTTTTGGCATATTCAATATTTAATGCAGTGGGAAAAGGGAAAACAAAACGAGAGCAAAATTAAGGGTTGAATTATAAGGAAAAAGTTTCGAGAAAAATAGCAGAAAACAGGTCTTCGTAAGCCACCCATTTAAATATTTTAAAACTTTTCAAAGTTATTATAGACATTAATAGTTTAAACGGCTTAAAATTAATTATTGGACAAGTGCATTCATAAATTACTTAATACATAATAATTATGATATAACTCGCATATACTAGTAAAACTTCAACTAAATCTTTACTAAAATGTACAAATGATGTAAATTATACATATTTTACTGTAGAAAAATTCGTAAGCAGCAATGAGAATTCATTAGAGACACTTTTAGGTTTGCGCATTTCAGTACCGTGATTTAACGGATTAACCATAAATCGATCGACCACAAATACCTGTATAACTAAGATATCAAACCTTACTTTTGCAAATACGAATGAATCTCATGAATATAATTTCTCTCAATTGAGTTTAACGGTTTTTGTGATACAATCAGTTTTTCTAACAACCTTACAAGCCCTAATGTTGATTTTGGCTTTAATTACGTAAGTACTTTCTATACCATAACTGAAGGTTAACATTAATTGTGAATTAAAATTAATATGTGGTACATTTTAAGAATCGGGAACTTTCACAGAATAAAAACATCGAAGGTTTACTCGTCTTATTTTACCAAAATGCTATCACTCAGAGCTATCGCTGCTACTATGAACCTTTTACGTGCTCCTTATGTGCTGTCCATATTCCTCAGCAAAATCATAGTGGCACTGGATAGACAATATCAAGAGAGTAATTGAAAAAAAAGTAAAGGGAATCAATGAGCATAGAATATTTAATCAATTAATGAGTATTTGGGGTGAGTAAGAAGAACTGCACTTTCGTATATATCTGGTCACAATATAAAAAATTGCTTTTTTCCACAAGGTTAACAAATCTAACATATAGTGCTTCCATTTTTTCCTCAATTACTTACATCCAGCTATCTTAATTATCTTTGAATGCAATGCCTTCAAAGCTTCTTGATTGAAGGAATTTTAAAATCATTTCTTTTGACACTGATTTTAATAGTTTGATTTTCTCATTTATCAGAGTATTTTCTTATGAAAGGTGGGTCTGAATCCAATCATACATTAGGAGTCAACTCAAAATTCCACAATTCAGGAACCAACCTACTAACATTATATCCCCTGAAATATTGGTTCAAATAGATTACACTGAAACACAATCCAAAACTCAAAGAAATTACATTGATGGTAGCCAGCAATAATAATGCAACAAGAAGAAAGTGAAAATATAATTATTTAATTAATTTGTATACCTATCTTAAATATAAAACTCACTCGGTCATTCTTTAAACATTGAAATAATATGGCTTCTATCACATATAAGCCATCTAATTAATCTTTTTACAAACCTAGTGGTATTACATACTTTTATCAATAGGTATCTCTCACCATTAACATGTTTCAAGTCCAACAGTCTCCATGAAAGGCCACCAAATAGCTAACCTTCATAAGGATAAAAGCCAATAACTAGCAAATAATTATATGCATATGGCGTTTCAATGATCTATAAATATTAGCATGTTAGCATACACAGTTCAATAATCAAATGCATTCATTTTGGTCATTAATACTCTGGAATTCTTAGAGAAAATTTAGGTGATGCAGAATGGCAAGACAGCTGCCATTAACAGCTTGGCAAAACTTCTTATATTTCCAAATGATATTCAGCAGATAAATACATAAAAAATATATATGTATATGTATTTGTCACTATAACCTTAGGCAAAGACAAATAAGCTCCTGATTTTTCTTCTAAGGCTATTACAGGGTATCATCTCCACCAGCAGCCTAAAATGAAATAAAAGATAATGCATGGTTAGCCATTAGTTATTACATATAGCTTTTTATAACTACACCTATTCAGCACCAACTAAACAAAACAAAAATATACTACATTCAATACAAAATTATTATTTAAGTTAGCTTCAACATCAACACATTTAGCATTCATTAAAATTTAGGTTAGCTAGATGGAAAAATTGGGGAGTTGATTATACATATCATAGAACTCTCTTTGAAATCCTGTGACTGCCTCCATTACAAATGTTTGCATAGTTGCATATGTATGTATGTATATGCATATATGTATGTATGTATACGAGTACGTATGTATGTATGAAAACGAGTACATATGTATGTCGTATGAGTTCAAGAGAAAGTCTCATGGATTTGAATAATGATGTATATGAAATTACCACTAGTGAACAAAGACAAAAGGACTGAAACACACAAAAAAGAAAAGAAACCCACATGTATTCGATTTTCAGTGTTACAAGCCACCTTTCTCAAGGTGGCTTGTAGATTGTTTCTCTTCCTTGAGATAGGTGGCTTGTACCACCAAAAATTCGAATACGTGTGAGTTTCTTTTCTTTTTTGTGTGTTTCTGCATTTTTGTCTTTGTCCGAAAGAGTTAACGTCACACACAGCATACATATGCACATTAATTTATTTATTTATTTTGGAATGAACTTTAATGAACCTTCTCACAAGGCACTCCATATCCTGGCTTAAAAATTAGTGGCATTTCCCAACATTATGATGTCTGAAGTATACACATTATGAAAATAAGGGCAAGTAAACTAATTTTTAAAATGGAGGCATAACATACAATACATTTTTAAAAGATGTAATGAGACAGGCACACAATGTGAAAAGTAATTCAAGTGATGAATTTTAAATTTAAACTTAACCATTTACAACAACGGGTGCATACACATATGAACATCGCAAAAAGCATATTTCATCCTTAAAAGTATACAATGGGAAGTGAAGCATTCAAACTTCTCCAAACAAGAAAGTCATTTGCATTAAGCCACTGTACGACCAATGCAGGAATATGCCTTGAGTGTTTGGGTTCCTAATGAAGAAAGTCAGAAACAGAAGCGGGTTAAAGCCAAATAAAAAGGCAGCTCACTATGCACAATGGAACTTTAAAAGTAAAGAAAGTGTGAATAAAATGCTAGAAGATCTGAGATTAGAATCTATACAAAGTAAAATAAGCCGACTCTCTTATGTGGCATATGAAGCCTACCACAAAACAAAGCATGGTAGGAGTTGAAAGTGATGGTTAAAGAATGGATAAGGCAGATTTCATCAGGTAGTATGACTACAGTAGGAAAATAAAACAAAGACCTCAGAGGACAAGAGTAAAAAAATTATAATTTTTGGACAGAAGTATCTGGGCATTGAATGCTCTTCAAGAACACTCTTAAACCCCTTTCCTAAACATATTTAAAAGAAATTGTAATGGAGTTATTTTAAAGGATATCGAATGACTGTTTAATATCCCTTGCCATTAATCTAATAATATGTATTTGTAAATCTAGAGATTAAATGCACCAAATGTAATCACACACTATGGTGATGAAGCCTTGATGCCTGATTCAGACAATGTTGTCAACACTTCATAAATTGGTCGAACATGCTCTCTTCCTATGAGCATTGCCTTGTTTGATTAGAACAATATTGCTTGGTTGTAAAACAAACCTTGTTTGGTTTGCTTCATGAGCCATGACTTACCAAGACAAAAATGCCATTCATTTCAAATAAGAGAAGGTTATTAGCATTTTGATTGACCCTATGGTACAAAAACATACATACTCTGAGAATGTGTAAGATATTTATGGCATGCCATCATGGCAATGAACAGATTTTTCATCATTGGAAATAGTAAAAAATTGAAATTATGGAAATATATGACAATTTGAAACCTTTTCTTACATCGGCAAGTATACTTTTGGAATGACAAACTAATTCCTGATGAAATTAAAATACATTAGAGAATTTCCCATTCCTATGCTCACCTGAAAACACTGTGAGTTATCATGCACAATGAACTCATAACTGTAGTGTAAATACTTGGATTTACAATATTGATGGATTTTTTTAAGAGTGAGGATATGATGCTCAGTACTAGAGGATTATATTTCAGTGAACGAGACCCACTACAGCAGCAAGTGAGTTTTCGATCTATTTCACATTAGGATGAAATCTACTTGCTCCCAGCAATACCCATTATTAGTCTGAATGCTTCTCCTGCATTGGCAATGGCATAGCTGCTGAAGTACTCATCAAAAAGTCTAAAGACTTTCCCCTCCATTCAGTAAGATGATTATTGTGAGAACCCTAAGCGGACCAAAGTCATTGATTGGTCTTAAGTACACTTCAACATAGAAAGTCTTGGAATGGACTTCAAAGGGACTTTCTGAAATTAGACAAGGAATTCCATAGGATATCCCAGAAATTGTACAACAATCAACTGAAGTTCCCAATAACACTACCGTATAATAGTATTGTCAAAAAAGGACATATGTGAGACCTTAGGGCAATCTTGTGCTGGATGAGTATTAATACTTTTTATTTGAATTTTAATATAAAAGGGTACACTTTATACATTTCAGCAAGGACTTGCAAAATATCTACACACAAACCAACATTATGCTCAGCAACAAGGAGGTGCCAAATTTTAATCTAATATCACGGCATGAAAAATCCAGAATTTTTGTCAATGAATAAGTCAAGCTACAAAAAATGTGCATTTAGCAATGTATGGGGGGGTATCGTTTTTAAGTAATTATTGCTATTAATATCATCACGCATAGACAATACTGGCACAGTCAAAAAATTGGGAGGACTTCAACCTATTAGATGGAAGGGCAACTATCAAAATGATCATGAATGAGACTGATCTTAGTTAAGGCAGTGTGAGGAAAAATATCCACAAAGATTTGCACATATTGAAGGTGTCAGCATGATAGGTTTCATGAATACAGACTTCTTTTCAGAGGGAAACATGGCACGGATTTGCCTGGCAAATGTTTTGTGATGTGCAAAAGTGATGTGGCCTTGAAATTTTGCCTATTCCACCCTATTCTCCCATTTTCACCCCAAGCAACTTTTTCTTATTCCCAGAATTCAAAAAACCATTTTGGGGTCAACAACCTGACAACACAAATGACATTATTCCAGAGGTGGAACAATAGTTTTTTACTCAATCTGCTAAATTCTTCAATGGTGGCCTTCTAAAGGTCAAGAAATGCTGAGAGAAATGTATAACTCTGGATTGTGACTATGTAGGGATGCCTTAAGGAAAATAAATAAAATTTAAGTTTCTATCTCATTTTTTATAGTAATAATTAAAAGTTTACAATACCCCCTCATACAATATGAAAGAAACATGCAGTTAGTAGGTGCTCTATTACTGTCTATATTTAAAAAGGATCCATTCCTCATAATCTATAGCCCACTAAACATTGATAACTGCATACCCCACACACAAGAAGGCTCAGGCATTGTACAGGCAACCGTATGAATAATTCTTTATTTTATTAGATTTGATTGCCGTAAAAACTGGTATTGACTATTCCAACACCTAAATGCATAATAAGACTATGATAATAAATACACAGGAGGGTTCTTGATTTGCAAATCTCATTAGAAATGATTGTGGGTGACTGATTTTAATGACTTTGAGACTCAACTTTAATGTAATATAAACAATTATACATATTGACCATATAAAATGAAATCTATGATGGAGCTCCTAGATATTAGTTTCCTATTTACATTAGCCACATTTAGATATAATTTCATATTAAAAATATACAGAATTGAGTAAGAAATATATACCCAATTTTGATGATTAAAAGATGGGCTTTTCTTTATCAGGTCATTTTCCTAATTAAAGCAATTTCCTATTTGTAATAGCCATCTTTTAGTATAATTTAACATTAAAAATATGCTGATCTTTAAGATATCCATTTGTGTTCAATCATCAAAGTCATTTGATCAAAACATTAAAAATTTGTTAGTAAATATATATATATATATATATATATGGGTCGCGGTGGTCTAGGGGGTAGAGCGTTGGACTACTGACCGGAGGGTCCCGGGTTTGATTCCCGGGCAAGGCACTTTGGGCACCTGCAGCTCCACCCAAGCTAGTTGATTTTTCGGGTACCAGGTCTTCCTGGGAAACCATAACCGGCACAGGGAAAGGAACTGGCCCCCCTACCCTGATGTGTGATTATTCACACGCCAACGGGCTTGGTACACGGGTGAGCTCTACCATCACCTACTAAACCGACCTTCGGGTTGATTACTGTGTTTATGGTTCTGTGGTATGGTTTATGGTATATATATATATATATATATTCATTCAAATTGAAATAGAGATAAGAAAAATGGTAAAGGAACACATATAAAGGACAAACACAACAGAGGTGGGGATGGCGGATGTGAGCAGATCACGAATGTAAAAATATTTTCCTCGACCGGGGTTGAACACCGGATCTCTCCACTTGCCGGGCGGATGCTCTAAACCACCTGAGCTATCGAGGAAGAGTACTTTTTTACATTGAAATCTGCGATCTTCTCGCAGATTTCAATGTAAAAAAGTACTCTTCCTCGATAGCTCAGGTGGTTTAGAGCATCCGCCCGGCAAGTGGAGAGATCCGGTGTTCAACCCCGGTCGAGGAAAATATTTTTACATTCGTGATCTGCTCACATCCGCCATCCCCACCTCTGTTGTGTTTGTCCTTTATATGTGTTCCTTTACCATTTTTCTTATCTCTATTTCAATTTGAATGAATATTTATTCGCCATATGGCGGTATTTCGTGTTTGAATGTGTATATATATATATATATATATATATATATATATATATATATTTTTTTAGGTAATCTACCGGTTAAGGTAGGTTTTTGGATGGACCCAACTATCAAATAAACATTTTGTGACTCCCCACCTAGCAAACTAATCTATATCAGGTCCCTCTTCATCTCGGTGTACTTCTTTCCTCCCTTCATCTCGTCCAACATCCCTATCCTGTTCCTACCCTTACCTCGCTTGCCCAACATTCTTCCCTCTATTACCCTCTTCAACATTCCACTACCGCTCAATACGCCCTTCATCCATTTTTCCTGCCTCCATAGGATTTCTCTCAACAAACCCCTCTCCTCCCCCACCATTTCTAGTACTTCCTCATTTGTTTTCCTTTCGGTCCATTTCACCTTTTCCATTCTTCTCCACACCCACATTTCAAAAGCCTCCAATCTACGTCTATCCTCCTGCTTCAGCGACCACGTTTCCGCGCCGTACATAGCTACGCTCCATATCAGAGTTTTTACGAGTCTTGTCTTAACATCCCTACTCAACGTCCCCGTCATCAACTCCCTCCTCCTTGAGAAAGCCTCCTTGCCTAGCGCAATTCTTCTCCTTACGTCCCTACCACTTTGACCGTGTTGGTCCAAAACACTTCCGAGATATGTAAACTGTTCTACCTGCTCTATTTTTTCCCCGCCTATTTTAATATTTAGCTTAGCCTTTTTCTTTCTGGAAAATCGCATAACCTTTGTTTTATTAATATTTATTCTCATCCCATATTTATCGCACTGAACCTCCAATTCACTCAACAATGCTTGCAACCCCTTGGCTGACTGAGCAACTAATGCTTGGTCATCAGCAAACCTAACCGATTTTACGAATTCCCCTCCGACTTTCATTCCTACCTCCAGTTCTTCCCATGCCTCTTTAATCATTTCCTCTACATATACGTTGAACAGTACCGGTGACAATGGGCAACCCTGCCTTACACCTCTTCCTAACACTGCCCATCCGGACTCTCCGTTCCCCACTCGCACCTGAGCAGTCTGAGACATGTACAGGTTGCGGATCAGTCTCCTGTCCCTCCAATCCATTCCTATTTTCTGCAATACACGCATTAATTTTTCCCAATTCACTCTATCAAACGCTTTTTCGAAATCTACAAAACAGGCAAAAACGTCCTGATTGTATTCTATATTCCTCTCGACTAGTGATCTCATTACTGCAATGGCATCACGCGTACCTCTTCCTTTCCTGAACCCAAACTGATCATCCCCTAAGTAATCATTTGCCTTACTCTCTATCCTTTTGTTGATGATCCTGAGAATAACTTTAGCTGCGTGGGATATCAAACTTATTGTTCTGTAATCCTCACATGACGAAGCCTTTGCCTTTTTTGGAATAGGAACTAACACCGATCTCACAAAATCTTCCGGCCAGATTCCTTCCTCATAGATACTACGAATCAGTCCATATATGGCCTTCTTCCCACCTTTCCCTAACCATTTCAACATTTCTACAGGAATATTGTCCAGCCCCACAGCCTTATTTGCTTTCATCTCCTTTAATGCCCTTTCTATTTCATCGTCGAGTATGCCTGGACCTAAGCTATCTTCTTCTACGTCATGTTCCTTTTCTATGTCTAACCTTGTCGGCCTAAGTTCTTTACCATACAGTGTTTCTATATATTCCTTCCATCTCTCTTGGATTTTTCCTGGTTCAACTATTATCTTACCCCATTTATCTTTAACTGTTAGCACAGATCTTGCCTTCTTACTTCCCGATAATAACTTAACCTTGCTGTATAGAGCACCAATTTCACCCTTCTTCTGTAAACTTTCCATATCCTCGCATTGCGTTTTCCACCATTCTTCTTTTGCTTTATTTGTGGCCCTTCTCAATTTATTGTTTAACTCTTTGTACTTCATTTTGCCTAACTCTGTGTTTACATTTTTCCATCTTCTTCTCTCATCCATCTTTGCAATCATCTCATCCGTTACCCATGGTTTCCTTATCCTTTTCCCGTTAACGGTTCCTATAGTGTCTTTAGCGGCTTCCAATATCCCTTTCTTGATACATTCCCATTTTTCTTCGATAGTACTCAGTTCTTTACCGTCATCCATCATTTTCTCTACAGCCTCCTGATACTCCTTCCTCGTTAATTCATTTACTGCTTCTAAATTCCATTTTTTAGCCCGCCGCCCTTTCCTTATCTTCTTGAAACGAACATTACATTTCATAACAACTAAATTGTGGTCAGAGACCGCATATATATATATATATATATATATATATATATATATATATATATATATATATATATATATATATATATATATATATATATATATATATATATATATATATATTCTAACAACTAGAGTTGCATTTTATTCTATTGAAATTAAGGAGAATATTTAAATCAAAAGTTAATTAAACTACCAACATATTGTCGGTAAAATAGTGTTTAGTAAGAGAACAAAGAAAATGTCCTGGAACAACTGATAAAGAAATGGCCATCTTTTAATCATCAGACTTGGGTGCACGAACATAACTTTCTTTTTTGATTTCTAACCCAATTCTGTAAGTGCGTAACATATTATAACCATAAACCAATCTTTTAAAATATTTTCCAACTTGAAACTCAACGCACTACTTTATCTGAACATTGAAAATAATTTTTAAGCATCACAAAATGTCAATCATTCAGCATTAGTCCTTCACTATTGCTAACAAATATAAATGTTCAAACAAAATGAAAAAATACCATACTGCAATCCTACTTCTTAAATAAATTATTATAGCAAAATTCAAGGTTCATAATATGGTTCATATTAAAAAATATTATGGTTAAATGCTGATGATAAATTCAAATCATAAGTCGGGCTAACTTGAGGAAATTTTTTAGTGTTTTGTGTTTATGAAACCATTCAAAGGTTAGGATGAATAAGAATCTCATCACATGAAAATGCAAGTAGTGTTTATCATACTTTTATGATTTCATGTGTTCTTTTTTTGTGTTAATTATGAAAATTTGCAGCACGAGGCTTTTCTAAATGTTTTCATAAGCGGGCTATATTCCTATAATAACATGCAAACGATAAATATCACCCAATTCAATAATTACATTTAAAAATATTTTCTAAATGGAACAAATGAAAACTGTAAATCAAAACCTTCCTGTGCATTACTTTAAATACATCGCATGCTGACAGCTAAACAATTCTCCCACCTCTTTTAGACCAACTATGAGACACATCACAGGAAAGTCTATGGCCGAGTTTTTATCTCCCACAGAAGATTCATAATCATGCCACTAAATCTGGAGGGCATTTTCTTTAAAAAAAACAGAAATTTATATTCACTAGAAAGATATATTTAAGAAAGTCAATGAATATTGACAATAATTTCCCATACATGGATTACACTTAAGGCCTCCATAAATACACATAAACACTAAAACAAACAATTTCAGGGTGACTGCAGCACGTTCTGAGTTTTCATTCTGCTTTAATTAAATCTGACACATTCAAAACCTAATAGTTCTTTACGGATATGAGTTTCAAAACTCAATTTTTATGTAGACTCATGACATTTCTCACTGGAGCATTCAAACTATTGGAGAGATTAACAATGTTTGAATTATTGAAAACTCCCCAAACACAGCTGCTCAGATCTCAAATGAATGATATACCCATATTGACTTTAAGAAATTTACATACATTTAAATTATTTCACAGTTGAAAACAACTAGAGTAAATTGTAATTTCATCGTACCTGAGAGCCTCAGGTAAATTTAGTCTATGACTTTCAAATAACATTCCACTAACCTTTGAAGATTAACTTTATTTATCAAGGTTTCTGTATGGCAATATCTCACGGTGAAATAATGAATCAAAGATATGTACAGGTAAATGTTCTCAGCTCTATTCGCTTTAGTGTGGGACAAAATTTAATTTTTGTTTTTTTCTGATGAAATGACATTTCTCAATAAACTAGTCAAACAAAAATGCACTGCAGCAGGATAAGTTTAACACTTTCTAATATTCCAAACATTTTGTTCCATCTAATATAAAATAAAAATTCCATATCAAAATAAAAATTTGGGTTGTTATAATACATACTCAATCATTTTACCTCAGGACAATCAAGGTCATTTTCTAAAATTCCCTCACTCTTCTATGGCCAGAGTACTGCCGTTGCTTATCTTAAATCTTTATGTTGCTAAATGCTCATCTTTTCTTAACACTGTGGGTTCAGGAAACATTATTTAGAGAATAGTGAAATAGTATGTAATGCACTGTTAAGCCAACTAACTTGGAAATAAGGGAAGATAGTTAGGGCATTGCATCTAGTCATGGATGTTAAGAGAGGATAATCAGGGAGTATTCCTAATACCAATTATTTTTGCTAACCTGGTGACGAACCTTCCCCTTATGTGATTCTTGTGAATCACTTTTAGCTTTTTATTAGTTTGCTGAGGGACTTAACCACTAGAATTGGTGCAACACCCATACTTAATGAAGATCTTGGACAGCTGAATATTGCATCAGGCAAATGTGCAAGCAGTCAAAATGATCTTCATTAAGTGTGTGCATTCATTAAATTGATACAGAATTAAAAAATAAATTAAGAGGAGTGTAATCAAGATAAACAACTTCCCTGGTCCAACTGTTAGCTGAAAAATGCATCCCTTACACTATGGTCAAACATAAAATGCGCAACTGGTTTTTTATTTAAAAGTATTACTTCATAATGGCTTCTCACAATACTTTTTTATCTTTCAAGTCCCAAAATAGCAACCACCCTGGAATTATTTATATCATTTAAATGCCCTAAAATGACTAATTTTACATGCATAATTTACATTATTGTCTGTAAACATTTCTCAAAAATTTGGTGCACATATTATACCCAGTAAAATTCATGCAGTTCTTTTGTTAGTTAATAGTAGATATTTTATAAACATGTTTGGCCAGTGAACACCCAAGATTTTAAAGTATGGCTTATAATTGTTTAAAAAATTATTTTATGATTTGGAGAAAAAATCTTGGTAGAGTAATGTTGTTTGTTCACCACAGATGAGTTATATGTATAATATCTACAATAACATTTTATGCCATGCCCTGACCTTGTGACCTACAAATCCATTAGTACAGGAATCATAAAGGATAATCAGTGCTGAATACTTTTCATGTATTACCCACTTTTCTGAAGATATCCAATGACTGGACAATGTTCATCAAGTCAGCTTTGATGGCAATTGTCTACGCTGTTCTACTGTGTTCACTCATTTAGCTATTTTCATTGTGCTGCATTAGTAGTTGAATTTTATCGATTCAAGCTAAACATTTATGACAGCAGGATTTGCTAGTGAATGCCAATAGTCATATTCAATGTGGATTTGAAGTTCAAAGAGAAAAGAGTCACAATTACCAACTGTCAAAGGGAAGCTGAGGTACATAAGACAGCCTCTGGAGGTAGAAGGGAAAGACTTTGGAGGTTGCATTAGTCCAACAAATAATGCAAATGGTGCTCACAACGTCATACTTGCATTTCATGTCTAAAGTTCTAAACTGGTTTTTTATGAGAAGGCTGCAGATTTCATCCTTTTTTAAGAAAGGCAGCCTAGATATCTCTCGACATAATGATTGAGGGAGGGTTTAAGAGTGCCAAATTAGACCTTACCCTTTCTTTAATCCAATTCAATGGCTGTATGACACAATACATGGATACAATGTAATTCCCATGCTGGTATACCCACTTTTAGCAAACAATAAAGATTGAAGATAAATATTCTAGTTGATTCATAAACCCTTAAAGTCTAGCATATCAAAATGAGAGGTATAAGTCACTAAAAATGTCATTAACTTTTTAGGAATACGTGTCTCAAAATGTGGATAAATCCTATCAACCATTGTAAAATTTAAGCTTTTACCAAAATGTTGAGTATTGACATTTATAGTTTGATTTAAATAAACAAGGAACGTAGCTATGGTCGTGAAACAAGGTAAACAAAAAATAAAAAATACCGGGACCAAAACTTAAGTTTACAGTCCCAGTATTTTTTTATTTTTTGTTTACATTTGTAGTTCGTTTTGATAAAAACTATTCATCGGTACTCATGGCACTTAACTCAACCTAAAAGGCACATCAATGTGGTGCACAGAATTAATGGGGTTAACTACCTTAGGACTAAAAAATCATATGACTTTTAATTTTTAAATCCTTTCAAGAGGAGAAAAAACTCATACTCCAGTAATTCATATTAGGTCATATAAGTTCATTAGTTCATTCATTAGTTCATATAAGTTCATAGGGTATTAGTTCATATAGCAGGTATCAGCTTAGCTGAGATTAATATCAGCTTAAAGTTTAAACCATGTAAAAAATCAGATGTTCTTAGCTTATTACTCATATTTTATGCTACCCCTCCAATAAGCAGCAGTTTCTGATAAATCATTCTAATCTCTTTAATATATGATTAAAACTTATAAAGCATACTTCAAGTCAAAATTCTAAGTACCATATTCTCTGCCCCATAAAACACCCTGATGCAAAAGATGTACTCTGATTTTTCAAGTTAGAATTTATGAAAAATACTTTTAGATTAAAAAATAAAGGATCAAAGTATTTTGATGTTAGCACTTAGTATGAAGCAAATTGATGTCATATTAAAAATTATCAGCTACACATACATCAATGTTTATTTGTTGTAGAATCCCAGAAATTCATCGCCACTGATGCTAAATCATTTCCAGTTATTTTCACTGGGGTTGTCACTTCCCTTTTACACAATGTCATCTTCATTTCCATGAACTGCATTGCTAATTTCACATTTTAAAGGACTTTTTCAACCAAAAACACAAGAAACCAACATTCATTTCATTCTTCCTGTCAGTATGACATTGTGAGTTGGTGCCTTTCATATTCAAGTGACAGTTTCAGTGAAAACTTTGAACATTTAGGAGCACATGGATGTAAATTTTTTGCTCATATCTGCAATTCTTAAACCCACCTTCTTCTCCCTCAACTCCATATCAGGCAGATCAGATATACATCTCAGGCAGAGGTGGGCCAAAATGCTTTTCAGCTGTCTAATTTACATGTACTGAAGCATATTTCATTCATTCAAGTTTAAATGTAGTACTTTATGATAATCTCCTCTCTAGAGATCGCATGAGGTTATAATTTTGATGCTTTACATGAAGCTTTGCTTCAGTTATAATTTTCGTATCATCAAAATTTATATTAAAAGCAACCGACCATCTTCTATGCCTTTACAACATTCTCACATCACTTAAGGTGAATGCCAGTAGACTCCAAGTTTATCAGGAGAGATACAATATATGTTTGTATTAGCAGAGGGCACATTCTCATTAGCTGAATGCATATTAAGTTTTGCAGCAGCACTACATGACAAATAAAACTACATTTCCTATACTGTCTAACTTTGCTATTAGGGTTCTGCCAAGAAATGCTTGACTCTATGGATGCGGGAATAGAAGTGGATGGTATAATAGTCGATCTGTCAAAAGCCTTTGACAAAGTTGACCACGATCTCTTAGTGCTAAAGATGGGCCAATTGCCACTGCACACTGATGGAAGAGTAATCTCGTGGGTCAAAAATTTCATGGAAGGTCGATCACAAAGGGTCAAATTAGGAGAAGGCTATTCTGAAAAGACAAGGGTAACATCGGGTGTCCCACAAGGAAGCGTACTTGGCCCGCTCTTGTTTTTAATATACATAAATGATCTCCCAGTAGATATTATTTCTCAGATAAGACTTTTTGCAGACGACTGTATCATTTATAGGAAAATAGAAAATGACAGAGACCGCGACATACTTCAAAGGGACATTAATAAAATGGCGGAGTGGGTGACAAAAAATGGGATGGATATTAATGTTAGCAAATGCAAATCCATCACCTTTAGTAACAAGGTAAATGGAAACAATAGGGAATATAAATTCTCAGAAAATGTCATTCCTAGAAGTGATAGTTGCAAATACTTAGGTGTATATTTAACCAAGGATTTAGGGTGGGGGCTAAATGTGGATTACATTTTTAAGAAAGCTTTGAAAACTCTTCATTGGGTCATGAGAAACCTCAAAGGGAGCGATAAAGCAACTAAGGAGAAGGCGTATCAGACCCTGGTAAGACCAATTTTGGAGTACGCTTCTCTAGTATGGGACCCTTATGAAGAAGGACAAATCAAAAAACTAGAAAAGGTGCAAAGAAAGGCTGCCCGATATGTACTGGGGAAGCATAGGAGGATGGATAGTGTGTCTGACATGCTAAAAACGTTGGGCTGGGATCCTTTACAAACTAGAAGGAAAGTAAGCAGACTTTGTGGAATGTTCCGCATTCTGAATGGGGAGAAGGCTTGGGCAGATCTAAGGAAAGAGGCGGGGAACCCGAATTTTATAGGGAGAAATGACCACAATTTTAAGGTAAAATGCCGGGCACAAAGAACGAATAAAAAGAAATTTTCTTTTCTAAATAAAACAATTGTTGATTGGAACAATTTACCTGCAAAAATTTTTAAGCCCTTTCCTAACAGAGTCCAAACTTTTAAGAAAAGATGTAAACAACTTCTGTAATCATTTGATTGATGTGTTGTATAAAATTAAATGTAATAGCTTAATTTTTTTTTCTAGTTGATTGGGAAACAAATGTTAATGAAATGGGGATTTTTTTTTATGTACTACAGATTGGTGTTTGGAAATTTCCTTAAAGTGTATTTTTTTTCTTTTTTCAGACTTATTTTATTCATTATCTTTTGTGATGTTGATTGTATTTCAGAAACCATGTTATTTTTCCAAGGCAAGTTTATTGTAACACTTGGGACTTGTGTGCCACCTGACATTTGTCTATTTGCACATGTAAATTTTAATAATTTTTAAGATTTATTTGGGATTTTTTTAGGAGATTCTTTCCATGAAATATGAGAAAATATTAAACTAAATAACATAAATATATGAATAAATATTTAAACACTGTTACCTACTATTGACTAAAAACGGTGATAAAATAGAAATTTGTGATCAAGGCAACCATTTTCCCAGCCTGATGTGGGAAAAAATACCTGATGGGAAGTATTTTTCCAACAAATTGTCTTTTTCTAATAGGGCGAAGTTATACCCATGTACTCCTGGCCCATACGATGCAGGCTGATTTAAGAATACCTTTTGGAATAAAAAAAGTGTATCTTGTGGGCCAGGCAATATGGTAATTCAAAAGGTTTAGACTCTTCCTGATGGATGCTTAAAACCTCAGCAAAAGGGGAATATTTACTGAATACTATCAGGGAAAAAATGGACACAAGAAAATGTTAAAAATATGGTACAAAGTAAAAGACATCACATTTCCCAGGTTTTCTCAAGTCTGAAGTAAACACTTTAAAGTTTTTTTACATTACAGACATCTAATGCAGATGGGATCCTGAATGTCTACCTATTGGTTATAAAAATGCTAAACTATGTTCTTCAGTGGGTCATTTACAAACTATGCTAGCTGCAATAGCAAAAATTGGGGCTATGGTTGAAAAAGAACACAAATTGGTGTGTCTCAATCCTGTTTCTTTGCTTTTATTCATGATAATGTTGATTAGTTATAGTTGAAAGGAACAAAAAATAACCTTTCATGCAAAAATAATATTTAATAACTGTTAAAGGCTTTGAATCATATACAATCATGTTCAATCTAGGACGTTTATCACAACAAAAATAGGCATAGCTTTATTAAAACTGAGAATTGTAGTTCAGTGTAAACACACAACTACAGGTTCTCATAAAATAAAAGACAAACAAGCAAAAAGAATGAATTATTGCCCAACTATTTTCCATTTTTCCCAAATTAATCTTCCAGTTTTCAAAAACAATGGAACATAAAAGTCATGCAAATGAGAAATGATCATCATATCATGAGGATGTATTGCATTACATGGTAACTAATTAAAAGAAAATTAGTTTCAGAGACTGCAGTCACTTATTGTGCTGAAAGTTAACTTCATATGTATACCCACATAAGTGAGCAGTTAATGACACCAAATGCCTATGGGATATTATTTTTCAATACACTTAAATTCACAAGATAATGAAATTAAATTATACGTCAATTTACAGTGACAGATTATCCTAGTAAATTTCTACAAATCTTGAAGCAATTTGATTAGTCAAATATCAGTTTAATACTTTCAAACAGTGAAATCTATCAATATCAATCATCAAATAATGTATCCATAATATTCTTAACTTTGTAACAAAACCTTCCAAACTAATACACATCTTAGCTTTCTTATATGTTTACATTATCATTTGAAATAAGGAAGAGGAGGATAACTTTGGCAGAGTGTAGGGGAATGGAGCAAATTTGCCGAGATCACAAAAAAATTCTCTTCAATGATTATCTTTACTAAAAATATGAAATTATTATTCCTATAAAGTGTTTCCTATAGCCTCAAAGTGAGAACAGATGGCTATCAGGAGTGTGTGAAGAAGATCATTTCCAATGAATGAAATCATGAACACAATATGTATCAAATGAATCTCGTTATTTAATTACTATGAAATCAGAAAAAAAAACCACTGGGATCTGGAGAGATTCACAGCCTCAAACATGTCACTTATCTGAACAGTCACTCTGTGAACCCTTATCAGGAGAGCCATGGTCAATCTTGAACAAGTGCCAATTTTCTTCATAATAATTTATTAATTCCCTGTAACAATTATAAAGCCTGCACTTTATTTCCCTGTTCATCAATAGCTATCAAATATAAGATTCTCACATACTACTGGCGATAACATTAAAAGGTTGGGATCATAATGAGCCCTCACAGTTTCCATTGCCTCCATGCAGATGAACAAAATAAATCTATTTCAATAATATCTATCATAGTTTAGGAATAATCAATGTTTTAACAATATCTAACAAAAGGTTTTAATTATGGGTATGATACTACTGATTAAACAGTTCCTACTTAACAAACAAGGTTGTAAGGGGTATCAGTGTGTGTTCTTTGTTCCATGCATGCCCATGACTTGATTAACTAGACATTTGGATTTAATAGATTTCATTGATTTGCTTCAAAAAACAATTATAATGTTTTTCCAAACACTCCTAAGGTCATCTAAGTTTTTTGTGTGTGACAGTTGAACCCCAATTTTTATATTTAAAAGACCAGGCAATCTAAGAACTTTTTTAGATATGAATTTCAGCGTGGTACCATTTTATTTTCATTAAAATAAAAAAGCTGTGATTTTTTGGGTTCCATAGCCAGCACAGGGAAAGGAACTGGCCCCCCTACCCTCACGTGTGAATTTCACATGCTATCAGGCTTAGTACTTGGTGAACTCTAGCATCATCTACCACACCGAACTTCAGATTCATTATTGTGTTCATGGTTTTTATATAATATTATAACCAATAGCTAAAAAATGGGAGAGAAAATGAAGAAAAACATGGGCAATTCTGGATAGTAAATGATTTTCCTTCATTTCCAAAGGTATCAGGACAGCTAAAAGAGTGAGGCTGTTCATAGAGGATTATACTCTCAGTGGGCACATCAGTCACAACAAATCACAAGATACCATAAAATGTACACCTTGGGTAAGGAAATAATTTCACCAAGAGTTAAGGAGACTTAACTTGTTCCAGAATAATGCATTATCTATAAAATGATTTTCATTGAAATGAGAATTCTAAAATGTTACTCTTTCAAACATAACACTTTCATGAAAGTGGTGAACATCATGGTACCCAAAATTAAATATATATTTAAACTCAAAGTGTATGAGTTGCTGCATATACTAGTTTCTAGACCCATCCTTATTGTGACTAAAAATATGTATACTGCTTCAGCTCCATCATCTAAGTGGCAAAGTGACTAATTTTGATTCTTGAAAATTACTACTATTTTTTTACTTCGATATTTGGAAGCCATTTTTACAGTCATTACTGGGGAACTTTATAACAAAATCCCAAGGGCTTGAGATACTTGCTAAGGTAATTAATGCTAATTTTGTGATGCAGTTCATCATTTTGTATATAATCACTGCAGGGAGGAAATTTTATTTATGAATAATTATCACATTTGAAACAGAAGGAAAATGGAGTAGACTTAGAAATTACAATAAGGAACTCACAAAATCATGTATTTAAACCTCTCCATAATTATTCTTATAACTATCACACTGAATTATATAAGTAATTATATTAATGAATACATACATACCTTGGCTAGAGCTCTAAATATGCCCATTGCTACCAAGCCTAAAATAAATGCAATGATGTAAGGGAAGTATTTTTTCCCATAAATTGTTCTTCTCCTCATTAAAGCTTTAAGGAGCTTAATTTTCTTATCTGAATATGGAGGATAACGGCTCCTGAAAAAAACAATAACATTTTTTTGATATTTAAATTAATCCAAACCAACAGTTACATCAATTATCAATTGAACTCCAATTTATAAAATTTCATGTTGCTCAGATTTGAGGCCAGTATTGAGAATTACATGCCTATGGTCACCTTCAAATTTATTTGATGGAATAATGGTAAACAAAGGTGCATTTATGTGCCACATTATTGGTACTGAACTGAAACTTTGAGTTGTCACAATGAGAAAATTCCTGTTAGGGATATACTTGTACACATGCACAAGTATCATCAGGAAAATGGTCACTTAGTCAAACCGTGCTCAGAAGAACTTCAAATGTTAATTTTCATTAAAATACCGAAATAAATTTCTTTTCCCAAAACCAATACTTTTCCAAGCATTATGGATTAAAGAAGATAAAAATGTTCTACAATACTCACGCTCCAAGCGTCTCTCCTATGGTCCCAAAATTTTTCACCAGACAGCCCTTCATGTGACTGAATGTGTTAAAGCTGTGAATGCCATGGTAAGCTCCCATTCCACTCTGTCCAACACCACCAAATGGAAGACTTTCAACTACAGAAAAACATAAAAATATAATGATAGTAGGAATTAATAAGAATTAATTATAGCATCTATTTCCCAAAATAAAAAATATGGCAAACATTTACAATGAGAAAAGTGCTACTTCTCCAAAAGATGCCACAACATTCTTCTTCTTTTCATAGTCCCTAATCAAGTAACTTAAAAAGTATTGACCCGAGTATTTTGTTTCATTCATGGCTACAATAAAATTTTTTATTTATTTTAGAGAGAAATGAAGTGAATGTCTAAATGTGATGCTGGAATGGCCAAAGTCAGAGCAAATTAAACTATTAACTATAATGGAGTGCATTTTTTATGTTAAACCAAAAAGCACTTCCTTATTTTATAAAAAAAAATTAACATATGTCATGTATTACACCCACTGTCACTAAATTTTCTATCCAACAAGTTGTAAATCAAGCATATTTTTTTCCACTGCATAGCAAACAAGATTAGGATAAAATTATGATAATCTGGTCAAATTAATCAAAAATTCTAAGCAGGTAATGGAGGAAATGAAAACTGTCAATAAGGTCTCTGCATGAACCAGCCACTAAAACACTAAAGGCAAGACACTTGTGAATTACTGCACTAAATGGGTGACCAAATATTCAGAGGAAAGTAAAACTAAGCAGTTTTACTCCATTTACTTCCCAAAAACATAGATGCCACCAGTATCCATAAGCTAATGCCATTTAGGACCCTCATAAACAGCCTATCATTTGTTCCATAGTTGGGAGGTTTTTCTTGCCTAGTTCTAAGGGATATACACCCAAATGTAGTTTAATATGCATGCACTTAATCACAAATCATAAGTCTACAATCCAAAAACCTGTGAGCCTATAGTACCTAGTTACTTTGACAAACTGGAAGAGCTGTGGGAGATTCAGCTTAAGTAACTTTAAAGGAGTCATCTGCTAATTTTCATTGAAATAAATTGATTTGAAAGCATAAAAATAGGGCGAATAATTTTGACACTTTGACATACAAGGTGTGTGAAAAACAGACCGGACTTATTTTATTCTGCGCAAACCATTCAACGGATCGAAACAAGACACAGTGCACCATCTAGCGACACATCTGACGACTACAACGAGAGGTGTTGCGTTTCTTTACCTCGAGTCATTACGCAGCAGCAGCGGTACATGTCTTAACCTGTTTGTTGCTGCGTGCAATGGCAGCAATGAGGGGTCTAGAAGAACAGCGTGTGTGCGTGAAATTTTGTTTCAAACTTGGCAAAAGGGTCACGGAGACATTTGGAATGATTCAGCAAGCTTTTGTTAATGAAGCTGTGAGTCGAAGTCGGTGTTTTGAGTGGAACAGTCGTTTTAAAGTGGGCATAACCTCAACAGATGAAGATTCGCGAACGGGGCAATCTTCCACTTCGACAGACCCCTAACAATGTCAAATTGGTGAAGGATTTGGTGCGGGGAAATTGCCAATTAACTGTTGGGGAGATAGCCGAGGAAGTGAAAATTAGTTTTGGATCCTGTCAGACAATTTTGACAGACACTTTGGGCATGACGTGTGTCGCATCAAAATTCATCCCGCAGGTTCTGACTGATGAACATGAGTTTTTTGCCAGAACCGCAACTTCCGTGATCCTGCAGGCACCACACTCTCCAGACGTGGCTCCATCAAACTTTTTTTTGTTTTCAAAGTTTTAATTAACCTTGAAAGGGCACCGATTCAACTCTATTGCGGATATTGAAACTAATTGTACGGTGGACCTGAAGAGGGTCCCTAAGACGACTTACCAGGCAGGGTTCAAGAGCTGGAAGAAATGCTGGCAAAGGTGTGTCATCAGGCAAGGCATGTACTTTGAGGGCGACAAATTCGATTAAGCTGTATCCATCGAAATAAACAAGTTATAAAATCAGTCCTGTCTTTTTTTCATCACACCTAGTCTATACCTAGTCACTGCCCAATCACAGATATCAAGCCTTTCGAATGCATGGTTTTCACCCAGAGTCCTCAAATAACCTGCACTTGGCTACTTTGGTATATTACCACACCACTTTTAATTTCTGTTAAGTATTTACAATTAAAGAAATCAACATGACTTCATAGAACATTGTTTATATTTCATAATAAAGCAATTTCTGGTCTTTTCCCTGGTATCGAAACTAGTTTCATCATCAATATTAATTTTTGATTATTTTAAGGTAAATACTAATATAGCTTCATATTTTTCTCAACCAGATATGTGGATGTTTTGAATGGGCAAGGGTGTGTAATAAAATACCAAATATTAGCACAGTAGTTAATGTATCACTGATAAATATGCATTGGTATACAGTGTATTAACAATGGCATCTAGAAAGGCATGGACAATGAAAATTTGCCTTAAAATAATACAACTCCCAAACCATTCAGAGGGAATTTCTATATTTGTTAAAGAGAAATAAACCAAACCCCAAAATAAGCTTCAACTAATGGCACAACTGGTTTCTGAATGTCATGCCATAAGTCATATTTTTTTGCAGGCCAGCCAAGTAAGTAAGTTTCAAGTCAAGTGGTAAGTCAATAAGTGTCATCTTACATATTGCCAAGGATCAAATAGAGCATGCTTCCTCATCAGTAAATGTTTTAAGTGCAGAATTAAAAGCCAAAATCTCAAATTGTTATGGGCTTGGGTTGATAGTGATTCCCTTTCCCTTATCGTTTTTGTGACCTCCAAGGTCTAGAGGCCTGGTCTTCAATAGCTCTTTTATTTATTACATAGTCATCTTTTGAGTAGTTATATTCGCCACCCAAATGTACAATACACTGACATTGGACCAGATGTGTAGGAAGAAAAACAAGACGGGTTTCCAAAAAAACTTATGAAGAATTTTGGAGTGGGAAAGATCAGATTTAGGGCATCATGAAGAACATTAAGAATGTCATTAGAGAGAATGGGAAGAAAATATGAACCAGATGAATAAACCATTAGCACAGTAGTCAACTCAAAGGTCAGTTTAGTAGGTGATGGTAAAGTTCACCCAGTACTAAGCCGGACGGCATGTGAAATTCATTCATCAGGGTAGGAGGGCCAGTTCCTTTCACTGTGCCGGTTATGATTTCCCGGTACCCAAAAAATCACATAGCTTAGGTGAAGCTGAGGGTACCCAGAGAGGGTTGTCCAGAAATTGAACTCTGTCCCTCCGGTCAGTAGTCCAACGTTAAGTCTACCCCTGGACTACTGCGACCCTCTCAGAGGAATAAATGCAATCAAAAATAAAAACATGATACATAAAATTCAATAGTTCATTTAAAAGTAGCTCATGAAATCATCAAAGATTTATCACATATATTATCATTATCATATGTATAGACAAATGTATATTAGTATCAAATATATTCCACATACAAGTGGATATTCCTATTTTCCCTAAGTGCAAACTAGTCAACTTTATTCAGCAGAGAGCACTGAAGATGGACAATACTCGTGGAACCAGTGGCATCCATAATTGGTAGAGTTTATGGCATCAAGAAGCAAAATTTACAAATCTTCCTAAATACCTTACTTTAATGTGTAAATGCAATACTTATTTATAAAACTAACAATTAGCATGAAGTCTTTCATGCATGAGAACATGCTGAGTCTACGAAACACTAAGCAATTCAAATGAAATAACAAGTGTGGCATGCAAAAAAGACAGAATGATAAATAGTCTTAAGTGTAATTTTGATAAGTATTAGTAAATTCATTCTGAATTTCATGAAATAATAGTTCATAGTACAGTTGTATTTGAATTAAGTGGTCACATATTTACCTCCAAAGTGCATTACGACATCATTACAACAGATTCCTCCACATGAAACATTAGTCATCAATTGATCCCTGGTTGCTGCCAATTCTGTGAAGATGTACATGGCTAAAGGCTTTTCCCTGCACCAATGAGGAGAAAGATTTACTACATTTTCTCAGAGAAAAATTAAAGAAATCAAGAAGATGCAACCCTCACTCTAACAGTTGAAAGTGGAAAGCTTTTACCACCACCTTGTTTTTTCATCATTTTCATGAAGTATAACTAAACCATGATATTTTATCTAGTGAACCATTAATTTTTTAAGAAGTGTAGGGATTACTTCTTTCATTCTAATGTCCTCAGCATATAATGACTGGCAAGGAAATAACGTTAGCAGCTAATGAAGATCAAGCATTGAAATCAATGGTGTCATTTCCATAAAATGAACCATTCATAACACGAATTCTACAAATGGTGTCTACTTATTGGACTATACACTTTTACATAAGGTAATAAATGCATAAGCATAATAAAAGAGAATCAAACAGGAATTATTATTATTAGGTAATCTACCGGTTAAGGTAGGTTTTCGGATGGACATAACTATCAAATAAATATTTTGTGACTCCTACGAAAATCTACTCTACATCAGGCCCCTCTTCATCTCTGTGTACTTCCTTCCTCTCTTCATCCCATCCAACATCCCTATCCTGTTCCTGCCCTTTCCTTGCTTGCCCAACATTCTCCCCTCTATTACCTTCTTCAACATTTCCGCTCAATACGCCTTTCATCCATTTTTCCTGCCTCCATAGGATTTCTCTCAACAAACCCCTCTCCTCACTCACCATCTCTAGTACTTCCTCATTTGTTTTCCTTTCGGTCCATTTCACCTTCTCCATTCTTCTCCACACCCACATTTCAAAAGCCTCGAATCTACGTCTATCCTCCTGCTTCAACGACCACATTTCCGCGCCGTACATAGCTACGCTCCATATCAGAGTTTTTATGAGTCTTGTCTTAACCTTCCTACTCAATAATTCCAAAATTAGGCATCTTCGAAATAACAAAGTTCTAAACATGCTCACATGTATTCATAAACTCCACTTAAAATTAATGCTTGAAAATAAACTCAATTTAAGTTGGAGAAGAGTCAACATGGGATGCCCTTCCTCTCAAAAATGTTTCTATTCCTTATCTTCAAGTCCTCAAACAATTTAGCTCAAATACAAGAGAGCGCTGCTAATTTAATAAATAAATCATTATTTAAAGGTAGATAATCTTGATGCCGGTATCATTTTCACAATTAAGCAGAGTGTCATTCATAATGTATTCTGAATAGAACAATACATGGAAAAAAGTCAAGCCCTATCAACGTTCCATTCATACTCCAAAAGAATCAGCTGTTCTCAGTTATATTTTTTCCAGGCATATTGATGGAGTTTTGATAAAAATCAGAATTCAGAAGATGAATTATTTTTGTGTTGGCCACTAACCACTTATGCTTTGAGATATTTCTGTTTTTTTTATGCTGCAAGGGTTGGCACTTCATTTTTTTTTTGTTTGTTCATGACGAGGTCATGAAGTCTACAGTTATTTAAATAAATAATTTAACATGAGTGGTAATTCATTTAGTACCTCAAATTTGCTCATGATTTTCATGAACAGAAAAAAACGTAGACCAATGTTGCCAATCAAATGAGAACACAAAATCCCTACACTTCTTTTTATCATCCTCAAGCATAACATTATATACAAATACTTACATGCTTTCCCCTTTGTTTTCATATTTTACCCAGATAAATTAGTAAGCTACAGAGAACATGAGTGAAAATAACTAGCCAATAGGCTACATTTCCAAGCTTGTCCTATTATAAGAAAAATATTAACATAAAAGATCCCTACATTCCTAATCTATCCACTTAGTTTCAGGCACATTATCATTACCCAGAAGTTAACAGATATCATAATGCATTTTAATGAAATCTTTTTATCATTTATTGTTAACAGAAGTGTTAATCCTATGCCAAATCAAATACCTGAGAGTGGGAAATATGTACTATAAACTAGTACCTAGAAAAAAACCATCTACCATGTATACACCAGGAAAATTAAATCAACTTTCAAAAGCCTACTTTAAAGAATAGAAAGTGTTGGGTGATTTGTGTTGATTTAATGCATTTCATAAATCCTTGAACCAAAGAACAGCAATACTGGAAGAGATGTTTTTTGTAGGACAGGGTCAAGCAAAGACACTAAAAATTATAAGCAGTATAAGGTCAAGAGCTTCAACATTAATAATAGTTTTAAATATCAACATTTTCAATCTCCATAGCATCTTAAGAATAGAGAATACATTCTAAGTTCCATAAATATAGGACTGGCCAACAACACCTGCATTGCTAAAAAGAAGAAGAAAAAATTGCAATTAAGTTTGTTAGATTCTTTACACAGATGTGAATAAAAGGACTGAGGAAATCAAGCATGCAGGTAAACCAATTCCAAGTCAAGGTAAAACCGCACACCACAACCATTGCAATGCTAATTATGAAAAATACACAAGTTTGTCAATCTCAAGCCAAACACCTGGCAATAAAATCAGTACACATAGGGACCTAAAATAATTCTCCATTAAATAACTATCAGCATGGAAGAGAAAAGAATATGCCTACCCATGCCACATTTTACTTCTGTTTAATCAGGTATGAACTGTACCCAAATAAAAACTTTCAATTTTTAGCAAATCCATAAAGAAATATTTTTGTCCATTTACCACTTCTTGAAAAAGCCATCGAATATCTTCAAAATAACATGTACACCCATGCTAATTGATAAAATACAAACGATAGGCACTGGCAATTTCCAAGAAAGTAGCATTGAAATGGAAAGTTGTTGCCTCCATATATCCAATATGGCCACCGCAAACTGGAATAAATTTAGTATCTACCTCAGCAGAAAAACTTTATTGTAATTATTTATTTTCAATGTGAACATTTTAATATTCTGTATGCTCTTTCATTAATGAATGCTAATTAATCTCATCTATGACCAAAATCAGATTAATTTAATGAATGCAAAGTCATTCCAAAATCTTGTTATTAAACTATTACTGAATATGGAATATTTTGTGATGGTATTTTACAATTTTTTTTTCAATTCCATGTTTCACATTACTTATCTCATATTTGCAAAATATATATCTCATCCTATACTCATCAACTTTAATTGATTTTTTATGAGACAGCCCCAAAACAAGCAAATGTACATAAATACGTAAACTTAACATGAAAAACTAAACATATTTTATGGTATTCAAGCTTTATCAAATATGAATATTTTTAAACACTATTGAATGTTGCAACTATGTGTATTGAATTTATGAAAATAAGAATAAATTATCTATATGAAAGGGAGTAATCAGCCAAACACCTCCATACTTTTTAAAACTTCCATGCAAATAAATTATAAACAACTGGCAATAAACATAAGCTGCACCTCTCTCATTTTCCAGACCAATTATTCTATACACTCTTTACTGAAAACCCTACCAATGGATATGAATCAAATTATTAAAAAAATACACTGGAGTTGACATTATTTAATCAAGCAACCAAAATTACTGCTACACAAACTTATAAGCATGAGCTGAAGATAGGAGAACATCATGGATTGGACAAAATATATAATATTAGGTAATAAATGACAATAGGCCTAAATCATGTTGCAGAAGAGAGATGGACGACTCACCACCAAAGTGAAGTATGGTGTCATTGACGCAAGCTGTGCCACTTTGCACCTGTGACAGGAACAAGCCCTGCAGTGCCTTATCCATGGAGAACACATACAAGGTGAGAGGTGAGTCTCTGCATGTACACAAACACAACAAGATATGAAGTGGAAAATTATGTTGAGGAAGGGTAAGGAGATTAAAATATTTGGGTGAGGTTTTTCAACAAACACAATGATATAGGATTAATGGCAAATCAAACTGGCAGGAAGCACAAATCATGAGTGAACAAATGACAAAGCACTGCGGTGATAAAAATATAAGGACACATTTTTAGATTGATTAACTGAAAGAGAGAGAGTTAGTGGTAGTTATTATGGGAGAAAATCAACAGGTCATTTTTGTCATATATACTGTGCCATAAACCTAAATGATGAGTATAGTAACCATAAATTGAAAAAATAAGCCTCCATACAAGTTATTTACCCAAGAAACCTTAATTGTTTGCCCTTGTCTCATGCCTTACTCCCCCTGCAAGTGTACATAAATAAGACTGTGTGTAGCAGACTATTGATGAAATTCATAGTTACATACTTCCATATCACTGAATCCCAAACCAAATTAGGATGTTGGAATTTAATTTCCTGACTTAGCACAATATATATTTTAATTTATTTGTAACTCCACAAGGTTTGTATTAGATTTGTTCAAGGTGAATTAGAAAAATTGAAAACACCAAAAGCATATAAGACTAAAAAAATGAATTTGATGAAATGTATTGTTAAATCAATATGAATCCCAAAGAGGTTTCTGAATATGTAATTGCTGGATGGTGACCACTTCCCATATGATGAAAGCATCAATTTGGGTTGATGATTAGAAAAAAGAAACCAGGAACATAACATTAGATATTCATATTAAAAACCCATTTTGTTTAATGTCTCAATATACATACATACATACATACATACATACATGTTTCTGTTGCATTGAACATAAACATGCCACTTAAGAAGTATTAGCAAACATAGCAAAAAGACTAATATACTGTTAATTCCAATGATTTGCTACCAAAATGCCAACAAATGGCTTTGATGAATAATAAAAGTGAATTATTTTGTTTGCCTATGAGGTTATTATAATTATAATTTAATGCATTGCCAGTAAAATTTCTAAAAATCAAATGTTGCCAATAGCTCTGGTGTCTTTCCCATCACCTGATAACATTGTTACAATGGATTTTTATTACCTAATTATAATGTTCATATGTAATGTATATCATGATGCCATGCAATATAATGTTACATCAGGGTGGCCAACAAAATTATATCTCCAAAATCAGAAGCTTTACAGGTTCTTTTAGAGAAATATGTTTTTCAATGAATTCTTATCACACACAAAAACTGTACAGTCACCAAACTTAGCCATATACAGGTATTACATGTGATCATTAAATTTTCAGAGGAAAATCCCAGGATATTGCCTTTTACTATAGTTCAACTAAAGTTAATGAATGTTGACAATTTAGCCAGGAGAGAATAGGATTGGTCTGATCCAATCAGTGATAGAAGGTACCCTTTATGCCCTAATGAAAGTTGGCCATTGATTTCTCAAAGGATTTGTAACAAAAGATATACTTCAAATATAAATTACACATGTTTTGGGAAGGTAAAAGAAAGAATCCTGTAAATGCATCACCCAAATGGTGATGATCTTGTGTAATTATTTTTCAGTAAGATCATAATGCTCAACACCGTAATCACCATAAAAACTCCAGCCTAGAAGAAGTCAAAATTGAACAAAAATGTCAATATGAAGCATGATCACATACATTCACTTAGTCTTGGTCCATAGTAGAAGAGCATTAACTAGTAAAGAGAGGAGTCCCAGTTTGAAAATCCACAGTATACAGTATATATGCATCTAAAAATGCTTCATTAACTGGGTCTTAACTGTGTTAGTGATTTCTAAATTTAGCTCCACAATGTTTTTATTGCAAAAATGTAGAATAAAATTTATAGAACTTTGACGAATTATGAAAACAGGAATTTCCTGGATTTTTAGAAACACCCAAGTCCTCCCAGTTTTCAAGATATGTGATCTGCCTATGCTTGCAAACATTTCCCATATTTTTTTTAGATTTAAAATATCTTGTGCAGCTCCAGAGTACATAAAACCATGTAAGAGCAATTAGTTAATCATTCACTGGTTCAGGAGGTTATTATGCTGCCAGCTCACGAATGCCAAGCAGACCATATACTTCATAAGAACATTAGATACCCAATTATAAACATGGCAATCCAAAACATGGGGTTAAAAAGCACTACAGCTCATCTGCTCCTGCATTACCATCAACCTATTAACCAAACTGAAATATTTACTCATCTGAATGATTAAAAAAAAATCGGCGAATTAGAGTTAAGAAATATGCACAGCATGCAGAATGTCTAATAAATGAATAAAGAAATACTTTTTAAAAATTCATCTAAAGCAAACATTCATTTAACACCTCAAATTTTGCTTCAAATAGATCTCACCATATCACCCAGAGGTTTGCTTGATATGGGAGGGTAGAGCTCACTTTGTACTAAGCCCCATGATTGTGTGAAGTCCACAAAATGTGTGAATTGCACAAAATCAGGGTAATCAGGCTCCTCCCCCAGTGCCACTTGCGGTTTCCTAGAAAATTCCTGGACCAACACAATCAAACAGTTCAAGTTCAACTAGGCATATCTAGAGGAATCACCCACAATTGAATTTATATCAGCAGACAAAGGCTATCCAATAGTCTAACAAATTAAAACTCTCAAAAAGTTTCCAAACAATTGACAGAAGTATAAAATAGATAATATAACTTTAGTATTATTATCATCATAATTTTGATAGTCTAATAGCTATAATTTAGCATTTTCTTATTTTATACATAAACAAATTGAAACACTAAAATATTTAAATGATAAATTTTCAATAATATCATATATCTAACACAGTGTATTAAAAAGATTCTGTATGTAAAGCAGAAGAAATTATTATGGACATCTGGGGATAAGTTGTTATATGAGATAGAAAAGGGCCATCAAAAAGAGGAAAAACATAATAGGTTGAACTGCTCCTCATCCTTCTGCTCCTTAATTCTCAAGATCTGACAAACTATTATTATAATACTCTGTTGATATAATGGCAATCATTAATTTTAATAAATATCATTTAATAATATGGCCATTATCACTCATTGCAGTATTAAGGTAACAATTTATCATATGATCAGAAGAAAAACTGTTAAAAAATATGCATGAGATTCATTTCACTTTCTCAAAACATTATCATTGAACTATGGCATATAAACACAATGGTTAAAATTGGTGAACCTGGAATGTAGTGCTGCTTCCAATCTGCTAAGAAGAAATACTTTTGGGGAAGAAAATTCATAGTTCATGTGATCAAAGAAACCAACAATTTGAGCAAACTGTTTCTATTTCTTTAGTCTAAAAGCTATACTATCCGAGAATAGTTTATGCATCATCATTTAAAATTTTTCAAAAATGAACAACCACTTGATAAATCTCAAGTGCTCAAAATATCAAATAATTCTTGAAGAGTACACAGGGAGGAAAAACTACTGTTTAAATAAAAATAACAAAACTTAGCATCAACCCTAAATAATAAATCAAAATTAGAGCATTACTCCAGGTAGTTCATAGTTATTCATAAAAATAGCAAGGGTTATACACTTTCAAGTCATTAACATTTAAAAAGCTAATTGTTGCATTATGTGCCTTAATTTCAGATCCAAGAGTAACATACTTAGGTTAAGATGATATAAAAATAGAAGTGAAAATATATTTTAAGTCACTTAGGAATCACATACTGAAGTAAGTATGCCATATTTAAAGCCATATGGAATTAAATTGTTCCCAACAAAAGTAGTAAATCAAGAGCAATTTCCTAACAAAGTCAAAAAACACACTCATTCCTAAGTTTGAAAGAGGGCCAAAAGGATTTTCCTAACAACACTGTACAGCACATTTTACATATCTTATAATATAAAGGTTAAATTCAGTACATGAACATGTAAAACTGTGGTGGATTCTGAATTAAAGATAAATAAAAGTCATTAAGTCATAAAAGACACACAAACATTAGTGTAGTCACCTACTGATGTGCATACAAATGTGAGACTTTATTGTGTACAAATTACAGAGTTTTTAATTCTGTACTTCATATTCCTGAGTGTTGGTATTACTTTTCTGTAATGACAGAGTGACTCTGAGTGAGTGTGTTTATTATTCCCCCGAAGTAGGTCTCTGACTTCTGGATTAATTTCTTAACAAGCCTATTCAGCCTCTTACTAGTTAACACATACTTGGTTAAGGTAGCCCATAGCCGGCCTCTGGCAAGGGAAAAACTTCCCCGTGAATCACTTTGGACTAACCAGTGTGAATGAGTGAGTATTTGTAAGTTCCCAAATACGGTCCCTGGCAATAGGATTAATTTCCTTATAAACCTATTCAGGAAACACCCCCCGCGTATATGTGAACGCCTTCCTATTTTGAATGTGTGTTTGATCACTGGCAAGGGATTAGATTTCCCCAAAAATTATCACACCAATCTCAATATTCCTCTCCTTTTTTTATTCCTTTTACAGTGGTGGAAAAACTCTTAATGACTTAAGGAAATATTACTTCAAATAGTCTGTCTTAACAAGGCCGCAAGAAGCTCAATTTATCCTTTTCAAGGTAAATGGTTTTTACACTTAGAAATTATTGCATTAAAAGATACATCTACAGCATAAGAATGCGCTTTGGTAACTTAACCGGCCAAAGAACTCAGCCAGAAATTGAGAGAACTGGATCTGGCCTTTATATCATGATATTCTCACAAAATATAGATTTTTTTCTTTGTATTTTAAACCAAATTGATATTCTTATATGTTTTTCACTAGACAATACATTTTAGGATGCTAGCCATGAATAGCCACTATAACTATGCATTGCCTAAGATAGAAAAACCTAATCACATATGGTGTAACTGTAACCCATTCTAAGATAGGAATGCAAGCAAGGAAGTTATTAGATTAAATGCCCAGCTCAATGGAAAGGGTTACTGGGGGACGTATGTCATTTCTTTCTCCCAAATATCTGCACCTATCCTGCCTTAGCTAGCCCAAATCCCCCTTCCAGTCCACTCATTGGATGGACCTCCAAACTTCAGGGTTTGTTATGAGCTCCCAAATTCAGTTTTCATTCATCTAAGATTTTTTCATTTCCATAAAAATGCTTCTGCATTCATATCCTTGCCATTTTTTCCCCTTGATATGGCTACTATAAGAACTAATTAAATGATTTAGGCTATCCTCCTAAATGAATTTTGGAATGAACCATAGCCATTACTTAAAGTAGAAAGATACTATATTCACACCGTATTTTTCAAGAAATCCAACTTAGCCCTTTTTGTGTGATGTGGTTACAACTGGACAGTAAAAAAAAACACTAAATCCAGCTGAAGAATACAGCAACTTTCTCAATGCATAAAATGCTGCAGTTGATGTAAAATTCCAATGGACAGGCAAAATCAATATATCTGTAAACTACTATATTATCATTACAGAAAATACTACAAGTGAGCAACCAGCAAATACCAAATAAAAACTAAAGAATTAAAAAAAAAACACGAACCTGGCATTAATGAATTGAATGGCTTCATAAGCATTATTGACATTCACAATTGGCAGAATTGGGCCAAATATTTCCTCCAGCATTATAGGATCTGATGGGCTCACATCCTGCAGAATTGTTGGCTCAATAAATAAGTCACCAGCATCTGATGTACCTCCCACAACAATTTTACCACTTTCTTTCATCAATCGTGTTAATCGCCTGCATAAAACAAATTAAATAAATCCACTCATTATCATAAATATTTAGTTTACCTGAAAAGTCATACATGTACATATATACACAAAAAATTCAAAATTTCCAAATTGTATCTTATTATTTAAACTAATTATTTATCAGCTAACTGACTGATTATTAGTCTTGAGAGACTAATTTTCACAGTCACTTATGCCTCTCAAGTTCACTGCAATTGTAAGTGATCTCAACGGCAGAAATGTAGTTAGAAGTACTTGCAATGTAAAAGAATGAAAAAGAGCATAACTTGACATAAAGAGTAAATATATATTTCAAATCATTGGAAGAGGAAGAACTAATAATTATGCATCATTTAATGACATAGGTGATTGGCACCAGAAGTTAGAAAGCCTTGCAAACCCTTTTCTTAAAAATCAAAACTCATTAACTGTTACAAATCTTTAAGCCCTAAGGTGACAAAAGGGAAATGATACACAAATAACCAACTTCATTCCCTGACAATATGAATAACCAACTTTCTAGAAAATTTGTTTGATAACTTTGTTTAAAAAATTTCTGTCATCTACTTAGCCGTAAGCAGCAGAGAATGTTAGAATATAAATACAGAGCAATTATAATTTATTTGAATGATAGCTAGTAAACAATGAGAAGGTTAATTTCTCTCTCATTTTATCAGATATACGTACTCATACAAGGCTATTCTATGAAATGTCCCAGCATATCAATCAATTGCATTAAAATTTTCCCTATTGATTTAATAAATTTTAATTGTATTTTTCTAGCATTTTTGGACCTAAGTCACATCTTGATCATCCATTTTAACAACTATATTAGTAATCTATTTAAAAAGAGATACAAATATTTAAAACCAATGCATTTGCCAGTACATTTTCTCTATGTTATGTTGCATGCTACAAAAAACAATAATCTAACATTATACATTAGATATTTCTTTATCATACTTACTGATAATGGCGCTCAGAAATTATTCTGCAGAAATCAGGTGACTCCTTGATATTCTCTCCATACCATTCTTTCAGAATGACCTTTGATTTTTCCACAAATTCATCTCCAACTGCTTTGGTGCAAAGAAGGTAATCTGGGGCTATGCACGTTTGACCAGCATTGACAGTCTTTCCCCACATTATACGACGCACAGCTTTATCCATGTCTACCGTAGAATCAAGGTACACAGGACTAGATGTGATAAATAAGGTGTTCAGTTAGATGACATAAGCAAAAATGAATGCTGAAGCAGTTCCTGACTAGGGCATTTAAAAAAAATTTAACTCTAAAAAGTATACATTAACATACAAGTTGGGCATTCTAGTGCCTATATCCATTTTCCTGTTTCATCTAATAAGTGTTTCCACAACAATAAGAGCTCATTCTGATAAAGAGTCTAAGAAACTCTCACTTTACAATAGGGTTAGGTTACTTGAAACTAAGTCATTAAATGAGTTTCTTTTTACATATATTCCTATGGTAAAATGAGTGATGATTCCTTGATTAAAATGACTACACGTTGATATCTCTGACATATACAGTAGATACGTATCATCAAAGCAACAAAATAACAAAAATGAATTTACCTATGGAGTAGTCACATGCAAAAATGATACAAAGTACTGATGACAAAAATATAACTAAAATATGGGTTTATCTACTATATCTGATGATGCTGCCATTCATTCAAAGTCACTCAAAAGTTTGGGACTCATCAAAAGACATTTTTTAATATTTATGTGTCTGGTTTATTCCTTGATTTTATTAATTCGTTTGAATTTTCCAGAAAAGTTAATGAAGAACATGAATCAAATTTTAAGTCACTTTAGGCATACCATTTGATGAATTACCTTTTTGTATTGGTCATTAGTCATGAATACAACAAAGTAAGTGGTTAAATGAATATAGGAAGGAAATTGCCATTAAGCATTGTATGCTGGTTATCAATTTCATGGCAATATTATTACCTTAATTTTGTCAGAAATAGTTTTGTCATCCATCTGAGACTTATAAAAAAAAGATGAACAAAAAGTCCCATTACCACTCTGACCCACTTTCCACTTTTGGGAAGAACACTACATTCTGCTAGTTCATCATCTACCAAATTGCAAAAAAAAATTCATCCCTGCCATTTTTCTCCTAAGAAAAAGCAAAAAAGCTAATAATAATCATGCCTTTCCAACTGATTAATCTATGAAGTACAGCTTTTTATATGAAATCAATTACTTAATTAACTTTAGATTCTAAATATACATGGTCTCAAGGTGAGAATAGAGTGTTTTATATTCCTGTCTTCCTGTAGTTCAACATTGTCATTGTGCCCAAGTTTCTTTTGGAAAAAGTAGCAATTTTGTTTCTAATTATATTTACTGTTTTCTGGATATACTTATGACCTTAAAAGGAACACACCTCACCAAATTAAAATACTTAAGTAATGAAAAAAATCCTCACCTTTTACCCCCCAGCTCTAGAGTGACAGGAGTTAAGTGCTCATTGGCAGCAGCTCTTACTATTTTTCCTACAGCAGTCGATCCAGTGTAGAATACATAGTCAAATCGATTTTTCAATAGCTCTGTAGTTTCTGGAACACCACCAGTGACCACTTGATAGCATTCCTTCAGAGTAAATTGGAATTTAGAGATAAAAAATGAGCAAATAATACAAGTATCATTCATTAATAAATCATTTTTAAAACATTAAAAATTAATACATAGTCATACAATAATTATGAAACAGTAAATACCGTATATGGGTTCAGATTAACAAGTACACTGCTGGTGACAACAAAAGAGACTTTGGTATATGCTGTGCACTACTACCAGATTTAGTTTCATAACACCAATTTTCTTCCTAATGGTGCACATGAGCATTCACAGAATTTCCCCAATGCTTTTAAGTAACCAAAAAACTCAGTTTTCCATACCATACCAGTGAAAATGTTTAGTCAAATTACAATTTCTTAGCTATGATAATGTATTAGAAAGGACATTTGGCAATCCAAAGCTATAGACATAGCAGTTTTCCGTCTCTGATTCCACAGTAGTTGAATGAAGTTATGTAGTAAAAGTGTTCTGTACCATATGAATGTCCATATGACACTTAATTTAGCATAATTAGTTTGGTAACTAATTTTTAAAATATTTTATCATAAGTATTCTATGAAATATACCCCAAGATCACAGACATTCAAGATATTTAAACACAATGATCCATCTTCAACTGATTGTTTTCCAAGATACACAGTTTATTTTTTCTGAGTTTTTTCCTGAAATTCAATAATTACCTCTGCTGAAATACTGATATATTAACTGAAATTTTCACATCTAAACACCTATATAAGTTAAAATCAAAAACAATCTTCCTCAACTTCCCAAGATCTTGCAAGGTTAGCATTCACTTGGTACGACACCATATACAATGCTAATTCACATATTCAGAGTTTATGGTGCATTCTCTGACTTTTCGTGGTTTCATAAAGAATGTACTAACAAGAAAATTATACCATTTGGGTTTACCAGAGAGAATCAAAGGTATTTGTCAAATTTGAATAAATGATCCACAAGTCAACAGCCAAGTGCTTTAAACATCACAGTTTCAGGTTTAATTTTAATTCCTTCATGATGGGGGCAACTGAAATGGTGAAATATTAAATCTTAATGTGGAAGTGAAAAGTTTCTTTTTTTACCCTTAGCCAAGTGCTTTACCAACTAACTTACAAACCAATTAAAAACATTATCTCAATGACAATGAGGTAGTGAATATCCATTTTTCAAAATACCAATCATTTATCTGTTATATGCCAGCACATTACTGTCATGTCAGCAGCAGTGATTATGGTTTGACAACCTAGTATGATTTTTTTGCAAATGGCACTTGTAAAATATTTAAATAATTGTTAAAAGAGATGGGGGAGTGAAATTATTCATTAATAACCTCATTTATATGAAAATCACTGATAATTACATCATCATCAACAATGAATTGCCAAAAACATCCTTGTCTTTTCTCACAATCCTCCTCACTTATTATCTACTTTCCTTGATGAAATAACTTTTTATATTTTGGGTCAAATTATAAAAATAAGAATATAGATTCTCCATTATAAAATCTCATGTAAAGAAAAAAAGAGTCCCTCACAGAGCTAGAGATTGGGTAAATATAATTTTAAATAATGTTTTTTACACAACACGAGTTTCAGGGAAACGGGACCCTTCCAATATCACATGAGCTGAGATATGGGTTCATAATGGGTTGAAATAATTTTCAGAGTACAGCAAAAATTACAATGATTAAAAGCTCTTTCATCTTAATGAATTAACATTCTCAATTTTTCTTTTTCCAAATAAACTGACTGATTCTGATTTCTGCTTTAAATGCATATTAAAGTTACACACTAAGTAAAATTTCAATTAGTGGAGTCTCACATTTTCTTGCAACAAGTCATATTGAAATGAAGCCACCACCATTCCACATCATCACAATTTGTCTAGCCTCTATACTATATTCCACACCAGTGACTATGACATAATAATTACTCACCTGATCAAGATAACGAGGCAGCAAGTCTGCCATAAGTTTTGCAGATGCACTAGAAACTTCAGATGGCTTCAATATAACACAGTTTCCAGCCGCAATGGCCCCAGCCACAGGTACGAGACATAATTGGAAAGGATAATTCCATGCTCCAATAACAAGAACCACACCATATGGTTCTTTGAGTAAAAGGACTTCATCCAAAATGTTTACAAATTGCTTGGATGGCTGCAATGATAATAATATAGAAATAAGTGAAGTGTGATGACATGCCAACAATCTTAAATTCTTCATTTTATATTTATTCATTCTCTCTAAAAAAATAACATCATAACATTGTGTCAATGAAGTAGATATTTCCCTACTGGCCATTCAAAATGGCTTCCATTTTTTTATTTTTATAACGAATGATCATGTAAATGCATGTAAATACATCCAGTTAGCCAAAATTAGGATACATGTAATATTTGTAACATTTTAGATGAAAACAGCCAAAATGAATTTGAAGATTCGCTTCAAATAAATCATTTTTAAACAGAACTATTGTTGCTTGGAATCAGCTGCCTGTAGGTTTGTTTGAGCCCTTTCCATCCAATTTTAGGAGTTTTAAGAGTAAGTGTATTGCAGTCACTGGGTGATAAATGTCATTGATCAGTGATTATTATACTATTGTACTTATTAAAATATTGTATGTATGTGATGTGGGTGGAGTGAGGAATTGTACTGCGAAAGTGAATGATGTGTCAACGGTGAGTGATTTTGCATGGTACATGAAATTAGAGAGTGGGTGATTATAGACGGAGTGTGGCGATGGACGGTGTGTAGTATGTACTCGCATGGTGTAAACTGAATCTGTGTGTGATGGTAAAAGAGGTGTTGATCATCTAAAAGTGTCATTGTATATAACAGCATTTTGTCTCATATCTGTTCTTCTTGTGTATGTATGTACGTGCATTGTAAGAATGACCAGTGATCAGACTGGTCTATTGCCACCAGGACAAATGCCTAATTGCAATGAGGTTTATATAATAATAATAATGATTAATTGAAATATCTTTACAAAGAAATTTCAGTTGGTGAATGATCTCCATACTCAAAAAACATGAAAATTGAATCTTTAGGATAAGAATTCATTTGAGAAAGAGAGATTCGTACCTATTAATAAATATCCTAAAGCAATAAAAATTAAATCCCAATTAGTAAGGATTGCAACATCTATGAAAGTATTAAATAACATAGGAATATACCATAAGGATATTCAAATTATCAAACCCTCTAAAAACCTAATTGTACAATTACGAGTTGGAAACTGAAAAGCACCTATCATGATAGGGAGATGAGTGAAACTACAAAAGAAAAACGATATATTAAGAGAGGTACCGGAAGAGCTGAGGGTAGGCTTGGAGAAGGGTAGTGGGTTATTAAAATCAAATTTAAGCTAGCTACTCAGTTGAATTTTTTGCAAAACTATTGAGCAAATTTAAGGTTTAGCTCAATGAAGAGGTATGGCATGAAAGATAAATCATTACAGAGAAAAAGTAATCTACCTTTTTCAATTATAAACTTTTTAATTGAATAAAAATTTTTAATCAAAAACATGGAGCAATTTAATAAAATGAACTTCCTAAAATTCAAAACAAAAATACTAAACCTTGGCACCTTGAAGAAGATAAAATATATGTTCACATTAAGAAAAATGATACATACTAACGTACATGTTGCATGGCACTTACACTTATTGTTACACAAACAAAATCAATGGTATACATACTGTGCCCAACATTGCTTCCCTCTAAATACAACATTATGAGAAACTATTAATTTAATTTTCATGGTTTGGCCAAACTGGATAACATTATTCATTTATATAGCAGCGACCTGACCTCAGCACATCATACATACACAGACATGAATGTTTTAAGACAGCATAATGGCAATAAAAGAAAATCATACAGAATAGAAGAGCACAAAAAAGTAAAGTTGATGTACTGAAAAAAATTTGTATGACATTGAGGGAGTAAGGAGAGAGGTAAAAAAATGTCATGGTGATTGATTTGGAAGAAAATAAAAGTCCAGATTGTTACCAAAAAAAATAGCATAATTAATGGGCACTGCCAAATCACCAGAATTATTAACAACCCCAAAGTATTGGGCATTTCAAGCATCATTTATCTGATTTTAAAAATGTGCACACCAGCCAGGCTTCATCACAGATTTGAATTATGCAAATGTATGCTGGGTAAAAATGAAAATCAAATTTACTTTATTAACATTGTTTTGAATGGAAATTTAAAGGGCAATAATGACAATTTGATAAACCATAATTATACTCTATTGATTGTTGTAATATTTTCATTTTCACACATTAATTTTTAAAATTCTGCACTGACATGATTGATTCAGTTCCAAATGCAAATTAACTAAGCAGAAGTGACTGGCTCTCAAAATTGAACTGAGAATTTATTGAAATATGTGCTGACATGTTTAATGCATGAAATTACCTCATTTCAGTCACTTATAAGACAAATATTCATTAAAATTTCATAAATGAAATTTTCCTTACAAATATGTGTATGGAATGTACAGCTTTAGAAAACTAATCATGGCAGAAGGCCAATGGCTGTAATATTAATACCTATTGCTAATTGATTAATATGACTCAAAATAGGTTAACAGTATGGAATATGAGTGAAATAAAGCATAAATGTCTGAAATAACTCGTTCAATAAAATGTAACAGAAAAGATAACCTCACCTTATCAGGCTTGGCCCATTCTTTGACGCTATCTATAGTTGCCAACAAGTCATTTATCAAATAATCTATCTCCAGAACCATTGACTCCTGTTTGCTCTGAAAAGGATAAAGTTCAATTAGCTTTACATTTCACTTGCTAAAAGAATTGTGATCACAAAAAATGTTCAAAATATCACTAACTTTTCTCAGATCCTTGGCAAGAGCATCCATCATATCATTAGTATGTTCCTTGTAAAATTGTAAAAGTTTCTTAAGCTGATGGATTCTGAAGTCTACACTCTTGGTTCGGCCACTTGCAAAGGCTCTTCTGGCAGTCTGAACAACCTAATAGATGATTAAATAATATTAAAATTAATGTAATTCATACGAGCAAATTGGCTCAACTTAAAATCATATTAAATTTAAGTAATAGATATCTGACATTATATTCTCAAACAAAATAAATATTTGCAACCTATCAAAAGAAAGATAGTCGTGGGTTTAAAGTTAACAATCAGATTCATATATTCTCTATTACACCTGATTGGTGGTCATCAAAGTATTTTATTTACCAGCACTTTGAATTAGACATTTAGAGGAAATGAAACTCTTTTAATGGGAACTAACTTTCAAAAAATACAATTTTGATCCAGCATACCAGCTTATTGGTGTAGTTGCACACTGCTAGTATCATGTGGATTCACCTCAATTTTTGGTTGCATTTGGTTCATGAATAATATTTCTTTGCAACCATTCAACAACAATTGTTTCGTCAATTCCACATTAGAGTATATTTGGAATTGCATACTTTTTCATTTTGCTCTTCTTCGTAGGCATCTGTACCTATCCAAAGCATGATTATTATTGGTGTTATTCAAACAAAACTCACCAATAACCTCTCTCAAAACAATAACCCGGTAACGATGGTAATTTCGCAATTCATAACTCATGGAATCATGCAATGAAACATCGCCGCCAGACGCTGGGATACAAATTGTTTTCTTTTCATAGGAGCGTGTAGGCTGTAAACAAGAATGACATTCAATGTATATCGAAAAGTCACAACAAGTTTCTCAAAATCCGGGTTGCCAGTGCTTGAATTATGATATCCGCAGAGATTCAACGTCCTAACGTTAGGATTTCTATTGAGTTTATGTCGCTTTATGTAATTAACTAATAAATCAATTCGTTAGTTTTTCTAATAAAAATTACAAATTTCAAGAAACTGCGGGAGATGCCGCAACAGTTTGTTCTAGCAAGAAATACATTGTTCACACAAGCCCCCGCAAAATCACCGTCGGTGAGTGTCTGATTTTTTAGTGAAATGCCAAAGCAAATAATAAAAAATATCTGAATTATATTCCAAATATCACTGTGCAAAAATATAACAATATAATTAAATAATGTTCCAAGAAATAACGGAATTGTATCAAAAGAAAAACAGCATAGAGAATGATGGGAAATAAAAAGGGAGTAGACAACTTGTTAAATATGTCCGAGAACAATACAAAAATTTGCTAGTATATCGCGACTGAGAGGGAGGTTATTGTGTAGTACAATTAGTACAACCTTTGTTTGAAAATTAGATTACGTAGCAAGTGAGACATGTTTCTACGCTGAAAAACGATCCGAAATATCATTTATATTGTATAATGAATAGACAGTTCGTAGCACAGCAAAGATCGTTTGAAATAAAAGACAAAACGGGATGAGCAATAAATCAAAAGGTTTGATTCAAATTAACAGTAATTTTGTGCTTAATTACAGTAACGTTTATTCACTGCTAAGTCAATTTCCGATGAACCCGCTCGATAAGGTAAAACCAGCGGACGAGTTAAAAGATTGTCATGTCATTTCCATTCCATAGCCTCGAGCTTAAGCGGAAACACGCTGGAGGCACATGCCTCAGAATATGCATGTGGTAAATGACACTGACATAAGCGATTCTTTACGCAACATACAGTTAGTAAGAATTTTCTCTGAACCGATTTATTTCCGAGATAGGGAACAGTTTTTTTAAACCATTCTTCTTCATTCTAGTCAGAACGAACAGTCATTCCAAGCAGATAAAGATTTTAATCCGAGTATAGCGATAAATCGTAACTTGACAGATAAGGAAATTATTGACAAAATCAAATATCTACAGCAAAATGTATCCCTCGCATCTTTCGATATTGTCGTTTAATGTTTAAAGCAAGGAGAAAACAGTCGCGTTATCTCTTATGTTTAGAGTTCATGTAAGTATTTTCCGCTCTTTATGATTTAACTTTAAAGAAAGTAATGGCGTAAATTCTGATAATAAAGCCGACTAAGCCTGGATTTCGTAGTCAGAAAATGTGCTGAGTGCAAACGAAAGAGCCGAGAGGGACATTATACAAAGAAATATGGTTTTTATATTAAATGTAAATCCCCAGGAGTCATACGATTTTGGAAGCATTTGCACCACTTTTCCCAGAAAAGCCTTTTTAATGCCGTTTCTTATTCAAATTGGAGAACGTTTCTCCAAAATATTAAGTACATCATAGTACATCTTTCACATATTACCTTGAAGTGACGTATATTACGCCGGCCAGCTTTTGAAGTAATCAAGTTTTGCAACAATAGGGGGAGAAAGGATTAAGTCTGTTAGGAAAAGCGGAAGAAATTCGATATGTGGTTTGACAACAGAAAAAAGTTTACAACTTGCTGAAATCCCCCTCCCCCCACCCAGGTAGAGCGGTGATTTTTTTCTTTACTCTATTTATCGACTTAATTGGGCGAGATTGCGACTTACAGGTCACCTCTATAGCCCCTTCTTCCACCTAACCCTTAGTCATAACATTGAAGACAAATGCATACTCAAGCCCTAAGTGGAGGTAAATCCACCTAGGCCGGAATCGAACCCACGGTTGGCTGGCAAGCGAAGACGGTACCCCGCCGCCACCGGGGTCGGCCAGACCGAAGGGCAGTAAGCACAGGCCTTTAGCTTCTTATACAGGTATATTAATTCACTTTTTTTTCATCCACTTTTACAAGCTACTAAAAGTTCCATAGCAATTTTCAGCCCTGGAAATGTTAGTAACATTTAATGCTTGCATACTGTGCCAAATAAACAGCGAAATTGACTGGAGATGTGAATTAGTTGTAGTGAAAATCGCACTAAATTCACGCGTGGGAATTATCACTGTGCGGCCAGTGACGTGGCTCCTCAAAGTGCAAATCCTTCTAGCGACGCAATATGGATCAGCCCGTCACCTTCGGAAAGAGTATTAAGTCCTATGAAGTTTCGCCGCCAATAATTCAGAAGGTTAAGAAGAAGAAAAATAAAAAAATAGTGGGAAACAAAGAAATGTTTTTCTTCATTTAAACTTTCTCCGAAGCAGTCACGAATTCAGCTTGGAGAATATGAAGATGATGCGCTCTCTTAGGAAAAACACGCCAATCACACGCATCTAACAATATTCAGTCTTCAATAAATTCCCTACAATACCTGAGCTATTGATGTCATTTTTTAAAGAAATTCTCTGTTATCCTACACAAATTAAGAACAAACACGATACTGATTAAGTTCTGTGGTTTAAAATCTTTATAAAATCATTTTATTCACCGAAATGAAACGAATCAAGATCGAGGCTTCCTTGCGATCCACCAAAATGCTACTTTGTAAGTAGCGGTGTATATCTCAATTACTTCTAAACTGATTTTTATCTCATTTTTTAAATCAATAGAACTAACAGAGCCCGCGCGTCGTGATGAAGTCCTAATTTCAAACTTTGACCCATGACTTGATTGAGTACTTGACTGAGATACGATATCGACAATAAGGAGAATATATTATAAGATCACCATTGCTGTATCTATTTTTAGGCTTATCCGCTTATCGTGAGAATCTTTTCTTTTTGTCCCCTCACTTTATGGATTGAAGGAAATAGAACCATACCCTTGGGGACATGAAAACAATAGCGATTCTTTCGGATGGCCGAAAACTTAAGAAAACCTGAAGAAGGGATGAATAAATTAGTGATGTTGGGAAAAGAAGAACTTAGAAAATGTTATTACTCAATCGGCTACTACTAGAGCCAACTACTCTATTCAATTTTAATATAGCCCGACATCAATCCATTAGCCTATCAGTTTTGATTGTTCCGAGGTGTTCTATACTTGAGGCTCGACTCTAATAGCTCTAAAGTCAGTCTACAATTCCTTATTATTTGCACACACGAAGTCTGCTTATGGTAATAAATGAGCACTCGTCACATGTCTACGATTCACATCCGAATTTAAAAGTTCTATGCCACATAAAAGACTTTTCAGACGACTTGTAAATCGACTTGTAGCATAGAGAAACAGATCCCAGGATACTCGCGTCGCTTCAGGTATGACATCAATGCTCGCTTATGGACCTTTTCTCAAATTCACTGAAATCATTTAAGTCCCATTTTATCGTTTTGCTACAAATTACTGCCAATATATCAGGCTCTGAGAGCGAATGGGTAAGTTGAAATTTATACTTGACGCATGAGTACATTATAAAATTTAAACTAGAACCCAGAGACATAGACGGACAACGGGGAGGAGGGAGTGGTTAGCGTGCATGGCCAGCTAAAGATATTAACTAAGAATAAGCCTGATTGAAAAGATAATTGGAGACGAAGAATTGAAACGCTAAGGCGGGGTGCAGTAACGGCGCTACGAAAATTAGGAAAGAAACTAGGGTTGGAGAAGTTTCTCCCGAGAAGGAGAAATCACTAGGTTAAGTATAAAATGGCAAAACGTTATCATAAAAATATCTACGATGCAAACAGCAGCTCACACCACATACGTAACAGGAGAGGCAAGGTGTCCTGCACTCTTCCTCACAGGTTCTTCGAAAGAAGTCTGCACGTAAAGCACCCAAGACTATTAGGGCGCAACTAGTAACATCGAACGTCACCGTCTCGAGACCGCGCTAACATTAGTAATTGTCCTTATTTCGTCTGATAATTTTAAGTCGGGTAAAATGTTCATTGTCACAGGAGCTTTGTTAATCTCCACATGGTGAAAACATCCCAATTAAATGCATGGTTTTTGCGATGAGTAACGATGATTAAAATGAATTTGGTGGAATAGGAAGAGTAAAACATTTATTTCTATTAAATGGAAAAACTTTGTCGTCACTTTTGGTAAACAAAAACATTGGATAAAAATAACTTTGAAAATTTCATTTCCAATAAAAAGTTAATCGCAACACGGTTTCTGTGATGACATTGTTATTTTGTCATTGTCAGTATTGGGATTGTTTTCAATGGAAATGAAAAATCTTAAGTTATTTGTTAAATTTGACACAAAAGCGTTACGATTACCGTTAAAAATTGGTCATTCGTGCCGAAATTTTTTGATGTTGAGTTAATATTGGAAACGAGGCGTAGACTCCTAAAATGACCGGGCAGAGATTTTCATAAAAATCAGTTTGCTTAAATTGTCGGGTGTTTTGGAACACTTCGGGGACAGCTGCTAAATATGCAATTACCACATCAGGATAAAATCATAATCTACTTATGTTAAGCGTTTACATGCATGGAAAATTCCATACCCAGTAAAGTAACAATGATTATTATCGTATTCTACTGCTTAAGCTAGGTTTTGGATGGACATAGCCTATAAAACGAGATATAACTCCGTTGTCTCTCCTGGCAAAACACAACCCAACACCTGGAAATACAATAAGCTTCTTTCATGCTTCATCTACATAATACCGCGCAAGCCACCACAAGGGCGTGTGGAGGGGTTGTTAAGTCACCACCCGTAGAAGAAAACAAAACCTCATGCAAAACCAACATATGTACGCAAACCTACACCCATAGCGGCGTATACGCTTATACAAAAACCCTTTCAACTTGCACGCATGCAATTACATATACTACCAACCAACAAACGTATCATCATCTGCATCATTCTATTATATTCTACTCTAATCAATGTCAATTCCCTCAATCCTTGCTACCTTCTCTGTTTTACGACCTAATTAATTTGTCCTATGTACATGGCTCTTGGTCTTCCTCGTGGAATCTTCCTTCTTTTTTTCCTTCTATTACATTCGTAATCAATCCTTTGTACCTCAATGTGTGTCCAATCCATCAAAAGATCTTCTTTGCCGTAGAGTTCTCCGTATGGTTCTCCACTATTTTCTTCTGCTCTTCTATATACTTCCTCGTTCCTTACTTCCTCTGTCCATTTAATCTTCAGAATATATTTTGAGCTAAAATGAATTTACAATGTTTCGATGCTGTTGAATAAATGCGCAGTTTGACAATTCAATAAAAATTTGCTTTATGCGTATTTATATCGAAATTAAGAACACCAATTGATTTTGAAGTAAATACAATATTATTATATATATATATATATATATTCAGGTTATATACCTGTATATCTTACAGCACATTTTAGCGAAAATATAGCGTCAAATATTGGAGTTTAATCAGCACTATATCATCAAAGTTACACCTGTTAACATTTTGTTCAGTATAAATTATTGAAAAAACTACTACGGTGGCATATCATGATTTTCTGATGCCCAAATGTCGACCGTCTTTTGAGTTATATTTACATTTTCCAAACGACAAGGAAATTTATGATCTGAGAAAAAAATGATCCATCCGCATTAAAGTAACGTCACTAATTTTAGGACTAGAAATGTTTACATGTTGGATGTCACAACGATCTCTGCCAATAATTTTTTTTTCACTCTTTCTCACGGTGTTTTGACCAACGGTCGCCGATTGCGCTCTTCATGTCAAGTCGTAACCGGGTCGTGCGGCGAAAATGTAATCTGCACCCATCTCTACCCCAAAGGCCAGAAGAGAATTCATTCCCTCGTATATCAGAAAGGAAAATGTAACGTTTCGAATAATTTAATCGAAATCTCGCAAAATGAACGTTTGTTACGCTACGTTTTTTGCTCTATTTTCTCGCTTTGAGAACGAAAAAAATAACCCATAAGGTTAATTCGAAGCATAAAAATTCACTCATAAGACAAAAATTAACGTACAAAATAAAATTTAACGCAATTTGTGATGGTCCTGATGGTAATAAATTGTGTGGGCATCGATCTTGAATGGAAAACCGCACGCGGCGCATTGAAAGAAACTGTCCACTAAACTCTGAAAGCGCGAAATTCTCTGTCGTCCCATATTAGCTAAGAAGACAGAACAGACAGAATAAAACAGAATTCCACAATGCATCATTTCCAGGAGAATTAAACTCAAATAATTGTTAGTTGTAAATCATCGCTGGAATTTTCCATCACAGGAAAAAATCAGCAGCACATTAAATTAGTAGTATCTGCCAGGCGACGGCACACTTTCAAGTTGGCCGAGTATTTTTTTCGTTTTCAATCGGCCTCTCGATACGGAGATTACTGCTAGTCATCATTCCATCTTTCCGACTTTTACGATTGTCGAGCGAACATAAATCCCGTCACTCGTGAAATGCTTAAGTTTTAGAGTATTAATCAGATACCTAATGGCAGCCGTGTACTGTTCACTCCGCAGTAACTATTTGAAACCTACATAAACTTCTTCTTCCATTGAGACATTCTTGTTTTGGACTGCAAAGAATATATCGTGGAATTAGGTGACAGATAATAATTTTAAAACGCTTGAAAAGCTATCATTAAAAGTCAGTATTAATTATAGAGCGTTGACAAGGATTGAAAACGAGGCCTGAGGCCTTATAAATGGTTTTTGTATTTGCATGCGTGGGAGTTGGCGGGGTATTTGTATGAACGTATACGCCACTATGGGTGCAGATTTGCGTAGGTATGTTGATTTTGCACGTGATTTTGTTCTTTTATACGGGTGGTGACCTAATATCCCCCGCCACACGCCCTTGTGGCGGCTTGCGGGGGGTGTTAGGTCACCACGGCGGTTAGGGCGGTTTATGTAGATAAAAATGAAGACCTATTTATTAAAACAAGGCTAAGGGGATAGGTGAAAGACAAGGAGGGAGCTGTTGCGTAGGAGATGAAAAAGAAAGAAAGGAATGTTTAGACAATCAAACAAAACTCTACGTGTATAACATTGAACGTATATTTATACTGGATAAATAACTCTTTTGCATGCATCCATAATGCATTTAAAAATCGCAGTTGATATCCGACATAAATCCTGGCAGTAAACGGGAGAGCTAAGACGCCTCAGAAAAAACGTGTGTACAAAAAAGATGAAGGCTCTTCATGCAAATTCAGTTGTTCCTAAGCAAATTACTACTGTTAGCATAATTAGTCAGCCAATTCGAACATTTCTTAACAAAATTAAAGTTTTTGAGGTAACAAAAACCCACCAAGAATATGGTAATTGACAAAGTATACGGGGTAATTATTAACCAGACATCATTGTTCTTTAGCAGCGCAATGGTGAAAACAATGAAGAAAATGCAACTATTTTAATGGATACCTATATTGTATGCAAAGTATTAAGCGACAATGCCTTCAACCTTTAAATATTTAGATTATTAATTTTAAAAAAGCTATAGTTCATTAAACACGCCGATAGGACAAGTGGAAGCAAGAAAAGAAATATAAGGACGATTTCGTGTTGAGGTGAAATGCCTGATGAAACAATAGTAACGCTGTCCGTCGACTTTTTGCAAATCCTGTCATTTTTCAATTTAAACTCTCTAGGAAAATAATTTTTCATTTTCTAGTACCCTGCAAGCCACCGCTAGGGTGTGTGGCAGGGGGTGCATGCACATCAGACTAATTAGGAGTTTTGAGGATATTTTACAAATAATTGAAAAGTTTTTCAATCTGATCGAGTCCAGGGATTACTGAGTAGATCCTTGCGAGTACCTTTGAAAATACTCTCCGACTAATGAAGATTTTTTAAATAAATGGAACTTTATATCGGAAAAAGTGGGAAAATTTTTATTCCTAGTGAGAACACCTTGAATGGTCTGGAGTGCACTCATCTTAGGAGGATGCACAAATTTTACGATCAGGGCCAGAGAGCAATTCAAATGGGGATACACGAAGAAATTTTTCCTCCTATTTTAATGTTTAGCTTAGCCTTTTCCTTTCTGGAAAAGTTTCTACCTCCTCTAGTTTTTCTTCTAGAGAGCAAAAACTAGAGCAGGTAGAAGAGTTTACATATCTCGGAAGTGTTTTTGGACCAACACGGTCAAAGTAGTAGGGACGTAAGGAGGACTGCGCTAGGCAAGGAGGCTTTCTCAAGGAGGAGGGAGTTGATGACGGGTATGTTGTGTAAGGATGTTAAGAAAAGACTCGTAAGAACTTTCATACAGAGCGTAGTTATGTGCGGCGCGGAAACGTGGTCACTGAAGCAGGAGAATAGACGTAGATTGTAGGCCTTTGAAATGTGGGTGTGGAGAAGAATGGAGAAGGTGAAATGGACCGAAAGGAAAACAAATGAGGAAGTACTGGAGATGGTGGGTGAAGAGAGGGGTTTGTTGAGAGAAATCCTATGGGGGCAGGAAAAATGGATGAAAGGCGTATTGATCGGCAGTAGTGGGATGTTGAAGAAGGTAATAGAGGGGAGAATGTTGGGCAAACGAGGAAAGGGACGGAATAGGATAGGGATGTTGGACGGGATGAAAGGAGGAAGGAAGTACATTGAGTTGAAGAAGGACTCTGTACAGTAGGTTGATGGATTGTAATTTGTTAGGAGTCACAAAATATTTATTTGGTAGTTGTGTCCATCCAAAAACCTACCTTAACCGGTAGATTACCTTACCTAAAATATACATACTTGTACGCATGTAATCAATATCCTGTCTTACAAGCGAGAAACAGCAGTTCGGCTGTTCATATTAAAGGGAAGGGAAGCACGTTCCACTGAGCCGAGCGAGTCTGGCATTGTCATTTCTCGCTAGTAAAAAGTGCCTACTCGATAAGCTTTACTTGCTAAATGGCGCGTAGTTGAACTGATGGCAACACTATGTATTCCGGGCATTCGGTGCCACTGATGTGAGATGATGAAGTTGGACAGAAAGAAATTATCAACTTGTTTCGATGAATGTCCCAAGCTTTTGAAGTCGTTAATATAACTTAAACGTGGTAAAGCTCAGAGCATAAATGTTGAGCTATACTCATGTCATCGAAGGTAGGAGGTGATAGCGGAGAAAATAAACATTGAAAACAATAGACAGACAAATCGGGCGGAAGGAAATGTGTCGAGAACGGCGAGTGATAACTGTTTGAATGTGTGGAGATAAAATACTCGTTCATTTCGGTATTCATTTCGTACACTGCCTACAGGTTGTTTGTAGTCGTTTGCAGTAGAATAATAATACTCAAAGTGACTAAATAAATTAACAACAAAAACGCAACATAAACATCATAGCCAAATAAACACGAAGGAATTCTATTACGTATTCGAACCGAAGCAACGACCGTCGCGTTCCAAAAAAAAGTAAACTAGTTGTTGATAATTACTGACGGTATAAACTCGTTCTTCACCTTCGTTAACGTAGATGGACATTTAAGCACCAGATTGAAATTATTCAACATTATGTCAACCAGTGCAGGCAGAGTGTTGTATTTTTGTTTTTTTTTCTTTAAACAGTGGAATAATACAGACCAATACTTCGGTAAAAGGGGCATATCACATTCATTTTAGAGAAAATAATTCCCTTCAGACTGAATACAACATTTTGATTTCGCCAGTAGATCTTACACGACATGAATACCTTTATTTCTCTAATAACTTAAGAGGCCACTAAACTGCTGAAGGGAAGAAACTATTAAATGTTTGCAAATACATTTATGTTGCAATGAGATATCGAAGACTGTGATAGAGGGGAAACAGGCAAACGAGGAAGGGATTAGAATAGGATAGGCATGTGGGATTGAGTGAAGGGAGACAGAAGTATACGGGATTGAAGAGGGGCTTAATGCAGCGTCGTATGTTGTTTTGTTAGGAGAGGTAAGGAAATGCTACCCTAATGCTATTCAAATGATAGAATCCTGATAGGAAATAAAATATGGCGATTTTCCTCTCCATTTCTTCTTCTTCCACAGCTAAATAAAAAAAACGAAAAAGAGCATGCTTGGAGTTCAACCAACTTTTTAAAACCTGCTGAAAATGGTCGGAGCAAGACAAGCACCAGTAGAATCGCAGGCTTTTGAGTACTATGCCCCAGTGAAGAAGCATGTTGACAGATAAGACGAAATGTATTCACGGACGAAAATAGATTCAACGCAGGAAGGAGTGGGGTGAAGGGTGTCGAGAGGAAAGTAGGGAAAAGAAATAACATCAGAACGCAGTCGCTTTGAATGTTCTTAGGGTAGCTCCCGTGGAAGTAACAAATGAGTTAAGATACGTAAAGAAAGGGAAAAATAAGGCGATAAAATTAATCTCCAATCGACTGATAATTATTTTAGGGGAAAACGAGAGAAATATTTACTTATGGTTTAACTAATTTCATCATAGGATTCATTATAACGTTTCTTTTTCAACATTAATTAGATGCGAGTACATCTCTGGCGTATGTAAAGCAATTAGGAGCACACAATAAAAACTTTAGAACTCGATAATGGCAAAGTAAGCGTAAAGAAACATTCCTGTATTCTCTAGTACCATTTACGATATGTAATTGGAGAGTGAAAGAGTGAATCAATCAACACTAAGTGGTTGCAAGAGAAAAATAAACGCTGCCTAGGGTGGGGTTCAACATGGGAGGAATGAGTCTCGAGGGGAGGATGGGAGGAATGCCCTAATTTTATACCAATTATAAGTTCAAACCAAACGTTTCCTTTTTTGCCATTTGGAAGAATATTAATATCGCTTTTAAATAGCCAGAAGAATTAAAAAATTAGATTTTCTTTGATTGAACAATGATCTATTATATCGTTATACCACGCCCAGTAGCATCAAATGCTGATTTTATATTGAAATATGAGAATGAAATGAGAATTTTTTTTCTGTTATGAGCAATAAAAAATTTATGAAACTACATTACTACACTTTTTTCGTATTGTCTCCCGAGTTGAAGAAATTTCTTTAGAATCACATCAACCATCCGAATCAATATCAATGCGACAAAATGGCATACAGGTAAACATTCCTTTATATGTTGGAAAAATAATTCATACGCGTAAAATTTTGTCATGGATTTTACTCCATAAACTGCAAAGCTTTTATCTTTGTCAGAAAATTATTCCAGCTTTATTCCATGTTTTCCAGGCTTATTACCACCACGTTAGACAAACAATTTCATACATCTAGTCCACATGCATAATCATTGTATGATATCCTCAAAAGCATTAAGGTTTTCTTTAACCACGGGTCAACCCTACCTAACTCTAATGCCGCCTCTGGTTATAATTCCCTCTCGTATCCCGCTCCCTCCCGTTCATACGTACGTCTGGACGACCAAGCATAATACTTGAGGTGGAAAGGTCACTTTCGTATGTCCGCCCAAGGACTTTAAAGAGATAATCACTTCCGCCAGATAACGGGGAGCAACACATTAAAACTATTTCTATGCTGATCAAGAGTCCTAAATGCACATAACTGATGGGCTCTGATTCACGAAGGCACTTAACAAAAAGACTTAAGACACTTAGACAAACGCACACTTAGACTCGTTTTAACTTCTCAATCCTAGTTAAAAAGAAGAAAGTAACCTGTGGTTTCAATTTCGACCTAATAACCCGTTAATTATTCTTTTCCTAGCTGACTTACTGTAGGAGTGCGGAATAGAGCCTAAAGTCACAACTGTTACTTTCAATTGAGCGGGTTCTTACCTTACTGTGGTACGTCGAATCAATTCTTTGTCACTTTGACTGCGATTTTTTCATTGTAATAATTACTCGCTAGAGTCCTTGACTTTTACGGCCAAGTTCATGATTAATGCAGCAACTCCCTGGATACTCGGCCATTCGGCGCTTACGTTACCAACCGAGTAAACGATAATTAAGCTATATAATCTTCACTTTGGAAGGAGTAGTTTTCAGAAGTTCGCCGAGCTACTAATGGACGAATCCCGTATTTGCTTTATCCAACGAATACCTGACTCGCCGGATGAAAACCAGTTCCCAGGAAATGGCATCGGTCTACTAAGTCGATTATAGCTAAATGACATTAATCCTTATTCAAAAAATAGGAGGAAAAAAACTCGCCTCTCATCCTTCTGGAAGTAGAGTGAGAACCAGAGACAAAACGTGCCTATTTCTTCTTTGGATTCCTAATAATTAATTCTAATTTTTTCTACCTCTGGCGGAAGAGTCAGTGAGTTTCTGAAACTGGAGCAATAATAATGAAACTAGAGCCGTAATATTGAAACTGTAGCAAAAGAGCCACAACTCACCGCAGTGATATGTGGGCAGGGATACTAACTCTGGTACCGATTAAATCACAAGCTTGGAATTAGTACGAGGCATAATCAAATGTTAAATATTTAGTGTTCACTGCAAGGCTTCAGATTATTCCGTGCCGTTTCTTCCCAAGGTCAGGGAATGCGGACAGTCATGTTCTTGGAAAGCAATCAGGATATAACTTAGATAAAAAAAATTTGTAATCCATATTTCCAGGATTTTTACAAATATTTCAAAAAAATCCCCCCAAAATTAACACGGTTTCCTTTCCATCCTACCCGAAGCAATTTTTTGGCAAACAGAAATCACTTTTGTCCGACTTTCCTCATTTCTAAGATTTGTGATTTATAGACGTAATGCTATAGTTTGCAGTACACTTCGTGCGAATCCTCATCTGGAAGAAGGGCAGATGACCTTTTCTTGTTCTTTCCTCAACCTCCTCACCTAACTGTTTCATAAAGCCCATTATTATTCCCAGCTCCATGGATGGTTTCCTGAAGGGCATCAAATTAAAGTTTTTAATCGTCGGTCACATCCACCCACGAAGTCAGCTCATTGCCATCTATCCAAATGGAATCACTTTCAACAATTAAGGAACTGACTTATAACAGAAACTTTTGAAAATAACCTCTGATCAGAACTCCATTGAAAGCCTCCTCCATCTCTTACCATAAGCATTAAACGAAGCGTCCATTTAGCACTTTATAATCGCCTGCATAAATGAAAATAATCCATGTCAGGGGAAATCTCGCAACCTTAGTTCACCTTCGAGTTCGTTGCCTATTGAGGTGAGCTATTTACGCAGAGAAGCTTAGGTAGTTATTATCCATAAAAATCCAAGTACGCAAAAAACATACTTTTTGCCCGTAATTCCTTTCACCCTTTCACTCATTTTTGTCATCATCACCATATACTTTAATTACGATTGCAGCTTTAACCTTCACTATCCTGTCGCCATAAGCTGTCAAAGGAACTAATAGCAACATGAATAATATGTCATCGTCTTGGCCTGAGATTGCTTTCTCCAAGATCATTGTAAAGACATTTTGTCGGGGGCATAAATACTTTTTTATTATGCTAAATTTCTCATTTTCCTTCTCAATGAGCATCCAAAAATGAAACTATCACAAAAAACTTTCGTACGTATTACTCCCCTACTGCGGAAATTTAAACTTTAAAGGAAAATAGTAAAGTCATCAAAGTTTTTACCCGATCACTGATTGCTCCGAGTGTTAATAAGAACAGTGGCTTTCCTTAGGAAAATGTTTGAACCCTGATTTAAGTTAAAAGAGGATTCGAGTAATGTTTGTTTCGTTCCTGAAGTTCAATCAATTATTCATTATTAGTCCTATTTATATCCGCCGATCGGCCCACTAATATAAAATAAGATATATTGATTTCACAACTCTATCATTACAAGGACTCCTTTTTCCGCGAAAACTACGTGATAGCAGCAACTTAAAAGCTGTCCATATTCAAGTGCTTCAAAAACTTTCACATGCAATTCGGCAAGAAAATGCCAAATTAGGCATCTAGTGGAAATATTTTAAAGGAAACGTCTAATTTCATAATAAATTAATAATATCAAGAGAATAATGTTATCGGAAAATACGATAAGCTTAGTCAATATTCATAGTTCTTCCTTTACTTTTCACTCATTTTCTCCAATGTTTTATACGAGTATATGGGAGCTATCAGCACGATTCATCCTTCTTTGGCTTAATATAACGAACTGCGAGTATTGCAGGATGAAGAGAAGAAATACAGTCATTTGGATTCGTAGGATTGGAAGTACAACTGTTTCCATTGCTACTATTTAGAGAAGAATAATTACAAGAAAAACCTTACTCCTATCTTATCCGCTTTACCAACTTCCTACACTTCGTTATTTCCCTTTCCCAACTAATCGTTATCTACTTTACCTTATCTAACCTTCATTGACATTCGACGAGGAGTGAATCATATATAATCAATATTTTCAGCGGCACTTCAATTTAACGCTCTCTTTTAAAATGTATTTCTTTAGAAATGCACTCGATTTCGTTTTAACGTAATTAATTGAAGGGTCAAATGGAAATTGTAACGTTGAAGGAATGAATGGTAAAAACTTGTTTAACCCGACTCCTGTAGTTATAGTGATGGGAAAACATTTTGACAGAAGTAAGGACCACATTTTCTTTAAGATGTTGGATAGGGGAGAGTTTTTGGGTCCATGGAAGCATTTTTCGTCCGGTGGACCTTTACGTGATACTTTCGCGGCCCGGAGAAAGCGGTCAGTAGATTCCCAAATCCCGTCCATATTGGTTAGAACTACTGATGTTTTCCCCGGAAAAAAATATGCAGAAAAACTGACACCATATATCTTCAAGGAGAATTCTAATTACACCTTTGCTTCAAGAATTCGCCACCAATGTTAACTCGATATGTCAGTAGATTTCGACATTGGAGTAAAAAGGTAATTACGAGCATTTGAAACAAATTTCCAAGCGAGTGAACGTACGTTAATGACCAAAAGAGGACCTCAACTTTTTCCCTTTTATTATAATTTTCAGTAGCCAGGAGCAAGTTGATATGAATACATGATGTTGCCTTCGAGAGCAGACAGCTAAAATTGCAGAATCCTCGTTAGCATAAGACGATTTGCATTAAGAATATCAATAAATTTCTCCCTCGTTTGGTGGATGTAATTGTTTTTATGCCATAACTTCTTCATTTTGATGATGACCCTAAATAGTCTACGTACGCTCTCACTCATAACGCAAGAGGAGACGAATGGGCTTCTTCGAATGAGAAAACTCGGTAAGTTTTGAATTGAAGATGGTTTAATTACTTTCATTTCTATTATCAGAGAGTGGGTTAAGCTGACAGTTCATTGATAATTAACTCGCCTATTATCTAAACGTTAACTTCGCAGTCCATTAAGCCATTTTTTAATAATACCATGCGGACTCCGACGAGAAACGACTCCGACATAATCTCGATATTAATCTTACATAGGGGGAATGTTTCACGGCATCAGCAAATACAGGGTCTCATCACCAAATACCGGAGAGGGATGGTGTTAGGGGACGTGATAGGTGGCCTACCCCCAGAATATTTCCTTCTAAGTATTAACCGTTCAATCAATTTAAAATTTCTCCTTTCGATTTCAACTTCCTCCTAATTCCATACGTCCGTTTCCCCTCTTAATTCACACACATGCCCCTTGGGACCTTTTGGTGGCATACTAGTGATTTGACCTCGGAGTATGACCCTATCTGAACGGACACTGCGACCAAGAACATATTGGGTCGCTATTTTAAACAAAAAAAGCCATCAAATAACAACATGGATATTAAGGCAGATTGTATTAGCGCATAAGAAAAGGCAAATGAATGCAGAGGATTATTTAAATTAAAATGTATACATGATGCACACAATAAACGATTTTTACTGATACATTCTGTTGCTAGTGACAACTGCTATAACAGTTCGTGCACCCAGAATGTGACTCAAAACAAAGGCAACAGTCGTATTCCACCGGCAAAACGCCGAACTTATCCGTTTATTATATTTGATATTTTCTTCAGTTTTGGTATTAAATTTATAAAACTATAAGTAGAATAATGAGAGTTATGAAATGGTCATTTCACCGCAAGCCATGACTGTCAAATCGTTAATCTCTCCGGTGTTTCTCCATTAGCCTAAAAAACAAAACGTCTATTGAGCCTTGACCCTTGGATGGCCAGATGACCTCGAATACCCGATAGCCATTCTTACACACAAAGCATAAGCATGACAGATCATATCTCAAGGTGACACCAATGGATACAGTACTTTCTCTATTCCGCTAGAAAAGCCGAGGATGGAAGGAAATGAGAATGAAAATGGAAATCAAGCATCACTACCGATGTTGTTCAGAAGTTTCTTCTCCAACATCTTCAAATGAAAACCACACCAAGGTTATGCATTCCTTCGGAGTGAGCTGATGCACCATACAATTCAAAAATTCGGCGTTTGTTACATTAGGTGTAACATTTGTGAAAGTATTTGTGGGATAAAATTCAAGGTTAATATTCAAGAAAAATGTTTTCTAGTATATTTTAGTGGAACACTTGTGCTTCACTTAATGCTTATACATTGCGGTAGATATGATAGTGAACAGTTACAAGACAAAAAATCATATTAATAAGATGATTTAGAACTAACACGGTGAATCACCAAGCTTCTCGTATAACGATTCCCTCCCGACCGAATGAAAATAGGAACCATTCGAGCACACATAGGCGTGACACTAGAAAAGTCATCGGCCGCGATAATTCAAGAGAATGCATTCAGAACTTCAATGTTTATGACAATGGAAGGTATCTGGGGCAGATATCCACCGTCAACCAGAGTTCATATCTAAGAACAAGCTATTGCTGTCCCTTATCTTGGTGAGGACGTAACCTAGAGCATATGTATATATGCTCTATGTAAAATATAATATATAGAGCATATTTTATAAAATTAGTATTTTAGACATAATAGTGACGGTGAACCACTGAATTAATATGTAACCGGTGCTAGTCGGTCAAGTACGACGGAATAGCTTTTTGAACGTAGGCGTTTATATTATACAAGAAAGAAGAAAAATCAAATTCTCCTACAGTCATTAAGTGATCACAAATGTTTACAATTTATTATTTATAACATCTGAATTTTACATAGGGTGCCTCAATTCCATAAACTAAATGGACGCTATCGGAGGGTGGGTGATTTCTTATAAACATTATTGGCAACAACTTATTGCATTCTAAAGGTGAATGACGATTCATAATTTATAAAATGACAGATACATAACTGTATAAAAAAAAGAAAAATATGGCAATACTTACTTCATCATAGTTACCCATTGTACCGCTTGTCTTTTCTTCGAGTTGAGAGTCTGAAAGAAGATTAAAACAATCAATTGATAGCAAAAGAAAAAGGATAAAATGCTACTTAACTTCTGCGGGATGAAATAATCCATCATTCTATTTTTTTAAGAAATTAAATTCGCATTTTTCAGAGATTTCAGTCAATAAAGGACGAGAACAACAACTTATCGTGACCTTTTTCTTCCCTGTCCACCCTGTGTACGTCCCAAATGGTTATGAATCTAGATACACTTACAGCAAAGCTCAGAGAGCTCAGCAGAAAACACACGATGTCACACGCATGCGCAGAAGACAGAAAAAAAGACAAGCGATTATTAAAAGCGTGCTGTAAGACAGAGAACCTACATTTGCATGGAAATATTCATTGAAATAATGAATGCTTTTTTGCTTTTATTGTAAGAAAAGAATATAAGTGAGGCAAGTTATATTTTTATTAAATGTTTCCCATCATAATATATACTTATATTGTAGAAACGAGAGCATGTATGACATAAGTAATGATTTTTTGCAAAGAACAAGAACTGCATCGAATTTACCATAAAATTTAACATGCTCTGATAAAACTATGTCATGTATGAATTCTTTCTACCGAATACGCAAAACAAAAACAATTTTTTTGCTGTGACCTTTGTCTCATTGTCCGTTTCTGTACAACGCCAAGAGATGGTTTCGAGGAGGAGGGAAATTTAAAGATTCGAAGTAGAAAATCAAAACCAATCTTTGAATTGTTTGTTATTGTTGATTGGTTGGGCGTAAAATCAAAATGAACTGCTATTTTTTTCTTTCGTTATAAAAAAGTAATACATTTAATATTTTCAAATGCCAAACTATACCGTACATCATTAAGTAAATACTGTAATAAATGGTTCGACGGAGGTATTTTTGTATTGCGCAAAATGTAGCTCCTCGAAATGTGATGACTACGTTACTATAATTCCCTTCTCATTACTCATTTTAATACCGCGCCAAGACATGATTACGAGGAGGAAGGACATTTAAAGATTCGAAGAAAATATCAAAACCAACCTTCGGATTTTTTAAAGTTGAAAATCAATATGAGCTGATACTCTTTAAGATCGTTCGAAAGAAAAAATGATTTTGAATGCCAAATGATAAATTATTCCATCATCATCAAATGATCATCATGAAGTCATAACTTTAATAAATGTTTCGACATAGCATATTTGGTTATGTGCTAAATGCAGCTGTCCGAGATGAATTAATGTATTTACTGGTATGGTGTCGGGATACGAGACAACCATTCAAATTAATTATTGGAATGCTAATTGAAATTTTTAGAATGCTAATTAAACTCTCCATCCACAACAACATTTAACAGAGCACTTCTCAAGTTCATTTTCCTCAGGTACAAAACTTAACCAGGATACTTTCTCTCATTTAACTCGGCTGCTATACTAATCACCGTTTCAACTTTTTCTTTTGTCATCCCAAGCAGTAATATTTTGCATATTTATTTTTAGTTGATGTTATGTTTGTCATTACTCTTCATGTGTTGTTTATATAATTAATTTCTTCATTTCAACTTCAGTAACTTAATAATATGTATACTATGTGAAAAATTATTGCTACAATGAATATGTATCTTTCCTTTAATTGGTATGGTTTTCGCAGGTATTTCACACCCTTCTTCTTTTCTCGGGTGTTTTGCTGCTTGGATTATTACCAGGTGAGCAATGCCATGCTCTCCCTAGTTTTTCTCACGAACCTCATTCTTTGCTTAGGCTTTCCCTATTTTATTGTTCTCTTTCTTCACTGTCATTTACTTTGAGTATGTGCAGGTGTATACTTCATTTATATATGTATGTGTGCATATATATATATATATATGTGGGTCGCGGTAATCCAGGGGGTAGAGCGTTGGACTACTGACCGGTTCGATTCCCGAGCAAGGCACTCTGCAGCTCCACCCAAGCTATGTGATTTTTCGGGTACCAGATCCTCCTGGGAAACCATAACCGGCACAAGGAAAGGAACTGGCCCCCCTACCTTGATGCGTGAATTTCACATGCCGTCGGGCTTAGTACTGGGTGATCTCTACCATCACCTATCCAACCGACCTTCGAGTTGAATACTGTGTTTATGGTTATATATATATATATATATATATATATATATATATATATAAATGCGGGTCGCGGTGGTCTAGTGGGTAGAGCGTTGGACTTCTGACCAGGCACCTGCAGCTCCACCCAAGCTAGTTGATTTTTCGGGTACCAGGTCTTCCTGGGAAACCATAACCGGCACAGGGAAAGGAACTGACCCCCCTACCCTGATGTGTGAATATTCACACGCCGTCGGGCTTGGTACATAGGCTCTACCATCACCTACTAAACCGACCTTCGGGTTGATTACTGTATATATATATATATATATATATATATAATCTTGAAAATGACGCACTCCGGCGAACGTGCACAATAAAATTCACTAAATAGTCATAGCAAACACAGAAACTAAAACATATAAAAGAGGAACTCACTAGTTCTCGAATTTTCGGTGGTGCAACCACCTTTCTCAAGAGGAAGGTCTTCAACCACCGAAAATTCGAGAACTAGTGAGTTCCTCTTTTATATGTTTTAGTTTCTGTGTTTGCGATGACTATTTAGTGAATTATATATATATATATATATATATATATATATATATATATATATATATATATATATATATATATATATATATATATATATATATATATATATATATATATATATATATATATATATATACACACACACGAGGGTCATCCGGAAAGTAGTACCCGTTCGTGCCGCATGAAGTGCTGACGACGCGAGTAGCCGCTGGACGAGGTCAGATAGCTTCAGTGGCTTTTCTGCTTCTCTGAGCCAAGTTGCGTGACGCTAGCATTGCCTGTGTTGTTTCTGTGATTGTTTACAATGTTTAAAAAAATTGAGAACGCCGCCAGTTGTGAAGTGAGGGCAGTGATTAAATTCCTCAATGCAAGAAACGTTCGCCCATGTGATATTCATCGCCAATTAAAGGAGGTGTATGGAGACAATGTAATGGACGAGTCGTCTGTTCGGCGGTGGTGTCGCAACTTCAACATGGGGAGGGGGAACACACACGACGATGAGCGTTCGGGGAGACCGTCTGTCATTACAGACCAACTGGTGAGCTCAGTTGACGAATTCGTGAGGAACGATCGGCGCGTCACAATTGATGACATCTGTGAGCATTTTCCCAATGTTTCTCGAACAATTGTTCATGAAATTGTTAAACACCATCTGCATTATGCAAAAATTTGTGCAAGATGGGTCCCTCGCATGCTTACAGATGAGCACAAAACCAAGCGTATGGCTGCAGCACTGACGTTTTTGGGACGTTATTCTGATAAAGGAGACTCTTTCTTGACTCGCATAATTACTGGTGACGAAACATGGGTTTGTTATGCATCACCTGAGAGTAAACGACAGTCAATGGAGTGGCATCATGCTCATTCACCAAACAAACCAAAAAAATTCAAGACAGTTCTGTCCACCAGGAAACTCATGGCAACCATTTTCTGGGATCGACGAGGTGTATTGCTTATTGATTTTATGGCCCGTGGAGACACTATTAATGCCAATGCGTATTGTGAAACATTAAAGAAATTACGGCGGGCAATACAAAATCGGCGGCGAGGTCTATTGTCTACTGGTGTCATTCTCGTTCATGGCAATGCCAGGCCTCATGCAGCTGGGATAACACAAAAACTTTTGCAGCAATTCAAATGGGAAACTTTCGACCATCCACCGTATAGCCCGGACTTGGCCCCTTCAGATTTTCATCTCTTTACAAAGCTTAAAGACTTTTTGGCAGGAAAAAGATTTGACAGCGATGAAGAACTTAAAGAAGGAGTGACCCTGTATCTCAATGAGCTGGCGGCGAAGGACTATGCAGCAGGAATACAGAAACTTGTCACACGTTATGACAAATGCCTTAATTTGCTTGGAGATTATGTTGAGAAGTAGTTTAAAGTATCCTCTTTCAAATAAAATTTTTTATGTTTGTTAATATTTACTTTTGTGTCTTTATTTCACGAACGGGTACTACTTTCCGGATGACCCTCGTATATATATGGGTATATATATATACACACATGGAAATAGATATACGGAATGGGGATAGGAAAACATAAAAGACGAACACAGGACAAGGGCTGAAAATCGGGCTCCTTTAAATAGGGCTGTTTTAAAAAGCTAAAGACAGGTAAGATCCTAATGCACTAATGCTTCTAATTCTTATGCCAGAATTTGATAGAATTATGGAACAAATAGATTAAAATTGATAGGTATTTCGTAGGTGATGATCTTTACTAGGAACAACAGTAGCAAGTCCAAATACAAAAAAAAACTATAGTGGTGACGACGACTGATCCGAACTCTTAAGTTAAAGAAAAGAATTAATATGTTCAGAGGAGTGGAAAGGAAAGCCGTAGAGTACTAAATAAGGGTTACTTTGGATTAAGAAGGAATAAGGGTTCAAGAGAAGCTATTCTCGCGCTCCATTTATAGCATTATTGGATATGGAGAAAACCTTTCACAACGTGGACTAGTACCTACTGTACATTATACGCATGGGTTATGCGTAAGTAACTGCACACCCTAAAATAAATTGAAATTAATTACAACGAGAGGAGTTTGACACACTCTCTGTTGATATACGTGTCGTATCGTATATATCGTATGTGTACAAGGGGGGAGGCTGTGACAACGTGTGGTGAAGGCAGACAAGAAACAAAAGGATGAAGGTCAGATCATCGCCTTTGATCTTTAATTTGAATATCTCTAAGACAATGAAGGAGATCAAGGCGAGGAGAAATAATAAGCAGCCTGCAATTTGTGGACGACATATTTTTGCTTGAAGAGAAAAAAAAATTATCGGACAAGGACACTATCGCAAAAATAGAGAAGAGAGAGGAAAAATACAACATCAATGCAAGAAACAAAAAGGTTATGGTAACGGTTGATCAGTAATCGAAGTTGGGAAGATAACCATAAAATAAGACCAAGGACTGGAACAAATGGAAGAGTTACACCGTTTATGCAGCAATAATAGTGATGGAAAAAATAGAATATATTAAGCAGAACAGGCACGATGAAGAAGTCTTTCTATTGCAAGAAACGACCACTGACGGCTAATACACAGTACTAGACATAATGAAGGGATTCATGGAGATAAATGTAACTTATGTAGTTGTAGTTTACTTTCCTATTGCTGTGAGACATCCACGATCCAAGCATCTGAGGAAAGAATATAAGAAGCGATGGAAATGTGGTGTTAGGGAATTCTGAAAATAAAACAGAGTACTTTGAAGAGTGAGTGAAGAGAAAAGCGTTTGAAGGACACTTTGCAAGAAGAAGAGAGAAGCTAACTGGACACATCCTGGGGCAAATCGGTCTACCGAAGACTTAAAATAAAGAAAAAATAGCAGGGAATAAATACTGGAGGGCAAAAGATGAATTACAAGAAGCAAGTGACGGAAGATCCCAGCGCAAATAGATAGGGATTCATCAAAATACTGGCAGATAACTTGATATCCCTCAACATAATAGTTTTAACATCTGTTTCAATTCAATTAACGGTTTGATAATCCATTGTGACCATTCATGAATAACAGCACATCTTCAGGAAAAACCGACGCATCAATTTGACAATAATAAAGCTAATTGAGACAGCGGTTAGAATTTAAGCAGAAAGAAGAAAAGACATTTTAATAATATCACAGTATTTTATATAAACATTGAGAAGGTACTCGATTCTTTGCTGGTGCCATTACTACTAAATGGACTCAAAGACGTGAGAAACTCTAAGAATGTATGTTGCCCATCTACCTTGAAAGTTGGAATCGACATACAAAGTTAAATTACGACAAAATCGAAGGAGTTTACTGAAGAAATCTACACGTTCCCAACTTGAGACTAACCTTACAAATGATAATAACATTCTTTAATCTCCTCTGGTAGAGCCAATTAAGAATAAAATCAAATTTTACAATACATAGAGCATTTTTCGTCTCATAAAAACATATATGTTACAAAATTATATATTATGTATTTGACATGAATAATTTTGGTGGTTTTGACGAGGAAATATTAATTCGCCAAGTTTCTTTAAAAATTACACGCTAAACATGTCGCAACATAGGTATATGAATATAATAAATCAGCAAAGTACCTATACATATATATATATATATACCATAGTACCAATATAGTATATATATAATATATATATATACCATAGTACCAAAGTACCTATATATATATATATATATATATAAACCATAAAAACAGTAATCAACCCTAAGGTCGGTTTAGTAGGTGATGGTAGAGCTCACCTACTACTACTACTACCACTTACATGTACCAAGCCCGACGGCGTGTGAATATTCACACATCAGGGTAGGGGGACCAGTTCCTTTCCCTGTGCCGGTTTTGGCTTCCCAGGAAGATCTGGTACCCGGAAAATCAACTAGCTTGGGTGGAGCTGCAGGTGCCCAGAGTGTCTTGCCCGGGAATCGAACCCGGGACCCTCCGGTCAGTAGTCCAACGCTCTACCCACTAGACCACCGCGACCAGCATTATATATATGTATATATATATATATATAACGAGCCCTTGTGCCATGGTTGGAAAACAAAAACAATGTACTCGGTTTAAATATGAAAGGAGATACTAAAATAATACAGATTTAAATCTATTTGCAGTGGATGTGTGTCTTATGTTGCTGGGGGATATTGTTCCAACGATTATTGCATTTATAGAGAATGATTTCTGTTGCGATGTAGTCCAAAAAGAGGGATAGCAGGAATTTTCATTTAAGCTTTTAGTGCAACAACGGTAGTTACGTGAAGGGTGAGCAACGAAGGCATCAAGTAGCTCACATGACCTTTAATTGGTAAGCACTGTGCACAAAAAATGTCTCCGCCTTAATTTTATCGTCAGCCACCCTAGTTGGCAAAAATAATGGCTCACATGATCTATTTTTCTAACACTACAGGTGTCGTTACACTAACACAAGAAAAGATTGGGCGTAAAAGTTTTTTTTTTACGAGTTCCTCAGTTAGTTAGGGAAATAGGTCTGTAATTACTCGGCCTCCGTGTCTCCGTTTTTAAATTTAAGTGTAACATTAACCGTTTTCCAATCACTGGGACCCTTGTGATCTACTAGCGATTGCATGAATCTGATTTATAGAAACGGTACACTCATCATAAACTAGACATCAGTAATCGACTATCGGAGAATATTAATAACAAGCCTTTTACGGGCGTTTCCGAGTGGAAGATGTCTATTTAATTGACTACAATATAGAGTTTATTTTGTTTTGAAAAAGTGATCGGTCATCTGTCCAGGAGATTTCGCTGCTTATGAGTAGACCAATATTTCAAACACTAGTGGAGTATTGATTTCGTCTTACCAACGATAATTTTTTGGGATCTTACTAAATATAGGCAGCGCCTTTCGAGTTCTACCGTACCATAAGATAAACTTGGACTGCTGACAATGATGTTATTTTTAATTGCCCATTCGGAAATGGATTAAAAGTCTGAATTTATTTTTACGAGCTCGCTTATGTCTTTAGCTGACTTTAAAGTGGCAATAAATCTGTAGATAATCTGCGCAAAACATGCAAGTACAGCATTAGATAGAGTCTCGCAGAGCTCTAACACAGTGGATAAAAGACGAGCACAAGCACGGAGGTCTGAGAGACAATAAAAATTACAGAACACCATGAGGATAATTTACCTTGTGAAACATTGAGATGAATGAATTGCTAAGAATTAAATTACCACACCACCAGTGTGAGGTAATCACTTATGCTAAAGTTGCAGGATTATAAACTGTGTCTATAAACTTCGCAGTCATCTATCTGAACACATATTTAATATGACCTGAACATGATAATCGGCGAAATCCTGGTCTATAATTCGGGAAAATTATTATCATAAGGTAATCTACCGGTTAATGTAGGTTTTGGATGGACACAACTACCAAATAAATATTTTGTGACTCCTAACAAAACACAATTTAGTAGCCTACTCTACATCAAGTCCTCCTTCATCTCTGTGTACTTCCTTCCTCCCTTCATTCCGTCCAACGTCTCTATCTTTTTCCTGCTCTTTCCTCGTTTGCCTAACATTCTCCCATCTATTACAGTTTTCATCATCCCACTGCCGATCAATACGCCCTTCATCCATACATGTTTCCTGCCTCCTTAGGATTTCTCCAACAAACCCCTCTTCTCACCCACCATCCCTAGTACTTCCTCATTTGTCTTCCTTTCGGTCCATTTCACCTTCTCCATTCTTCTCCACACCCACATTTCATAAGCTTCCAATCTTCCTCTAGCCTCCTGCTTCAGTGCTTTCTTAACCTCCCTACACAACAAACCCGTAATCAACTCCCGCCTCCTTGTGAAAGCCTCTTTGCCTAGCGCAATTCTTCTTCTTACGTCCCTACTACTTTGACCGTGTTGGTCCAAAACACTTCCGATAAACGTAAACTTTTCTACCTGCTCTATTTTTCCCTCCTGTTATAATGTTTGAATTATATACGTATATATATATATATGTATGAGTGTATGTGTTGTCCCATTGTCTCCAGCATCATCTCACCCACTGAAAAATCTACGCCCTCGTAATAGACCACCACCTTCAACCCATAGTCACCTCACTCCCTTCTTACAGCCTCTAGAACAATAAATTTAGCATCTCAGCCCATAATAAACCGACCAGCAACCAACAATACCTTCATTTCAAGAGCTTTCACCCATCACATACAAAACGCTCCATCCCTTTCTCACTCTCAGTCCGTGGCCTCCGTCTCTGCAACAGCACCCGAAATACATGGACCAGCTACATGACTATCAGGAAACGCAGATACCCTGAAAAACTACTGAACAGTAACATTCTCAAATCGCTAACCCAATATGCTCCTCTCTCCAAACTAAACCGCCCAAAATGATAAATTTTGTGGGCGATAATGATAAACTAAGAACAATTTTCACAATAATAACAGCACAGGCGTCAACACAGTATATTTACCAGGCGAGGATGTTTCGGCCATTAGGAGAATGGTAACATTCCAAAAGGCAACATAGTGCTACGGAGAGTCATCAACTCAAACCAAGGAATTCTCAGATTCCTGAAATACGACGCGTTTATACAAACAAAATCAATGGAATTTTTTAGGGGGTAAATGAGGTTGTAATAAGAATACTAGGAACTTGCCCGAAGTGCCTGGGCATATTTGCGAAAATCATCAACACGGAAGAAACGTATACTGGCCTGAGGTGAATCAGCAGTATCGGTTGTTACGGCTTAAGTGAGAGAGTGGTGTGAAGAAAAAGTCCGTCGATAAATAAGGAGAACTTTGACAAAAGAAGAGTGAAGAAGGAAGGAGAGGGAAGCCTACCAAAGAAAGAAGAAGAAGCCTGGCGCCGGCTAACCTACCGGAATAATGAAAAATGTGACTGCCAAAAGAGGATAGAAGTGGAAACTTCACAAATGTGAAAATTGAAAATATTTAAGTCACATTTGACAAAAGAAAGACGAAGAAAAGCATAGAAACTCCTTAATAAGGACAAACAGCTTTTCTTACTTCGGTGCCTCAGACATCTTCTTCTTGTATCGATGTTTTGTAGTTCATATCCAGTGACTTTCAGTATTTCGAGAATATTCTGATGTAAAATATGATCAAGCAAGATGACGGGGACGTTGAGTAGGGATGCTAAGACAAGACTCGTAAAAACTCTGATATGGAGCGTAGCTATGTACGGCGCGGAAACATGGTCACTGAAGCAGGAGGATAGACGTAGATTGGAGGCTTTTGAAATGTGGGTGTGGAGAAGAATGGAGAAGGTGAAATGGACCAATAGTAAAACAAATGAGGAAGTACTAGAGATGGTGGGTGAGGATAGGGGTTTGTTGAGAGAAATCCTATGGAGACAGGAAAAATGGATGAAAGGCGTATTGAGTGGTAGTGGGATGTTGAAGAAGGTAATAGAGGGGAGAATCACATCTGATGCCGTTTCCCTACAATCTGCTCTTTATCCGTCATTGTCTATCTCCTCTTTCCAAGTTTTCCGAAACCCTTGAATAATTATTCCGAAATTTTCTCTACCCCACACACTTATTCAATTTCATTTCCTAATTCCTTCTTCATCTCACAAAAAATATTCGCAAGTCCAAGCTCTCTCTATCGACATCTTATTTACCTTCTTTATCTGAACTTACTGGTCTAAGATATTGAACATGTAGTTCTTCTGTGTATTCCTACAATCTCTCCTGACTTTTCCTGGGTTGGTTAAGGATTTTCCAGGGATAGTATTATTTTCCTTTCTGATCTCCTGACAGTTCTTTCACATTCCTGTAAAACGCATTAATTTCATCCCGTGTGTAAACTCTTCATGTCCAAGCACTACGTTTTCCAACAAGTTTCTTTCGTTCTATTATTTTTTCATGCATCTCAATATTGAATCAGTAGTTTCGAAGACCCTTTCTTTTGATTGGTTTTAAAGATAAATCGGGTGATGTTTAGGAAAGCTTGCCTAATTTTTTCAGTACGTAATAGCATCTGCCTCAAATAATCAGGTCTTTGCAGTCTGCTTTCATACGAATCCTTTCAATATTTTGAGATGAAACCAAACTCTTTACAACAAAAATTTTATGGATAAAGTTTAGCATCCAAGGTAGCAATATTCAAATTAAATGTATTATAGAAGACAGGATTAGACTGGATGAATAAGTAAGTGATTTACCTTCAGCATTTACATGCATCTGACTACTCGAGGGCATGTGGTGGATAGAGAGTCAGAAAGGGCGGATTTAGGGAGAATTGTACAGGGGTGATTAGGGAGAGTTGTACAGGGGACCCATATAAGACAGGGGTGCCCATTATCATCTCTGATGTTCAGCCTATATGTGGAGTAAATGATTGAAGAGGGTCGTATGAAGAACTAGAGATGGGAATGAAAGTCAGTGGGGAATGCATAAAGTCGGTTAAATTTGCTGATGATTAAGTGAAAGTTAGCCAACCAAGTTATGGTTTAGTTAAGGTTTAGTCAAACAAGGGGTACAATCATTTCCGATCACATTAGGTAATCAGTATGACAGATATGGGATGAGAATAAAAAAAGACAAAGGGTTTGAGGTTTTAGAAAAAGAGGTAGTTTAAGTTGAACATTTAGCAGGAGTGAAACAACTTAACTAGGTGGAACAGTTTACCTATCTTGGAAGTGTTTTGGACCAAAATGGTCAAAGCAGTTTTCATATACGATAACGAGAAGAATAATTCCGAGCAAAGAAATGTTGGAGGGAATTGTGGAGGCTTTTGAGTTGTTGGTGTGGAGAAGTTGAAAAATAAAATGGATAAAAAAGAAAAACAAACTAAGAAGGGGAGGACATGGTAGGGGAGGAGAGATTGTTGCAGGAAGAAATACCAAGGGGAGCCAAGAAAAGTGGAAGCGCAGCTTTTTTTGTTTTTGATAGGATACCGAAGACTTCGATAGAAGGGAGAACGTCAGACAGGAGGGTAAGAGTATAAAAGAATACGAATGTTGGAACGAATGAAAGGAGGAAGGAAGTTTGCGGAATTGAAGAACAGCTTTCGTAGTGTAGGGTGACAGGTTGTGTTGCTATGCGGCTCTTAGAAGTGTAGTGGAAGTTAGCTTGTGTCCATCAAAGTGAACCTGAAACGGTAGACTACCTTTAAAAAAATATTTTACGTAGCACTTTGAACGGACCACATTCAGAAGTCCGACAAGGGTACTACGGAATTACATCTATGAGATCGAATGCATTTAGCTATCTTTGATGCATCATCCTAAAAGTTTATTGTTTCAAGAATTGTTTTTATGATCAATACCACATATATACTGCATATAATACTGATCTCAAAATAGCCGGCATTGCTTATAGCTAATAAAAAGTTTACAAGTAGCATGAACTGATTTTATGTTAATCTAACCGCGAGAGTTAGCTTTGACTTAAAACTTACTCGTCCATCCAATCTCAACTGAAATGGGAGTCATTCCATTAATGGTGAATTTCAGATGGGATTTCGTAGTTTCTAAAATCCAACTACTTAAGTTGGTAAAACTAAAATTTTGTCAGTGTTGAGCTTAATGAAAATTTTACTTGATGCATATACTTTAATTAATATAATAATACAGTTAAGCCAAATGAATAATTGTTTAACTCAATTACGTCATTTGTTTATGGTACAGGGTGCAGCAACATAACTTCCTTTTTTAAAGAGTTTTTGCTTGATAAACAAGTAAGTTATGTTGCCGCACCCCGTATTTACATTTATCTTTCTAGATAAATATGTCGTTCTGTATGTTATACATCTTCTGCCTGCATTAAGTCTTCTGTATGCCCCCAATCATTCACTTCCCCATGGAAATGCGTTACATGCATGCAAACAGAATAAGAAGAACTATCCTGACGTACAAAATCAACGACAGTAAGCACAGCAACGTGAGGTGCTCTCGGTCGACCGAAACACACGGCAGCCAGTTACGCCGGTAACGTGTGGTTTCCAGTCAAGCAAGCTTCAACATTAACAGGAATTCGAGCGCGCTGCTCCAGAATCAAGGTTTCGAAACTCAAGCGAGAGTAAAAGTGAAAGACCTCAAAGGAAACGTATATTCACAGCACGATAGACACTTTCGCAAAGCAAGTGCCGGACCATCAAGCGGGAAAACTTTCTCCTGGGAACCAACTCTAATGCTGCTTCAAAAGGATGCAACATGCTTTCATGTTCCCAAGTTGATTTACCGACTTGAGGAGCTTCGACTAACATTTATGAAAAAAGGTCATCAGGTTTCTCTTTATAAACGCCTATTTCTTGCAAGGGCATAGAAATAAAAAAACATCTATACCATCTAGTACAGAATATCCTGACGCTCTCAGACAGTTGTCAAAATACCTAGGTGTATGCTTCAAAAGAGGTTGAAGATGTTTAACGTACCCCGACGAAAATTTTTAACAAAAGTAAAAGTCTATCTTATGAGATGAGTTGAGGAAATAATGGAGCAATTATCTGCAGCTGATCAGTCTCCGGATTTCAAATGTGTAGGCAGCGACGGCCATCATGTGTGTGAAACCAATAAGTGTATTAAATTCGCTCCGAAGATCTAGTCCTCATCATTATTGTAAGGCTAAAATGAGTTTAAGAAAGCAAACTGTTGAATGCTGTAATAATCGGAACGGATGTGCTAGACCTTTAAGATTCGTCGGAAAAGTGATAGTATGATTTTACATATTCAAAATCACCCTTGGTTATAGAAAAATAAGTACTGTATTCACGTGACCAATTACTCCTCCATTTAAAATAGCTATTTCCTTCTTCCTTATCTAATTTTCTATTTCAAAACTGTAATAAACAAGTGATAAATGAATAAAACAGTTTCTGGCGTAACTTGGTGGAAAATCTTCATATTGATAATATTCGAAAAAAAAAAACAACTTTGCTTTTCCACTGAAAATTTTTATTCTCACGACTATAATGAAACCTAGGCCGTGAGAATAAAAATTTTAAGTAAAAAAGTTTTTTTTCTGTTTTCGAATATCATCAAAATTATAAATTAATTGGAGATTTGGCAAAATAAAAAATCGAATCATAGTCATCATTAAATTTAAAAACTTTTATGTGAAGTTAAAGCCGACAAAACCTACGCACATAACTTATACATTTCTCCCCTCCCTAAGCTTAGGCCTTGAAATCACAACTGAGGCAGTAACTCACTACTGAGCGCGTTAAATAAATCCTTACACATATTTATACTTTATCTCATCTTAGATATCACTCAATGCAGAACTTCGCGTCAATTCAGTATTTGCGAGTAACGAGTGGAATTTTATATGCAGCCATGAGATGCTAATAGAACCCTTTCTAATGATCCCCAATACCTTACATTTTTTAGCGAATACATATTGAACATATAAATTGAACATATACATATTAGACCGGTTTATCTTCACCGGTCTCAAGGAGCATCAACTTACCTGAAATACTGGAATCCCTAGTAGTTTTGAGACGAGTTATGTTTCACCATAATCACAAAGTTGTAGCTACGTTTATTTCTACCCTGCCAAAACGTTACTCACGTCATTTTCTTATGAACTGCGTACTCTTCGATTTTTCATTCGGTCTTAATCAAGGAATGTAGCTCTAAGTTAAAAAATAAATGGAATATTTAAAGTAACTTTTCTCATTCGCTTCTTCATCTGAGCATACATTATAGCAAACGCACTTGATGGATACATACGTATGCACTCATTCCCTCACCCACAGGCGACTTTCAGAGATGCTTGCCATGATCTCCTGCCCCAAAGTGTGTCACTAGGTTTATAAATGGGCCACCCATGTGTAAGCAAGTTGAAACTGCCGGGTATAAATGTCTAAGCTTCTCCAGCGTGCATAATCTCCCTTCGGCTAATAAATGGTTATTTTTTCCATATCTTTGACCTCAACAAACTTTTAATGCCGCATTTTAAAGGCATATTCTCACGGAGCGATTTCATTGCATTAGAGTCGCAAGCGTCGGCATCGCAGGTACGACCCCATAGGAATGGAGGACGGAAAGGATGAGGAAGTGTGAGGACCCAATAATGAAAGGAACGACGACACTGCGAGCTTTCGACCAAAGGAGGCAAAGATGTTATAATGAATTGCATTCGATATAGCAGATAGCTATAATAGTTTCCCCTCGGAATGTTCCCAACTGAATGAGTCGATTATTAATTATTCTAATTTACTCGTCCCATACAGAAAATAATCAAACATCGCAATTAGCGCGCATCCATCAACGGGTGTGCGATCATAGATCTTCAGAGCGTGTGTGTGAAATCAAAATTGCCCTAGCTATCATTAACGCAATGGATAACTAGAGCTCTTATCATCGTTCTTCAAATTTTGCTCTCCAAAACCCAAAAAAAAAACGCAATTCCTCTTATAATTATATGCAATAATATTATGCCCATAGAAATCGTTACCTCGAATTGAGACCTGGTCGCAAATTGATCTGTGACACTAAAAGATCCGCGATCGCACCTCGGGTCAGGCAAAGACGTTGGAGGTGTCTCCTGAAAATAAAGATTCGCAGACTTGTTTTTCTCTCGGATGTTTAATAATAAAAACACCAAGAAATAGAGCTACTATTTTTTGAATCTTTTGCTTCATTCTTCAATTTCCTTTCCGTACTGGTATTATGACCCTGCTGCATATCCTTGCAACGGCTCACTATGTATTGTACAAGTTCTCTACCACTACGAGGTAGAGACCTTTGAGTACAAGCAGAAGAACTAACGAGAAGAGGAGTATAATGAAATAACCATCCTGGAAAAGATTGAGAAATGAAACGAAGCAGTGTTTTCAATAACTACAAAGAAGAGAGTTTCTCGAGAAAAATATTTTTAAAACGCTAGTTAAATATTAATGCAACTGATCTTGCACAACTCCCACGACTAGTACGTTTCATAATGTAACTAAGAGAAACTCCTACTCTAATTTCTGTCGGAAAAAAGGCTAAAGACATTTCCTGCGTGGCGGAAATTACGATTAATATCTCCAGTGCCGTGACAATCGTTGGCATAATAACCCGTCACGCACACAAGGAATTCAGGATAGGCGAAACTTTCGTGGGAAACAAACTCACAGAAGAAATTCTCCTGCAAGGAAAGTTCGCCATTAAATTTCAGATACATGCGAATGACTTTCAATTAAACAATCTAAATGTATTTCTGCAAAAGGTGGCAGCACATTGAAAGAACTCATCAAATGCACAAAAATAACTCTCCGCTGAGCGAGATCCACCATATTAATTAGCGACCACTATTCTTCGTAGTATCTATGAGGAAGGAATCTGGCCGGAAGACTTTGTGAGATCGGTGTTAGTTCCTATTCCAAAAAAGGCAAAGGCTTCGTCATGTGAGGATTACAGAACAATAAGTTTGATATCCCACGCAGCTAAAGTTATTCTCAGGATCATCAACAAAAGGATAGAGAGTAAGGCAAATGATTACTTAGGGGATGATCAGTTTGGGTTCAGGAAAGGAAGAGGTACGCGTGATGCCATTGCAGTAATGAGATCACTAGTCGAGAGGAATATAGAATACAATCGGGACGTTTTTGCCTGCTTTGTAGATTTCGAAAAAGCGTTTGATAGAGTGAATTGGGAAAAAGTAATGCGTGTATTGCAGAAAATAGGAATGGATTGGAGGGACAGGAGACTGATCCGCAACCTGTACATGTCTCAGACTGCTCAGGTGCGAGTGGGGAACGGAGAGTCCGGATGGGCAGTGTTAGGAAGAGGTGTAAGGCAGGGTTGCCCATTGTCACCGGTACTGTTCAACGCATATGTAGAGGAAATGATTAAAGAGGTATGGGAAGAACTGGAGGTAGGAATGAAAGTCGGAGGGGAATTCGTGAAATCGGTTAGGTTTGCTGATGACCAAGCATTAGTTGCTCAGTCAGCCAAGGGGTTGCAAGCATTGTTGAGTGAATTGGAGGTTCAGTGCGATAAATATGGGATGAGAATCAATATTAATAAAACAAAGGTTATGCGATTTTCCAGAAAGAAAAAGGCTAAGCTAAATATTAAAATAGGCGGGGAAAAAATAGAGCAGGTAGAACAGTTTACATATCTCGGAAGTGTTTTGGACCAATGCGGTCAAAGTGGTAGGGACGTAAGGAGAAGAATTGCGCTAGGCAAGGAGGCTTTCTCAAGGAGGAGGGAGTTGATGACGGGGACGTTGAGTAGGGATGTTAAGACAAGACTCGTAAAAACTCTGATATGGATCGTAGCTATGTACGGCGCGGAAACGTGGTCGCTGAAGCAGGAGGATAGACGTAGATTGGAGGCTTTTGAAATGTGGGTGTGGAGAAGAATGGAGAAGGTGAAATGGACCGAAAGGAAAACAAATGAGGAAGTACTAGGGATGGTGGGTGAGGAGAGGGGTTTGTTGAGAGAAATCCTATGGAGGCAGGAAAAATGGATGAAAGGCGTATTGAGCGGTAGTGGAATGTTGAAGAGGGTAATAGAGGGGAGAATGTTGGGCAAGCGAGTTAAGGGTAGGAACAGGATAGGGATGTTGGACGGGATGAAGGGAGGAAAGAAGTACACCGAGATGAAGAGGGACCTGATATAGATTAGTTTGCTAGGTGGGGAGTCACAAAATGTTTATTTGATAGTTGTGTCCATCCAAAAACCTACCTTAACCGGTAGATTACCTAATAATATTCTCAGAAATACGTAGAATGCGACGGATCTGCGGCGATTTCTACGGCAGGTCTGCCCCCATTGGGCAGATTCGTAAAACACTCCGAGGACATTCGCCGGCAAACAAGAATAAGGAAAAACTGTTGTAAAAACCCCACGATTTAGTGCAAAAGTTTTCTTGTAACAGTGTGTAAATTAGTGAATAATTTCCTGTGTGATTGTAGATTTCACCTGACATCTGAAGGATGGCGTTCGGAAAAGAAGCATTTGCAAGTATTGATGGAATTACTCGACGGCAGTAAACTAATTAGAAACGGAAAGAAAAAAATAGTAAGGAGTGTGACGTTGTATGAACCCACACCTTAATCACTGAAACGTAGATGATAGTAGATTGATGGCTTTTGCAATATGGATCTGAAGAAGAATGGAAAAAATAATATGGACTGAGAGGAACACTAATGAGGAAGATTACAGTATGGTGGGAGAAGAGATAATATGCGAGGCAAAATCCAAAGAAGACAGAAAAAGTGGGTGGAGGAAATATTGAAGGAAATGGAATGTTAAAGGATGTGATAGAAGGAAAATTGTTAGATAATTGGGGAAGAGGAGAATAAGCTTTTTGGTTGGCACGAAAGAAGATGCAAGGTATGAAGCACGGAAGAAGCAAATAATATAAAGGGAGCAAGTGTAATTCCACGCATTATTCCACGTATTATCTGTAATAGTTTGTAGGACAGTCCAAAACCTACTTTGGAGAAGTACGTCGACCAATAATGATTTTGATGCTAATAAATTGTGAATTAGGGGTAGTTGTGAATTAATGCAGTGAGGAGGTACGAAGAACTGAAGAAGAAGATACTTTAGGACAAACGGGGACATCCACGTGAAACGTAATAGTCTTCAGGGACCCTCCAAAACCTACATTTAATAGATACGATTATCAATGATGATTCCTAACATCTCATTGGGATATCTCGCGAGGGTGCGATTTTTATTTGTACCAACAGTTTGAAAAATTATTTAGTTGGATGGCACTCACCGGAGTGTTATCTTGTAAGCTGTTCGATTCCACACGATATTTTGATGCAAGTGTTAGTAACCCCGTGAGTACATTATTGATTGAAGTTTATTGGTTAGCTGTATTCAAATAATTATGGTGATCGTTTTCCTTACTTAATTTAGAATTTATTGGGAAGTTTTAAATTTTCTTTCCCGTCAAGGTATACCTGATTTTTAGTGCACGCGTGGGATAGCGTAGTCAGCTATACAGCTACTATTATCAATAGTAGCCTGCCGATCTTGGTAGATATTTGATGGGTACAGACCCATACTTCTAGCCTGCCCACCATGGCAATAAGCACGGTAACACTCTACAAAAATCATTCTTTAACTCCAAGTACTTTCAACCTTTCTCATTCTGCCCGAGGTGTCTTCTACATTCCTCCCTCTACAAACTTCTTCTATTCTCCTTTCTATCAATCTTTGACATTTCCATTTCCACTCGATATGCCCTGCATCCAATTAAGTTGTATTCTTGTCATTTCTCCCAACCTCGCCTCTCGTTCTCTAGAATGCCTTGTGATTTTTTACATTTTTCCCCATCTAATTTTTTCCATCATACTCCACACCCACACCTATAAAGCCACAAATCTACGCTTGTCCTTATGGCAAGATTTCACAAACATACAAAACTACGCTCCATATTTAAGTTTTAACTAATCTTTCCCTTGAATATTTGCTCAAGGTCATTGCGGTTCGATCGAATAACTGACTCATGTACTAGTGGAAGGGCTCAGGTGGAATTTTATGGATACTAGACAGACGAATTTATGATTAACCAAGAGGATACCTATCTTTCTTGAACCATCATTAATGGTGAGGTACTGCAGAAGAGCATTAAGATCTGCTATTCCGGTTTCCAGATGCAGTAATGTTCCAAAGATATTTTATATGGCTGTATAACCTGATGTACGGCGCCTCAAAATTCTAATATCAAAGCAAGCGAATTAACTGAAGAAAAAACAATCTCATGCATAAATAATGATTTTTATTAATGAGGCCGTCAAATGAGGTGAACTTGTAGCAACAAGATACCATATTTTGTTTTTTTTTTTGGAAAAATCCCAAACCAGAGAAAAATAATTCATTGTAGGTTTGCATGGGTACATTCTCAGAACATTTCCAACCATTTCGTTACGCCAAACTCTTTCCTGATAAAACTTTTAATTTAGATGACTTTGATTTACAATTTAATTCAATAATCATGACAAACTGTCATCATACAAAAGCGTTCCTTGTGCAAAGTTTATTTATTAGTTGGATTACATGGATGACTTTGCCACAAGACATAAAATAGCTCTTCAAAGTTACAAAATCCATAAAGCATCTACGTTTATGTACTGCGGATAACTTATTAATTCCAATTATATTCCTTGAAGATAATATTGACATTTGGTTGCAGAGTTCCACCACAAATCGTAATTGAACTGCTATTCTATCGAAAAAGTGCAAACAGGACTTTTTTCAATGACATTTGATGGATAATAGATGTTGACTGCCAAAGATATTAAAATTAAAAGCCACATATTTTAACATAACTTACGTGGTATCGGCTTAGCATGATTTTTTTTAAATTTTGACTAAAAACACCCGTTAACTGGCATCTGAAGGTACTTCTCAAACTGATGGTACTTCTTAAACGTCAAAAGTTATTCCAGCTAGCTACTTCCACGGAGAATACAAAGATCAAATTAAATATACTCCTAATAAAGGAACTGCAACCAATTTCGTAAAATAGTCAAATTACTTCTCCATTTGCGCAAGAATCCGGCAACCTTGGAGACAACTTTATTTTCTCTCTCCACTTTGTAGAAGGTCATTGTTAATCACCGACTGACACGTCACCTAGGAGCTTGTCTAGGTAGGATATCAGAGTGTCGCCGAATAACAAGGACCTTCTACAAAGTAGAGGGATGTTTGTTTCTCCGCATGCCTTCGATTTGAAAATACTCCTGGTAACATTTCCCAATATAAATATGTTCCACCCAACCACTCGCCACACTTGTAATCACTCGCCTAAACAACTCCCACGACGACTGCCTATCCGAGATGTAATTTATATGGTCAATCGCAGCCTATGCCTCTCCTTCACGATTGGAGAATTCCCATACCCTCCACACAAACGCTTTTCCACCAAATCCGCTTCCTTGATTACTCTTCCTTATCACATAGATTTCACATCAAGTATTGTTAACTGTTTTCCCATATCAATGGATCCATGGATCGCGCTTTGCATCCACCACTGATGTGAGATGAGGAGAAGTATTCTCGGGCATTGTGGCACTGAAACCGATTGAACCTCCCAATTTACCACTTCCTCCCTCACAAATTTTCTAAAAAGAACAGGATTAATCCAAAGAACACCAAATCTTCATGATCCATTTCTAACAAATCTGATAGCTGTGGGCTGATAACGAATTTTTGGGATCAATAATGATGAAAACCAATTTTTAAATTATAATATTTAAATAAATATAATCATATTTTAAATAAATAAATAAAATTTAATTGTTCTGCTAATATTTTCCACTTTCTTTTCTCAAAAACCGAAGAATTCAAAAAGACAGGCGATTGGTCAAGAAAACAGAAGATGTAATTGGACAAAATCTGGGCTAGTTTTACTAATGGGGGTGGGTGGATGAACTTAGAGCTATCCCAAATTAAAAGAAGCACCACCTTAAGACTTTGTTTAAACATAAATAATAATTTTGCGCATTAGAACAGCGAGGTATCCCGCATTCCTTGCGTCATATTTCGCCACCTTAGACGCATGAACAACGGAACGAACGACACGTCGCGTCGCATGGACTCAAGACTGCTAACGTCTGGATTTGTTGACTTTCTGATTTCATCCTTCAATGCTCGCCATCAAATTTTTTAATTTTATTTATATGCCTTGAAATAGCAATAATTTAAAAACCTCAATTATATGAATGCAATAAGAGCATTTTGGCAAAACGAATACCATAAATGACCCATAAAAAATTTATAATTACTGTATATTTTGAGTTTTGTTACGTGTCTTAAAAAAACAGAGCAACTATCCTCAAAAGGTACGAAATTTAAGTTATTTTCAAATGAACCCCAATTTCAACGTCGCAAGTAAGTTGAGCTAATCATATTAATAATAATGAAACTATTTTGTGGTTAAAAATCAATAAAAGACGAAAGCCAAAATTTACATCTTACTTACGTTAGGTACAAACTGGACGAAATAGACTCACCCTCGTAAAGTTAGGGAAAATGCATTCAAGTGGTCTTCAATAAGCGCCGCATATCTAATACAGCTTCTAAGGGGTAGAAAATAAGAGAGAGGCTATCTATCCCCTGTAAGCATTAGGTGAGAGTTTGTTGTGATTTGAGTTAAATAATAACACGACAATAAAGAAAGCTGAAGGTTGGAAACGCAGATCGCAAAAAAATTATCGAATTTGCCAACATGATATTAATATAATTCATCAAAATTTATCACACAGTACAAATAATCATCCCAAGGCTAACTGACTGACGGTTTAATGCACTTAAAGACTCCGGAGCAGAAAAAATAAGTGTGGAGCACGAACACCTTCATACAAATCCGAACTCTCCCTTCGATGAAGTATGAACGGAATCCTTGACGGGACGCATAATCCACCGCTCCAACTAGCTACCCCCACTCCGGAGATAACTAAGCCTCAAGACGTGCTGATTCAAGCCTCTCAAACATAATTCCACGTGAGAGGAGACCTCTTACGCAATGATTATGCGTATGGCTGGAGGTGCCTGCAAGATGGCTCAATCGAAAATAACTGGCTGGCAGACGTCTATTGTAATTCAACAACCGTCGGGTGAAAACGTGAGGGCATGGTCATCGACTAGGAGTGATCACACTGTTAAGTAACACTTCCGACCCCTCAGGATGTCTACTCCGCCGCGTTTTAATTGCTAATTCCCCTGGCGGCAATGCACGGTTAAAGCGTTAATCTAATCTGCAGAAGCTCCGAATAAATTACATGTAACCTTATATGTCAAATGTCATCCTACGTACAATTGTCATGGTGGTAAGGTCTTTTCTGGAAGTGCAAGCCCCACAACACTTTCATGTTTCCCCACAGTGGAACGAATCACCCGAAAATTTCTTCAAAAATCCTTTTTCCACCTGACTTTCAAGGAAATTTGTCCATATACTCCGTATGCGATGTATTCGATGGTTTCTGACTCAACTTTGTGGAAGTTCATGTTCATTAAGTGAAGAATATGAATGTATTTTTCCACAGTTCTTTATTTTGGTACTACTAGTTTTCAACGCTTGGGCGTCACCAATTGGTACAAATTAGTCTAGTTGCGGTCCATTAAGAGTATACGATATACCATTCTTATGGGGAAGGAAAGGTATGCTTCCAGGATTGGGGAGGGGTATTCAAACAATAAATCGTTAACCAAATGATCCTTTTTTTAAATTATTTCAGATTTCCAGCTCTTCCCACTTCCCACAAAGGAGGGAGGATGGACAAGTATCCAACATATCCCTGCCTTTTATATTGGATAGTGTACCACACCCCTCAATATTAGAATCAATAACCACCGGGCCTCATGCAAGAATTCCTCCATGATTGAGATGCTCCCAATCCCAAAACATGCCTTCAAACAGAACACCCCCCTTGATAAATGCTATACAGGTAGTGTATCCATTTTAGAATCCCTCCCACCCTCTGACCCTCCACTCAAACTCAAAACAATAGAGCAGGCGTTTATCCGGCTCCTGGATTCCTGGAATTACCCAGGTTTTAATATTAGATATTAATTACCCCGATATTCACATTTTTTCATCCACCCTCCGCTCCCAACAGCTTCCATATTATTCCCACACTTCTAAAAATCCCCCTCGCAAACCTTTCCCCACTTTCCCTTCCATCCAGCGTTTCCAGGCCCTTCTATTATGACCTTTCCCTCTGTTCCTTCCTTCTCTTCCTTGAAAAAGGTGGATTGTGCCACCGAAAATTCGAAAACGAGTTTCTTTTCTTTTTTTTTGTATTTCTGTGTTTTTGTCTTTGTTCGCTAGAGCTAATTTCATACACATTATCATTCACAACCGAATGACTTTCACATAAGTTTCATATATAACACATAAAAGACGAACACAGGACATGTGGGGAAGGCGGTTTTTGAGCAGATCACGAAAGTAAAAATATTTCCTTATCCGGGATTAAGGAAATATTTTTACTTTCGTGATCTGCTCAAAAACCGCCTTCCCCACATGTCCTGTGTTCGCCTTTTATGTGTTTTCCTATCCCCTTTCCTTATACCTATTTCTGTTTGAATGAATATTTGTGCGCCGTATGGCGGGATTTTCAAGTTTGAATATATATATATATATATATATATATATATATATATATATATATATATATATATATATATATATATATATATACACACACACACACACACACACATACGCGATTCCACGTCAATCGGACAAAACATTATTCCCGCTTTTTGTTTGTTTCTTTGCACGATAAGCACAAAAGGTTAAAGAGAAACTAAGATACATAGATATATTTTGTCGACAGTGTTCACACTAATTGGGTTCAATTTCGCAAAGAGCGTGGTCTTTGAAAATCCCTTCAAGTAAACAGCGCAGTGTGGATTCCGAGACCGCCCAAACCCGAAAAAAAGGACGTTCGCGGACACGTTTATTCGCAGTTGACGTTGGTGCTACAGGGATATGAGAAGTTTCTTTCGAAAATTATCACTGCAGATGTAACTTGGCTTTATTACTTTGATCCTTATAGCAAATGGCAAAGCTTTGTGAGTAACTCTCCCACAATAACAGCATCACATAAAACCTGTCAGTGGTGGGAAGATTATGGCCATATCACCTTTCGATCGATACTCATGGAATGCTATCTGCTAATATTGTATAAGTATACATAACTGTAAATAGAACGGTAATGCACGGTTGTATATCGCAAATGTTGTTGAATACACGTATTAGGCACAAATCAACTCGAAGTGTGCTCTTAATCCTGCCTAAAATCCAGACGTAGCTTATTTTCCATCCTCTCCATCATGAAAAAACACCTTTTTGGACTTTTTTGTCGTCAGAAGCAGTGGCAAAGACTAGTGAGGCGATTTTGAAGGATCGATCAAAAAAGACTGAAAACAAGGTGGGGCAAGTGCATTGTTTCCAGTTGAGAATAATTTGAGAAGAACCAACACAACTGGGAGGATAATTGTAAGTATATTGTTAATTAACGAAATATAAATATTATAATTCTCTTTTTGAACCCTAGCATGTATTTTCTTCGAATACTCGTGCCATATCCTTGCTCCAGCTGTGCTCCGGTCGACCTTCAACACGCTCTAACAACTGGTAGCCATAAAGATCACCCAGGCGCCACATGATTGACATAGCAAAGCAAAAAATGACTTGGTAATTACATGTCGGAAAGAAAAACTCTAAAGGAGATGTAATTTATAAGTTTGCTGATACGTTCCGTAGTAAAATGAGAAGTCGAAGGACGATCATAACCTTCTGGTTATTTTGTTGCTATATCTCGAGAAAAACTTAAGTCGTGCGAGAAGAGCCATTGGCATAAAACATCGCAAAAGAGATGGGCAAATGCTGAATAAAAAAACATTTCAACGGCTTGCTCTGAATGCCGAATAAAAAACGGCCTCCACAATGCTTAAACGAATGGGTTCTTACGACATTCCCCGTCACAACTTGTAATCATCACACTTCATTCATTTCCATACAAGCGAATTTATATATACGAAGTCTTTTCAAAAAGTATGAATTTTGAATGTCCGCGGGTTACGTATGTTTGATTTTCCATATTTTTGTGGCGTTATGTTGGTACTTATGTCTCTTACTTATGCCAACAATTTCGGCCATTTTGAATATTTAGTTAATTGCTGACAGCTGTTTTGCTTGGATGTGTTTTGGCTTGTCTTCGATTTTTGCCTGTTCAAAAAAATGGATCCAAGAATCTATCAGTATCAAATTTTGTGCGAAAAAACGAAATTAAGAGTGCGGACGCATTCCGAATGTTGACTGTGGCATGTGGAGAAGTTGGTTTGTTGGGAAAAATCCTAAGGAGGCAGGAAAAATGGAAGGATGAAGGCCGTATTGATCGGCAGTGGGATGTTGAAGACTGTAATGGATGGGAGAATGTTAGGAAAAAGAGGAAAGGGCAGGAACAAGATAGGGATGTTGGAAGTGATGAAGGGAGGAAAGAAGTACGCAGAGATGAAGAAGGACTTGATACAGAGTAGGTTGCTGGATTGTGTTTTGTTAAGAGTCATAAAATATTAATTTGGTAGTTGTACCCATGAAAATATTCCCAGTGGTGCCCGTATATATATTCGTATATGAATAATTGTGTCCGCAGAGTAAGGTGGTCTTGCCACCGAAAATTTCGGAATACATGTGAGTGTCCTTTCTTATGTCTTTCTATTTTATTTTGAATTATGTATTTTTAATAAAGTAATCTTTAAGTAAAGTAACCGGTTAGGGTAGGTTTTTGGATGGACACAAGTATCATTTCCTTGTCTGTGTGTGTGTGTGTGTATATATATATATACACATATACATACACACACTTGTCTTGTGTGTGTTATTTCCTTGTCTGTGTGTGTGTGTGTGTATATATATATATATATATATATATATATATATATATATATATATATATATATATATATATATATATATATATATATATATATAAACTTGGAAAAGACGCTCTCCGGCGACGCACAAACACACAAACACTAACACAAAAAACACCACACACATAGAAACATAAAAGAAGGACACTTACATTGGATATTTACGTTTCGACGGCACGGCCGTCGTCATCAGATCGTCTGATGACGACGGCCGTGCCGTCGAAACGTAAATATCCAATGTAAGTGTCCTTCTTTTATGTTTCTATGTGTGTGGTGTTTTTTGTGTTAGTGTTTGTGTATATATATATATATATATATATATATATTGTATATATTTTTATATACACACATATGTAACAAATATTTTGTGAAATGTGAATTTCCTTATCCCAGCGCAAGATCGATACCACACGTAATGAAAACCTACGTCTCAATAAACCATTAGCAAAACAAGTTATTTCGGGAGGTTACTTGGCGATTTTTAGATTCAAAGTACATTTCCCTCCAGACAAAATACAGATGGCATGCAATATTCAATAGCTTTTTCGTAAATTCCGGTTATTATACGCTGTGATGAATTCCACTCCAATAGGAAACAAGGCACTACACGCAGATTACATCTTATTTTTAGTTGTAAAGAATGGTGAAAGAAGACACTTTTCTTTTCCACATAAAGTTGGAGAATAAAGAAACAAATGTTTTTGCATAAGCAAATTTGATTCTCTCCAAGAAACAAAATCACACTGCATGTAGAACTAGGGACGATAACTGCATCAGTATTTTTGGTGGTCCCTTTGCTACAGTGAAAATAACATTATAAGGCCGACATAGGTGTCATTTGTTTTTGGAATTTTTGTTTTCCTCAAGAAAGTCAGCATTCCTTCAAGTCAACCTCCACATTCTCACTAATGTTTTCAGTGCTTATTTCGAGGGCGCAGCAGCAATTAGCTCGCTTTGCGTGCTTACTTGAATGAGGATGACGAAACTAACAACGGTTGGGAGAAGCGTCGACCATGAATTCCATTATGATCCAAATAGAAACTCAATTTATGCGAACTACGATCCAAATGAATTAGGTCAATTCGAAGCAAAAATATTTTGGATCCGAAGTACCTCCACCAACGAGAAATAGAAAAAAATTCTATGCGCACAGAACTTCAGTTACCCTATCCTAATTCCACTCGTCAAAAACAAATGAAGATTGGCATGAGACTTCCTCGGAGTAAAAATAAGCACTCATGGAACAAAACAGTTTCTGGCGTAACTTGGTGGAAAATCTTCACACTGACTTTTAATAATCAAGCCACTTTACTTTTCCACATAAACTTTTTTATTTTTACAACCAAGGTTTCGTTATAGCATGATGATGTTATGCTATAACGAAACCTGGGTTGTAAAAATAAAAAGTTTATGAGGAAAAGTAAAGTGGTTTGATTATTAAAAGTCACTTATGGAATGTTTACATTTTTATCGATACCCACTATGATAGCACAGTTCCCTATGATTATTACTTTTTTTTATTTCTCTGTCTCGCCTCACCGATACATCCATTGTATTCCCATAGTACACTAAAACCAAATAGTACTAACCTCTGATAATAGAGGGGAAGGCAGGAAAAGAGAAAAGATGACAGGGAGGTTGTGGTCCTTGAGAAACCGGGAAACAGACATCTCCACTGCGCTTTCCGTCCGGTTTTCCTTTACAACCAAATCAATTTCGGTGGTGTCAGGAACGACCTTCAAAAGAATAAAGTGACCGTCTGGCGGCTTGTGACCGTTGAGATGCTACGTACCCGCAGGGAACTCCGGATAAGTTGACGGAATGATTTAACAAAGCTCTTAGACTTTCTCTCCAATTGCTGTTGTGTTTCCTGCACTTAAATAAGTAGCTCTTTCGACGTATCTTTATGCCAATGGAAGGAGGGAAACGAAGATTTGAGCCCAACAAACAAACAGCTTGACTTGAGTCACAGACTACCTACAGCGCACCACACTGTCACAGGCCACCCACAATCCAGCCACCAAGAAATTTCCTCTTTTTTCGAGATTCCTTAGTTTTTTTTTGTCCCCAGGGCGTTTTTCAGGTTTCACTAAATTAATGCACTTGCACAAGAATGCTGGCAGCGCTAAAGGAAGTAGATTTAGAATCCCATTAAGACTTTGTTAGCGTAAATAAAAAACGGACAGCTTGATAACAATTCAAGCACAAGAAAATCATTTCAGGGCATCTCGTAAGCAGAGAATAGAGATTAGAGTTTTCCCCTGTACAACACAAATTAAAATCGCTCAGTTATCAAAAGAAACATAAAAATGCATATGATAAAACTTTCTGAATGTCTAGTAATAGAAGGAAAATATCACAAGACACCGTAACGTGTCTGTAACCTATAGCCTGGAGAATTTGTAACGAAACATTATGCTGCTACAAATGCATAATGACGATAAACAGAACGATTCTTCCTGAAAGAAGCAACAATTCGATGCCCAGATTATCGTAAGTATATTTGGATAGTTGGTCTCTAAAGATGTGCTCAATGCATGAATTGTCTCCATCCTGCAATCTTCATTACCGTACATTATTATCCTCGTCATGCACACATACACTTTCAAGCAGAATTTTTACCCTCCAAAAAGTCTATTCTCTCCCGTTGTCATTCCCGCAACCAAAAATTCTCACTTTCACCACTTAGTATCCGACCACATCTAGACATTTCCTTCACTCGATGTTATTATAATATGTATGCTATTTTCGAATTTCACGTGACAACTCCCTATCTTTCCTCGACATATTTCAAACATTGTTAGTTTTTCTCACTGCTTAACTTATTTTCTTCGTTCGCCTCCACACCCTCGTCACTGAAGTCCCTTAAGTCTTGACTCATTCTATTGCCTTAAAGCCATGGCAAAGGAACCACCATACTAATCTACGGTTAATATTACTCTGCCCCGTAAACGTTTCTCCCGCTAACAGTATTCTCTTTCCGATGTTCTTATCACGTTTCCCATATTCTTCCTGAATTATCTAAAATTAGCTCATCAGCGCCCTGCCACACACTAGCGGTGGATTGCAGGGTACTATTTAAACAAATAAAATATAAATATGTGAAAGGTTTCACCATATCTAACTAGTCCTCCAGTGAAGGAAGAATATCAGGATGGACCGGAGATAAATGGGGAAAGGGAAGAATGAGTTGTCCACCATCGCTAGTTGCCCACAAAACCTGTCCTAGTCCCCTCGGGTAGTGAACACCCTGCGTCATTATGAGCCTATTTAATTCACTTCACGTGAAGGTGAAATGGAATTCCACACCAAGGGTCGAGAAAACTCATCAGAATGATCATTGCTATTGGCAGCGGTTACTATCCAACAAATATGGCCTTGATGCAGCAGGGCAAATCCGTCATTCTCGAAGGTGAACACTTGCGACAGGTACTCTCCGTTCTCGCATCTCCACGAAGGCTTCAAGAAAGGTAATGGAATCGGGTGAGGGAAACCTACCCTTTTCCTATATACTCATGTGTTGTATTGTACGCCATCAGAACAGCACCTCGCGAATCGAAATAATTAAACATCTATGACCCCTCATCATCAGCTGCAACTTTTCTGTGGATTCCAGAGATATAGTCATTCTCGAAGTGAGTCATTCTATAGTGTGAGAAAGGAATTATATATTTTAGACCAGCTGAACATTTTATGTGAAACTTTTCATTGACTTCTGAGAGCCAGGAAAATAATCAAAGACGGACAACAAAAGGGTGATGAGAGTGAAGAAATTAAGCCGTCCAAAATTCCACAGCTTTAATTCGCAACTCCACAGTAGATGATTTTCTGCCAGAGGAGGAAGCGCACCTTCACTGAACCTCCAACTCATTATCACTGGACTAAACCACCTCTCAGCCGGCGGCGGAAATTTCAACGTAACAAGTTGCAATACCACGTTCTGGCCGCGGTGCGTTTGGTGCGGAGGTAGGCATCGGTAATAGCGTAGGTCGGGTTTGGTGCAAGTTGCTGAAATCTTGATCCAAAAAAATGTTTCGTCGCCATACGGAGCGCTTTCGGGAGTGAAAACCACTTCCGCATCGGAGAATTTGAGCTTGAGACCAACGTTATCCAATGGATTTTTCTATGTAATTATTACGCAAGCGATGAAGCATTTACTTCGCTGAAAGTCAAAAGGTTTAACTCACATAAAGGAGTGCGAAAGAAGGCTAAGCTCTTTAATGTTTATAGAATCTTGAAAATTTTACTAAGAGGGGGTTAAAACATAGATACACCTGAACGTTTCCTTTCTGCAAAATGCATTTGTTTGGTTTGTCACGTGCACCGGTATGAATTTTTAAAAATTCACAGTTTACACGAACATTTTTTTAGGGTTATAATGAGAAACAAGATGAAGACAATCATATTGGACTAATTGTACACTTTTCAGGACTTTTAAAAAATCAGGTTTTCAGGGAAACTTCCTTTACAGAAGTAAACTGACCTGAAGTTTGGTATGATAGGGGAGAGTAGTTCACCGGGGGCCTGTTTCTCAAAGCTACCAGTCAATTTAAAATTATTTTGAAAAGTCTGGATGTAATGCAAAGCTTTCAAATTCGCACCTTGTGTTAAGTAGACAAATATCATATGCTAAATCACGCATTAGCATCAGTGGATTCCGTTTGCACACATTATTAAAGTGCTTTTAAACTAACAAGTAGCTTTGTGAAAAGGACCCCTGGTGCTCATCTTATGGGATGTAAAATTAACATATTCTGATAACGTTGGCTCTTCCCAATACGCTACAACCTCACCACACCGAAAACTACATTATTATGGAAGATACAATTTTTCAGCAATCATTTCCACGATTAAATGACGCAAATAAGGTTGAAATTGCTTGGGCCACGCATTCGCTTGCGAAAATAATTAAACGTTAAAACCAAACGGAAAGCTCTGAAGGACCTCGCTCTTGGCATCAAAAATTGATACCGCTGGTAATTATCATGCACTCGTAAGCGTAAAGTAGTCCGGTTTGAACCCCAAGTGAGAAATTGAACGGTGCATTATCGTAAAAAATCGTTTTTGTAAGTTTTGGGAATTCCGCAAACAATCATTTCATATTACTTTGCTACCAAGATCAGAGCTATTTCAATGTTTCTTAAAGTCACACCAATATTTGACTTGAACATTGTGTTCATAGAACTTCTAATCCCAGCAAAGCACAGAAGATATATTCTCAAATTCGGTCCTCTAAGTTGAATGCATAAAGTAGTTTAACGCCGGTACCGGGTCAGTGGCGAGCCTTCTGCCACTTCCCAGTGTTAATGTTATTTTACGATATCCCCGGAATATGTAAAAATATTAAAATTAATTTACAGCTGTACAATCTCACTGATATACTGAAATATATGTTTTTGTAGTCTATAATTTAAAAAATGCATTTAACGTAAAACAACGGTCAACTTAAATATATATTAATTTCAATTGCGTTGCCAGATTTCAGAAATATTTATACAACGGCTACAGAGCCGTCGATTTGGAAATTCGAGCGCCATTTCATTAGTTTCGATGAGTGCCCTTAGCAATGAAAACTTGGTGGTCTGTTTTTTCCACGAGTGGGACCCACGAAATAACTCCCTATATTCCTTATTCCTCCTAGTATACGCACATTTAGACTTGATGGTATTTTCAAGGTTCCGAAATTGATTGCTACTCCCTCCCCCCCATGACCCATTTAAAGTCAGCGGTGGGTTCAGAACCCAATATGTGGGGTTCTTAAATTTTGAACCCGATTGCCTTGAAATACTTTTATTATGAATACTGTTTGAATTTTGACAAAAATGCCCAGCTAAATTACTGAAACCCATCCATACATAAAGCATATTCACTAAAGAATTATTCTTTTTACCGGTCTTAAGGAATTCCCTTTTTTCGTAATTTTTAATTTTCATTTTTATTCACAAAGAATTTTATTTTTTATCATATTCTCTTTGGCCTTAATCCAAAGAGTACGGCCTTAGGGAATTCTCTTGTCTTTTCTAAAAGTTATGGTAACGTTCTTCATTTAGGCGCCCATCTCGATCCCTTTAAAAATGTCGTTGAGAACTAATAGTATTCCGATACCCACGCGCACATAACAATTAAAACAATGAGTTGCCAATGTGAAAGAAGCACGGTCTTGAAACTCCGACCATTAGGGGCTAGGGCTGCAGAGCAAGCCACACGCAATTCAAATCGATGAAGTAACTTTGGAGCGTTCCATCAAAGGTTACCGCATTGCCAATCATCGAGTTTCCCGCGGGCATATAAGTGGGGCAAAACACTGTTCCTCGTGAACGCTATTCCAAAACGAGCGGGCTCGAAAAAATTTAGTCCAAACGCTCATGAAAAGCAATGAATAGAACAATTTTTATCGCGGTAACTACGTATCACAATTTAGCATATATAAAAACACAGTATTCAACCCGAAGGTCGGTTTGGTAGGTAATCGTAGAGTTTACCCAGTACTAAGCCCGACGACGTGTGAAATTCACACATCAGGGTAGGGGGGCCAATTCCTTTCCCTGTGCCGGTTATGGTTTCCCAGGAAAATCTGGTACCCGAAAAATCACTTTAGCATGCATGACGAAGGAAATTCTTTTGATGAATTCTAAACGGGCTCGGCACAATCATACCACTGCCGTAGTTGCGGTTAGTGCGGCTAAAATTTCTGACTGTGATCTAAAAATCTATAACGATACATTTTTCCTGTGACTTCCTAACCAACGGAGCAGTAATAACGACATTTACCTACCCCGCAAGCAGAATATAAAGTAAAAAGTTTCACTTACGCTCACTTTCTATGTTGAGGGTGACAGATGGAGTGGGTGGAGTCGAAGCCATCTCCTCCAGGTTTTGATGCGTTTTTACCTCAGTCTTCGTAATTGAACGTCTTAATTTCTAAAGATCACATAACTTCCGTATAACACAAAGAGAAACTGTACGGCGGCAAGGGTCGGGACCGTCTGACGGCATCCGAGCCTGCCGAACGTAGAAGATTACGACATTCTCTGCGCGTCAACACCGCCTCCTACAGAAATATAGTAGAATTACGGCTATACCTGCTAGGCGCTTGGCATGCAATTATAAGGACTTCAATTTGTTCACACCATCAAGAACGTCAGATAAGAAATTATAAAAAAATGGCTAAAGGAGAACAGTGCCTACTACTTCTTTACTCGGGAATGAATTAGACAGAAGACTTCAAACAGATAGGCACTTGGCATTGTTTACACATAATAGAGAATAGAAAAAAGTTCACCCTGATTCCTGGCATCAAAATATCATATAAATTAGTGCGCGTTTATGTATTCGGCTTATCGTTTACATTTTATGAATTACGGCCAATCTTTACTTTATACTTAATTCTTTACTTCATAATTAATTAAATGAAACGTCTCTTTTTACTTTATAAGTATTTGTACAACAGGTATATGTAGAATTTACAAACATTAATTATTGAATATGTAGGAAGCTCACATCAGCTACATGAAACTACATAACAACACTGAGTAGATGGATAAAATAAAAGGCTTTATGAGACTATGTCAACAGATAAAATAAGTCACCTTTCACATAACCTCAGTGGCCATTCAATATCACCAAAATTTCAAGCAGTTTCTTTCTGGACAAGAACATATTGCAGCATCCACAACCTTTTCCCACACTGACAATGATGAGGCACTAAAGGCTCATGACACAGTAACCCCAACTTTCCAAAATAATTAGAGTCATGCATGATGTTACTCTTGAACAATAACTGGAGACCTTAATAACTAGGGCAGTGAAGGAAAGATGCTGAAAGTGATCCAACAGAATTAAGAACCAGGATGTGTTACTGTTAATGAATAAAAATGTGCGGTCGACAGATTATACTGGGGAAAAGAAAGAAAACTTGGTCAATCATTTCTTGAGGGTTAGTGGACTGATACAAGTTAATTCTAAAAGGAACTGTAAAGGAAAATTGTAAACGAGTTAAAAAACTAATTAAAGTTTGGTACAACAGATTAAATTAAATTTAAACAATTAAAGTTAAAAATTACATGAACAATGCTTAGACCTTTGGCTTCCATGCCCTAAATTTTAAAGCCTCAACTACTTTTAAAGAAATCAATTTCTTACCATTAGTTAGTTGCTATTTACTAGATAATTTTAGTCATACATAGTCACCTAATTAAGAATTAAAAACTTAACTAGAGCAGATCACCTGGGTCACCAAATGATGGATGTATCAGGAAAGGATCGGCAATGTAGTATCGACTGTTGATGATGCAACATGGCATGATGTTACTGAACCTGCTGTGTTCTGAGACAGTGACCCTGGCTCCCCACCTCTGCTGCCACTACTTAGTTATGTATACACCAAGTGAATCAGGGCTCGTGAGACCAGAGAAGTAGGATCATATCAGAAGGAAAAACCCAAGACCCTAAAATGAGTGATAGAGTAAATAGATTCAGCAGACCAAATGAATTAAAATAGCCTTTAATAAAATGGACTACATGGTTGGACAAGGTGCCCAAAAAAGTAATGTATAGGCATATGGTCAGGTGCAGGAGCCACATGAATAGGTTAACAGATTTTTACAGGAATAAGGTCGAGTGCCATCCAGAGGCCTAAGGGAATATACGGCACCTAGGTCAAAGTCTCAATATTAAAAAAAACAATATGTTTCAGAGTTTTATCAGCATTTTTTAGAAGAAGATTTCTGGAGTACCATTACTGGATTATGTACTCCGTTTCTAAAGATTATAAAAATATTCTAATAAAAATGCAGCATAGATTAAATAATTATGGTTAGAATAAAACCCATGACTTCTTTAACAATATTTGACAAGGAATATGAGGATGTGCCGTTCTACATTGAAAAATACTAATTTCAATCTCTCACACAGTTTCAAGCAACATTTTGTCCGGAAAATACTTGAGTGGCGACAGTAACATTTATGCACAAATTTTTTGTTATTACATATTTGATATTAACCTCCAATGCAAACATCTCAATATAATTCATAAAAGAAGATAATGCTTTCCCCATTCAGTTAGCTCCAGTTAATTATAAATCTTACTTAACGACAGGTCTTATACATTACTTAATCTTTTCTTGAAGAAATTGGATACTTTATTCCTCTCTGCCAATTTTTTAGCTCTCAGAGACATTTACTTGCTATTTGCAACCTTAATTTAAACATTTGATGAAGCAGAAAATGCATTTATTTTTGTTCAAAGGAAACAATTGAACATTGTTAATTGGGAAACCTTTCATTTGTATTCATTGTATTCCATTTGTACTACAAAGGTGTAAATTGAAAATGTTTACTGGGAAACTTTTAATGTGTGTTCTTGATGTTAATGTTAGTGAAATTATTTTTTCTACTTCAACGCATGAGAATTAATCTTATGGAAATTGCAATACCATTTATAACTCCATAACCAGAAGGAGCATTAAGTAATTATAAGTTTAGCCTAAAGAGATAGAAGAAATATTCAAGATACCTCTCAAGTTATTTCCCAATGGCACACCAAGTGAACTCATTGACTGCATTCCTGTTTCTCCCATTAACCAAGTTATGACTCCCTTTCCTGATACTTTCAACATTGTTTTGGCTCTCTGCCTAGAAGTTATTTTAACACAGTAGCCAAACTGTGATTTCATATCTTGATTTGATAATGATTTACATAATCACTGCACACAAAAACATTGTAGTGACTTCTTGGTAAATGGTAGCAGAATATCCTATTTATGCAGAAAAAGTCATATATAGTAGATTAGTATAAAACAAATTTGAAAAATGGAAATGAAAGACATGATCAACAGAAAAATAAATTCCTGAAAACCCAATAATAAGACAAGTGAGAGGCAGTTTTTACCCATTTCAAGGTTTTCCACAAAATAAATTCCCCATCTCTTTTTTGGGTTGAGAATGTATTACATGAAATGGAATGGATGTAGCAGAAAAATATACACTGTGCATTTCCTTTTGGCACACATATTCAAGGAAAAGAAAGAGAAGAGATATGGAAATAACTGATCACAATATCTAATATTTACTCGCAATTCCACTACATGTAAGGATACATATAATAAATTATATATCTTATCAGAGATAAAAATATTAATTTTATTTATATAATATATCATGCATAACTTGTTTTAGTAGTCAAAGGTCAATAGGCCTGATCTAAATTGTTAACAGAATTAATGAATTTCTGGATATGTTGCAAAATACTCCTCAAATTTTATAATCAATTTTGTTATTCAAACAATGCACTAATGATGTTCCAACCCTCACCCAACTAATGAGATTCAGTTGAAATTATATCATGAATATTGATAATCTTATTTAAATTTAACTCCTTTCTATTTCTTAAACATTCGAAACAATAAAAATTATTACAGACAATTGTTATTTGTTTCCTATTTATGGCAGCAATAGGTACACTTATTTATATAAGCGTGTGCACTAGTGTAAACTTACTATCTAACCTTTTCATCTTTTTTTCACAGATGAGCAAATCATCACATGATAGTTTCCTTAGAGAAATTCTTAATAATAACTCTGGAGAGCTCTTTACCACGTATGTGACACAGTGCTTAAGTGGAGAAGGAAATAATGCATTGAAAAGCATTTCTTCACAACTGCAAAATTGGAAAAAACTGAGGTATTCAGTTATCAGCATAAACCCATATAAACTTCAACACAGCACAATTGTCAGTTAACTACAATCAAGCCAAGGGGCAATGTTGAAGTCCCAACACAAAAAGACATGCCACAAATTGTCACACAATATTGCTAAATTCAAAGAAGACAACTTGATATGATCAAGTTATAATGATTCTGTAATCACACACTGATGTGCACACAAATGTGATAAGATCATTCACCTTGATGAAGAATAAAATCCAAGTCAAATCATTGCCAGCAATGTTTCAGTCAGCTAAGCAATCATTATGAACGTTTCCATACGCAGTTTGTTTGGACTTTAAGAGGAATATGATATTCAATGAAAATAAAAATACACATACAACACTTATTAATAATCCTTATCCATGCAGAGCCCAAGAATCCAAAAGATAAAGAATGCTTTAAACACCCAGAAATATTAAAACCACTTCAAAAACTAAAATACTGAGCCAGAAGTTGAGGGTAAATCCCAAAGAGTCACTTCATACTGATTGGAAATCAATAACATATTTGTCCAAGAAATGGATATAAAATTTCTCCTAATAAAAATTTATCCATAATCCAGATTTCAATGTGGATGCACCTCTTCAGGTAAAGAATAGTAACAACTTCTGGTTTACACACAATATTTAAGAGTGGAGAGACAGAAGAGGATTAGGGTGGTACTGGGATTTCCAAGTGAAGGTTTTCGGTGACAAAAGGGAAGCAGGATGTGGAAAAGTTATACAGAGGGGTTGGAAGAGAAAATGGATATCTATAAGTATTAAGATAGCATCCCAACCCATCTTCTGCCCCAAGGTGGAAGGCCCCAAGAAATCAGGGAATTGGTTAGTCATTGATGATGGCTTGTAAACATGCTATTGAGGTAGTACCCAGTGGTGAGGCCACCTTAGTGGTCTCCATGCCCCAAGGAGGTTCCCAAACACCATCCTACTCCTCTGCCTTCCCTCATCCTCTCACATGGTATGAGTATGATGTATAACCATGGAATGTTATCATTTTCTTCACATGAAGAAGATGATGCATCCATATCATCAACCATTATTACAAACAAATAAATTTATTTGTGAAAAATTGCCCATCTTTTTTTAACAAAAATAAATTGAAGTATCTAAGTTCATATTCTCACCATGTCAGACAAGCATTTCCTCCAATGAATCTCTCACATCTTGCAATTGTACTTTTAAAATTATTTTCTAAATTAATATGTATGCCTTTGATATATTGAAAAATACAGATGTTGACCTTTGTGAGTACCATCTAATAAAATAAAAGGGTTCGGTGTCGATTGGTAAGAAAATTCAATCAAAGCAAAAACATAAATGTATTGAATTCTAGCCTTTAATGAGCCAATACACTGGCATTTTCTTTCATTATAAAGTCAGAGTCAAATTATAATTACTCTGCATTATCTGAGAGTTTAATGCATTGTAAAAATCTCACAGCACTTCAACTCCCTTTACAATACAAAATGTTAATAACAGATTTAACATAGTTTAAAAATTAGTCAATAAGTTACACATTCAGATGGGAGACATCATGTAACATTACAAATATAAGCTGCCCAAAGTTCAATAGAATACTTCATAGCCCAATGTTAGCTGTACACAACAATACAATCTTGATGCCTACAAAGAGACACAATAAATACGTTGGTGCCATACTTTATCAAATATGAAAAAAGATAAAGCAAATAGTCACTCAAAAGGGTATATTAAAATTTATGCTTAAAATATATTTTTAAATTACAAAGAATCAAAATAATCATTTAACAACAAAGACAACAAAACAATATTTTTTCATCACACACATTCATTCACTTTAGTCACATATTGATAATACAAACGTGACAATTCAGTCATTTATTTCACTTCATAATGAGCACCTCATGGCACCACATGCACATATAAAATCCCACATAATATGACAATAATAAACGTATTTTATCTATTAAGGGAAATACAACAAAATTTAAATTAATAAATAATTTGATTTTGACGAAGATTAAAAAGCTGCCATTTTTATATCTTTCTTTTTTCTATGAAAGGGACGGTAGTCTAAAAACTTGGTCACATAAATGCGCCAGGTCCTACTGACACTGATTTACTTCATTATCAATTGGTAGAAGCTTTGTCACAATGGGATGAAGGTAACAAGCATTGATGATCAATTAAAAAAAAATGATTCACTGCTTCCTGATATCCAGTTCACAACTCCAATTAAACCAATCCATTCTGCAAGCAATGGTCCCTATGATTATTATTATTATAAATATACCAATTTCAACATATAAAACAATCTATAAAATCTCCACAAGAAATATATATATATATATATGTGTACAATTGTAGCCACAAAATTAAAGAATCAAAATACGAGGGTAGGCTGAAAAGTAATGTACACATTCTTGTAGGGCACGAATAAAAACAAATAGCAAGATCGGGTAAAAAGTACATTAAAGTATCCCCTCAATAGGTATAGTATAGTACCCCCTCAATGTGTATGTACATGTTTGTGGTCATTGCATTCATCCTGTGTATTTTGAAAAGTGGAAATATGGAGATGTGTTTTCATGCTATGATGATGCTGTTGATAGGTAGTATACTTTAATTCGACGGGTAGAAAAATTTCGTGGTTGCGAGCCTGGAAAAGCCATAATTGTTGATGAAACACGCAGCGAACATCCAATTACTGCCACAGACGATAAATATCGCAAACTTGTTGAAGATTTCACTCAAAATGATTGGCGAATCAAACCATATTAGAATATCCAAGGAACGTGTCAACTTCATTGTTGAACAATTGGGATACTGCAAAATCTGTGCACGATGGGTACCATGCCATCTCACAGACGAGAACAAACAGAGTCGATTGGAATTCCCTCCTTATTCCCCTATCTTGTGCCTTGCGATTTTTATTTTTCCCTCAACTCAAGAGACATCTGAAGGGTAATCATTACACCTCAGATGATGAGGTGAAGGCAGCTGTTTTTCTGAGTCCTGGATTCGAGAAAAGTCGGATGAGTTTTTCAGTAACGGAATGAAAAAAACTTGCTACACGTTGGGAGACATGTGTTAGCCTTAACGGTGACTATGTTGAAAAGTAAATATATGATTTTGAAACTTAAGAATTGTACTTTAATGTACTTTTTGCCCGATCTTGCTATTTGTTTTTGTTCGCACTCTACAAGCATGTGTGCATTACTTTTCAGCCTACCCTAATAGTCAAAAGAAACTCTTAAAGCATTTTCATTAGACTATTAGCAGATCATCACTTACAAGGCCTGGATTACTCTCACTAGCTACAAATTTTATTAGTTAAAAGAAAACTAAACAATTATCCTAGAATGGGAACTACTTAGGTGACCCATTTTAGCAAATAATAAAAAGGGGTCTCAATTTTATAGATTCCCCATTGCAAAATCTCACTTGGCACTAATTTATCTGCCAATGCCACATAATTTCACTATGACAAGAAGTTTACTGGAATTGCAAGGTGCTGACTTGTGGAAACAACTTAAAATTCAGGATATATCAGGGGAGAACATCACTCAAGATGTCTCTCATTGCTTATGCATGTTCCTTTAAAATGGAACTAGACCACAATTCTCATCAATCACACATCCCTTCAGAATCATAGGATTGACAGAGGTGCTTTAAAATGTTGATATAATTCAGCAAGCAAGAAGCAAGTTGAAATTTAAATTACTTAACAAGCACTCCATCTGTGACCCTGCAAATCCCTCCTCCTTCAAGCTCCACCAAAGGTCAAATGTGCTTTCGCTAGTACTGCAATGCTATAGGACGGCCAAAGTTAGTAACTTAAAAATAATTTCTTAATCAGGTGATTGTGAGATGAAGTGTTAACACCACAGTACTTGCCAACTGGAGGAATCCCTCAGGCTCACCCATATTCGCAGCTGGTGCTGCTATCACTACAGAGGAGGATAGGAAAATTCTGACTCACAAGAAGGGCCAATACAACTAAAAGAAGTCCCGCCCGGACTGGTGGTGTCCTCTTGGTAAGCGGATGTGATGTGAAGCAGGAGATGATGACAAAGAGGAAGACAGCCCCTTGGCATTGGAAGAACCCGATGATCCACCGCTGGGCCTAGAACCGGACTGGCCAGATGATGATGAAATTCCAGTTGATAATGATGAGCCTCCTCCATGCCCACCTCCATGTCGACGAGCATTACTGCTTCGCATCTCCATGCACACCTCTAACTCCTCAAGCTTTTGCGTTAGTGATAACTTCTGCTTTACAGCCAGCCTCAAAAGCTATGTTAGAATGAATATGAAAGAAAAAAATTCCTTGATTAAATCCCTTAAACTTACTTAAGTACCACATTGGGTTAATAGGTTCTCACAAAGAAAACATATTAGTGGGTGTTGTGTGTCAAATGTGTTGAATAAGTCTGCTTACATAAACCTTATGATTATTACAGAGGAACCTTTCAAAATGAGTATTATTCGTTCTGGAATCTTTCTTCTTAAGCAAAACAGTTATTCTCATATAAATTAATGCAAAATACCATAAGACATTCCACATCAAAAAAATCAATTATGTTCAAAGTTATTTCAAAGGTCTTCATCCTTTTTCATCTACTACTTCATCCATTTTCTATCACAGAATGAACCAACCTTGAATACAAATTTGATGTGTATAAAATAAAAAAGAATCAAAATTATTAATTCTTACAATATATACATAATTCTATTAAGAACATAATGTATACATCCACTGTTCTTTGTTATTGTAAAACTAATTTCAACACTTAGGCGTCATCATCAGGTACAAAAATAAAACCAGCTGCAGCTCATTTGTATAGCATTTATGAGTGTTAACAGTTAGCCCCACCCCCGCTGTTAACCCACCAATCACTGATGCTTAACACCCCTATCCTCCTTCCCATTTACGCCGTTCACAACCTGATTTTACCCCTCTTTTTTACCCCCTCTCTCTCACCCACTCCACTCTCCCTCATAAATGCTATATAAATGAGCTGCAGCTGGCTTTATTTTTGTACCTGATGATGACGCCTAATGTGCTTAATGTAATGGCGCCTATTGCAGCAGTGTGTTCCTTGTAAAGAGAATTATTAGGAAGGTGACAAACTTTAATAAGTTTAACCAATCAAAATAAAGTTATCATTAAAACATTGCTGTATTTTTTATCACAACTTGCATGGGCGTGCTCTACTGATCATGTATGAAATAAAAGGCAACATACAGAAAAGTAGACTAAGTTTTATACGGTAATGCAAATAAAACATTAAGAAATATTGAATGGGAACTGTGATATCTCCTGAATAACATATACAAAACAAAAATATGTAAGGAAGTCATTGATTTGAATTTAATCTTTAAATGAGCTGACATTCAAGAATTTTGGACAGGATCAAATAACCACATCTGTATTTTTCAGCAGAGTGTAAATTGAATTGTCCAAAGTCCAGTATTAACAATGGGCTTGAAAACACCTGAATTTTAAATGAAACCACCAAAGCAAACTTTTACATTTCCAAAAGGAAATCTTTCCTATCAAATGGTAGAAGAAGAAGAATTTACCTGGTTTAGAGTTTTCTTCTCCTCTTCGGCAGCTGCCAGTTGTCTCTCCATCTCATCCACCAGAGTAACATATTCCTCACAACGAGCAGCGAACATTGCACGCAAGCCTGTGAAAGAGCAATATGATCAGAGAAAAAGCAAATGGCCATTACATTATCTACAATTTCAAGATTTAATTTATTAAATATAAGTTCAAGCCAGAGGGCTGTTTAAGCATAATATTTATGAGTATAAAAATGAGATATTGCTGTGCTTTTTAATGAAATACAAACTGGAACTGAAATTAATCTACAGTTTAACCCAAATTATCAAAATTATTTTCAGGAAAGATGAAGATGATTCACAATCCTAAAAAATATTGAATAAACCTTGTATGTAATTCATTTTTTTGGCATGGAACACAATATTGTATTTTTTTTAAATTTAATATGGGAAAAATTGTTCTGATTAACGAGTGTCTTGCTTTATAAGAAAGATTCTGGAATAAATTATGCTCATTGTACAAGGTTCCACCATAGAAGTACTTGGCTTGAACATTGCATTAGTGTTTAGGCTTTGGACATAAAAGAACAATCAATAAATAAATTTGAAATGATGCAAATAAAATGAAATGTAAATTTGCATCTGACAATTATTACATACATAATAGTGAAACCTACCACAAGTGTTTCCAGCCTCTATGCCTACTCTGTATGATACAAAATCAATAATGGCCTCATGTGATAAACTGATACAATATCATTTGTGAGTAAGTACTAGCCAAAAAACTTTACCTGTCACTAGTGCATATTAAATATTTCCTTAAGTACTTCGTGTGATTTTATAAATTTTACACAGAGAATACCAACTTATTCAAGGTTATGTTCTGGCTGGGATATCACTTTGTTTTCCTGATGTTTCTGACACTGGAGTTTTGACAGGATGAGACTTAAGAAAACTTTATTGTTCATAACTTAAGGTGTATTTAATATTTTCTCTAAGGCATGTACCAAAAATTTGTTTTAAATATGTTAAATTTTCTGTCACATTGCCCCAAAGTTAAATTTTTGCCTACTAAGAGCAGTTCTTATATTCACCAGACAGATTCTGTAATTATTCCTTATTATAATGCCATTTTATTTTTAAGCACCTTTCTATTTCAGAGTATTTAAGCTACAGCTATATTTGAAAAAAACATCACAAAAATTTTTTGGTACCTATAACCTAGCACATAGCTGTTATTGGGTTTAAGAGACTACTAGGGATATTAGACATTTATCCCACTTAAAGGTACACAATTTAATCATGTTAAAAGTTCATTATTTTATATACAAGTGGTATTAGAAAAGAGAGACAAAGACAACTTAAGATAGGTATTGACTTGGAGTAATATAATAAGTGAAGCTTACTACAATTAATATAATTGATACACCCCAAATGGTCATATAACCTAAACCACAATAATCTACACATAATACCATTCAGAAAAATAAATTCCGAACAAATTTACTCTACTGAATTAAAATAACTAAACACATTTTGTGCATTGAATTCACTCTAACTACAAAGACCATCCGCATTGTTTTTAATTTTAGTTGCGGTCAACTAGTGAAGCAAAATCATTCACAATAGCCTTTGCGAAAAAAGGCTAGGCATCATTCAAAAAGACTAGGCATCAGGAACCATTCAAATAATGATAAAAAAAGGCCAGATTGATACACAATCAGAAACTGATAAATAATTAAGTTAAAATTGTTAAAAATTAGGAGGATACATAATGATTAGTGAGTATAATTCAAGAGAATAGCAGTGAATAACTCACTGGAAAATGTGGCAGCATCCTCCTTTAGGTGACGGAGTTCATTCCGGAGTTTCATCATTGTGTCTGACACTACAGCTTTCTCATTTTCATATTTTGATTTTAGATTATTGAGTGCCACTTCAGCCGTATTTTTGTTTGATTTGAGTACAGTCCTCAAGGTTGCAATCTGTTCACGCTTGGTTGACAGCAATGCTTTCAATTTGACCACTTGCTCCTGTAACTCCTGAATTTCTTGCGACTCAGCTTCCTTTGAGTCATTGACTGCTGCAGATGTAATATTGAAAAGGGAGAATGTGACATTTTTCCATTATTTGGAACAAATATCTCTACCTTAAAACTATTTAGAGTTAATTTAAATAGAATCATATAATAAACTTGACAAAGAAAATGAACTGGACTTTAAACTATTGTTTTATACAGCAAAGCTAAAAGGAGACGAATAACAAATATGTCGCTACAGTGATTTTATACAAAACCCCCTTGAAAGTAATTGGACATAAAATCTACTTAGCTACAGATCTAAACATCTCACATTTACTTCATTTGTGTATGTACCCCAGAGCATCAAAGAGGAAATTTTCAATAGTTCCAATTTTCAGGCTGTAGCTTCATAGTGAAGAGAATCATCCATGCATTAATCAAAAATTCTGAATATGAATTCTGAGCATAAAAATACGTACAGAACTGCGTGAGAAAATATTTTACTATTTCATCACCCCAGTATATAGGTATGAATTCATAGCAGAACAGCATACTGAACTGCTTTATGGAGCTGAATTATTTACTGTTTTTAATAGTGCAATAGAATTCAATTACAGTAAAGAAATTATGAATGTGGATGAAGTGTGTTTCAATTTTTACCAATGCAAAAGTATTGTTAAACTGGCTCGAACAGAAACTATAGAAAATAATTTTATTCTAGAGTAAAAATTAAAAAATAAAGGAGTAATAATCAACAGGTGAAATTATGTTCAGAAGGAAAGACTACGACTAAACCAAGTATACACTTGGAAATGAAATAAATGAACATGAATCCCTGGTACAACAAACATGCCACACTATAACTAATACAATTTGTACCAGATAGAATGTTAGGTACTAAGTGTAAATAACCCTAATTGTGTACACCATAGTTGGTTAAATATCAATTAGTTAAAGACAGTTTAACAATTTTTACTTAATCTAGGAATGTTATGCATTACTATATGGAAAAAATTAAGTAAATAAATTGATGACCACACAACAGTAAACGAACAACTTAAACAACTTTCAATACCTCAAAAATATGTTATACTTGAAGTACTATAGTATAGTATAACTGCAAAGGTAGTCTATTAGTAAGGATTAGATTTGGGCATATTAGTTCTATGACATTCGTTTTCTTGGCAAATGTATTTGTTGCTACAAAATCATGTAACAAAAGTAATGTAGCTCAGGGACAATATATAAATGACTTCTAAAAAGCATTCTCTTTTTGAAAGTGAGTCAGTTTATCTATTGAGTTTTAAACTATAAGAAACAATGTAATCATTTAATAGGCTACTAAATTAAGCCACAGCAGTTAGATATCCATGTACTTGTAAAAATTAATTTTTTTGGGTGGCTAGTATCCTCAAATTTAGACATATTTCCACTTATAACAAATATTTTTCTTTGAGAACAAAAGGTTAATGCACATATTAAAAGGTACAAGAAAACGTTAGATACTGCCAAACCGATGTTTATAAGTTAATGTGTTTTGCAGTCCATTTTTTATTTTATAAAGTAACATTCTTTGCTATTTATCTTTAAGTATAAAAAAGTGTCTCAAAAAAGATTATTGGCAAATTCTACTTTCACAAACTTGGCACTCATGAACAAGTTGATTTAACAACTAAATATATTTATAACTGCATACCATTATGTCCATAAACTTTGCTATTACTGATCTAAATTCCTAATTGAAAACTAACCTTCAGCAGATGCACTCATGCGCAAACCCTTTGCCTTTGACAAATCAATTGTCTTTTCAACAGCAGCTCGTAGGTGACGCATTTGGTCCAGCAATGTCTCTGAACACTTTGCCATCATAGCTGCCTCACCCAGAGACTCCAGCTCACGTGGGGCGACCTGGGATGGAAGTCTTCCCTGCAGTAGAATAGCTAACTTGTCTCCAATGCCACTTGAAGACACCACATCTTTCCCTACATCAACCTGTTCCCCCTTGGTTCCATGAGTAGACTCCACACCATCTGCAATTAAAAGCACATGCCAAGATTGCCAACTGTTGAACAATAAGCAAAGACAAAAAAATGTATAGATTAGACGTTTCCTCTTTTATTCCATTTGAATAAAGGAGCTTGAAATCTCAGGATAATTAAAAAATGTATCTATGTTGCTTAATCTGAAACATCCTGTGAAGTTTGAACCTTCTAGAAAGACCTCCAAGGCCAAAAATAAGATATATGTGAACAATAATCATAACATTTTGAGAATTTAGTATTGCTTATTCAATTGCAGTTTTTCTATACACTACAAACAAGGTTTGGGAAATGGGTCAGGGCAAACATTTTGTACATAGAAGAAACAAGTATGAAAAAGGCAAAAGAAAAATCCAGGTAACAAATACCTGTCCTTGTGGTAAAATTATTATTAAATTTATTTTAGGGCTTGGCTAACTCCCACCCTGTTCCAAGAAACTTTGCTGGACTTTTACCTTTATGATAAGTGTTAACCTAGAATGAGTGATTATAGATGCTAACTTTCCTATTTTTATGCCGTGTTCTGTGTTCTTTTATATCAATACATTATTTAATCAGTGATAATCCTTTGATTTTCAATGACTGAATCTACATGCCGCAAGTATAATCATAAAAACTCTTAGCTATTCAAAAGATAAACAAGAGGATCCATTTCTACCTAGGTAAATCCAGTTCTATATTTTACACATTACTCTCCATATAAGATTCAATATAAATTTTGCATTAGACACAATCCTGCTAACCTTGAACTGGTGATGATGGTTTCTGATGGTCAAGCAGCACTCGAGATGGCGTGTCTCCATTGACAGCACAAACATGGTGATACAGCTGAGCCAATTCATCTGATGCAGCAGACAAATCACTCATTGCCGCATCCAGAGATGCACCAGCTTCACTTGCAAAAGCAGCCAATGCTCCCATACCCTGTTCTATACCCAATGCTTTATGTTCTGCTTCCAATAACTAGAAATAAGAATATTTTGGAATCAAGTAATGCAGAACATAAATTGTGTTACCAAATAATTTTAATGGTTGCCAAAACAGAATGTTAGTTTTTTCCAAAAGTAACATAGTGACAAAAAAATATTTTACTAGAATAGGGAACTTATGATAAGATTGCTAGAATAATTGAAAATAATTTTTGCTGAATTTTTCACATATTTGATAAACTTGTTTTTTAGTTACCAAGAGAGAGCTTTCCCTACAGCAAGATCAAAAATACACATAAGCATAAATAAGAGATCAATGCAAATAGAAACACGTTGACTCATATTTTTATCCAAGAATATTAGACTGAACAATATTAGGTAAGCAGTAAATGTGAGTTCAATTACCTGATTCTTAATATTTGTAACTTCTGCCTGAAGTAGTGAAAGAGCTGACTGTCCATTCTCCTCATTATCTCCATCTGAGCACTGCTTCTGTGCAGCTGCTATATCTTGCTGAAGTTGATCCAATTCTCGGCCAGCTATTACAAACCACTGCTGGCAATTTATTAGAGCAGTATCCAAATTCTTCTTATTTACCTCCTCCTGGATCAAAAAAGAAAATTTAGCATGAAATCAAAAAGCATCAGGTGCTAATTCACCAGATCTTCAAGGTACATGCACAATTACTGACATTTAATGAATCAGACCCATGAACCTATGGGATCAGAACGCTTAAATACTATAAACCAGAAAAAAAAAGATTTCCAGGACTTCCACTAATGAAACTAGAGAAAATGCAGATGAGTGTTTCAGACAACGAAAACAAGGAATAGAATCTCATTCCTCATAGACACAGAGGGATCTGGTACAGTGATGGGTTCCTCAGTTAAGAAGTGTTCTCTTCCATGGATCCCTTAACAATTAAACCTGCATGGTTTTCATTGCTAGCATCCTCTCTTACCTCATCAGCCAGGACTCAACCAAAAAAGGGTGTGTAGACTTAATTTAAAATATTACTTAAACAATTTCTTAAAAGGACTTGTTAACAAACCTTATTCCGTTTACTAGGTGAAGGGCAATCTTCCAACTGGTCACTGGCCTTGGTCTTCAGATGCTGCAGTGAACTGGAGTGAGCTGCCAAGAGAGCCACACAGCCCTTCAACAAGTCCAACTGCCCTGCACGTTTGTCAGCATCCCCTTGTGCTTCCCTCATGCTGACTGCCAGAGCACTCTTTTCACCTTCAAGCTGTAAGACAATAAATTAAGACATGTCACAAAGTTTACGAGAAACCATGAAACCAGCACACTTTCACAAAACACAATTCTCACAGCATTAACTCGAAAATAATGTATTTGGTTTCCATGGATTTAATACATTGTAGACGGTGAAACACCAGACTCACTTACTTGAAAGTATGTCTAATATCAAATATTGCAAAAAACTTGAATTCTGCAGTAATAATAAATGACATGTGTAGCCTATATGAAACTTGTAGCATATTTTGGACCCCCTTTAAAATTCATTGTGAGTTCTAAATATTTCTCCCCAGAATTCAAAGTGACAGTAATAACCTTTATAACTCACTTTAAATGTACCGATGTTGCATCAATAACCCAGAAAAATTAAAACGACATAACTTTAATTTTATCAAAAAATATTAAGATTTTAGATGGCATGAAATCACTGCAAAAAGGGCATGCTGGCAACTTTTTTACCATATCTATAGTTCACCAAAGTTTGATCAAAATTCAAATACTATTGTTTGTAATAAATCTTGCACAAACCAGTCAGCTATTTTAACCACTCTCCATAGCAACTTTCTTTGAAGGGAATTCTGTTTGAGATTTTCTTTTTTCTTACCAAGTAGGGCAATAGACAACGCATCTCCCACAGTTTCTATAAAGAATGTCATTTGAATTTTGAAAGCTTTCTAAACAAAATTCATCGAAACAATGAGTTGGGACCCCAGCCCAACTTCATGCCATCAGTACTTTTGGCTATCCCTCGAGCAAACAAATGATTGTTTAATTTACACAGAAATCAAATATGAGGGTAGTTAGAAAGCCCAAGCAAAAATGAAACATCCAATTTTTCGGCATCAAACGTTTTTACCTTTCATATTTTAGATTACCCATCTTATTTTAAATTGACTGTATTTCTACGAATTTCAGACGCCCGCAAATTTAAGATGAACCCAATTTTAACACCTTAAAACCAAAACTAGTTAACAGGCAATTCTAATACACATAATATTTTGGGCTCAAACAGGAAATGGCTCTCAGAGATCCCTTGTTTAGCGCTAGTGGCGACTGGTGTTACAGAGGAGTAGCAGGGATTAGTGAGCGGCCGTTTCCCAGAATTCAGGTAGGACATTTGAACACATGCAAAACATATACAAAGGAAGGGAAAAGGGTGAGAACATTTGTACTGTAATACTTCCCAAGTAGGTGACGCCATGATTTCTGTTGTCCCGTGAAAAATGTTGGACTCTAGGTAATTCATTTAGATAGCTTCCTGAGAGCAGAGCAATCAAGCATGGGTAAAGAACTGAGACCTGGCATGTGCCGGCAAGAATCATACACGGCCAAGTTCAAAGGGCAAGTTATCTTGTTTACGGAAGAAAATGGAAACAAAAGAGCAACAGCAAGATTTAGTGTAACCCAGTGCAATGCAAGACAATAGGGTCAGAAAAAGACTGCTATTTTTGCATTTTTGCCAGTCTTTGTGAAAGAAATGCACTGAGCTATAACATGGAAGATTCCCTGAAGTCGATACAACAATGTTGGAATATTTTGACATGAAATGGAAAAATGAACTTTTTGTGAGCAACGACATACTGCAACAGGAAGCCAACAACAAAGCAACATCACATCCCTCGTACACAATTTCAGGCCAGTCAAGGATGGGCAGAAACACGTACTTGACCTTTGAGAGAAGGGAATTTCATGCTGAGGCTGCTAATGGTCATGTGGCAAGATGGTAATTTACTTAGATATCCTGACAAATTACATGCTTGAGAGAAAGGTGGGTCAAAGAAGTTCTTCTGAAGACAACAGGGCATGAAATGTTGTAAGTGACAGTGATATTGGCCACTACATCTCACAGTCGCAAGTTGCTGCCATTCCTTATCTTAAAAAGAAAAACGATCCCGAAAGAAGGGGTGTTCCCAAAAGATGTCATGAAAAAAGCTGGATGACAGAAGAATTAATGATTAACTGGTTAAACACCGTGTGGCGATGCAGACAAGGTGCCTGTTTCAATCAGCCCTCTATGCTCATACTGGACTCTTTCCAGGGCCATCTTACCAATAACATGAAAGATAAAACCAGAAAGATAAAGTCAGAACTTGTGGTCATTTCGGCAGAAATTACATCTGTTTTGCAAATGAATGATGTTGATGCTAATAAGCCATTCAAGGACCAAATCCAAGACCAGTACATTTCATGGTTGTCTGCACCTGAGCGTGAGTTAACTGCAACAGGAAAAATCAAACGAGCTTCTCCTAACAAAGTCGTACGATCCGTTTCTGCAGCTTGGAGAACCCTTTCTGAGGAAAAGATCGTGAAGACTTTCAAGAAGTTCTTTATAAGCAACACAATGGACATGAGAGATGATGAAAGTACATGTGCTTTTAATACCTGTAAGTTATAATTCAGTTTGTCCCTTCCTCCAGCTTTACAACATGCATTTACATTAACCTTTTTTTGTTCAGATGCTGAGTGGGAGCAAAGTGATTATTTCAGACAAAGAAGACAATGATTAAAGGGGTTACCTAACACTGCATCGAAACAATGAATCAAAGAACCTAAACAATGGCATTCCCTTGTACCAACTTTTCCGTTATTGTGCTCTTACTAAAGTTCCTTTTGCAATCACTTACTAAGAAGTCTTGTTTCATTTCCATTATGCCTCCTCGTAATAAACCTACATGTATAGCAGTACAGCACTGCGATGTCCAGAAGTAATACAGAGAAATTGTGCAGGTTGTATATATCATCTCTCACCCATTCTTACATCTGATTTTAAGCTGCGAATCTAAGACACACCCTGATTTTTAAAGGGAAGAATTACTAAAAAAGGTGTGGTGTAGATTCAAAGAAATAAGGTATACATTCTTTCTACTTTACTTACTTATTTGCCAAACTGTAAATTCATTTCAGCTAATGTATATCATGCTGGCTTTTGGCTGCCCATACCCTTTTGAAATTCAAATTATTCCAAGGAGTGCAGCAAGCCATTTTATTTATAGGGATAAAGAGTTCAAGTTTGCAGAAGCTTAAGTCAACACTAACCTGTTCGAGCTGCTTCTCCAGCCTCCTGACCTCATTCAGGTGGATCTCACTGAACAGGTCAACTTGCTTGCCGTGATGGCTAGGGGCTGGGGCTGATGTTGCACCTCCCTTCTTCTTTTTCTTGCGCTTCAGGGCTGCCTCAAACCTCTGGAGGCTACCCTCACTCCCATCCACTTCCCCTTCTCCCTCGTCCACATCCATACCTTCCTCTCCCTCCCCCTCCTCACCTTCAGCCTCTTCCTCACTCCCACTGCCCATCGACTGCTCCTCTGTTATACCTGAAGTGACAAAGCCACCATGGCATTAGAGCCACCCACAGTCACATAAGGTATATTGTATTATAACTGAAATTCTAAAGCTATGAAAACAATTTGCAATTTAATACTATTTTTCCTGATATACAATGTGAGAAAAATGGCCAGTGGGATACAGCATAGGGTGAAATGTTGAAATCCATTAACCCGAAAATACCACTAAATTTAGTACTTAGATTTTCCAAAATATTTCCAAAATAATTTATAAAAAATCATCTACCTGCCAATTAGGTACCTATTTTGACACTGTACTCTATATGACCTTACCCATTTAACTGAAGAAATTTTGTCGCAGTTTTCACAAGCAATGCCTTAAATATACAATTCATTCCATCTCATGATTTCAGTCTTCAATCTTCTTGAAGACCTAAAGAGTGCTCAAGGAAATGATTCCACGTATCCTCAATATTTTGGTGATTACTTTCTTTCTTAAAACTTACAAATTGATTCCATAGTACGCACTTTAGACCATTGTAGTCCTTTTAAGTACATTTTCCTGTTAGGCTTCTTATTTCGGACCCCATGTAGCGAAAACACTGCCCTGTGTTCACTAATTCCTTTTATAGTTTCTATATTTAAGACTTTTTTGGGAACATTCATTCTTAACAAATCAAGAATATTATCACCCCTAGTTGATGAAGTGACAAGTTGATGCAATGAGTTTCACATAAAAGAATTCAATCGCAATTTGCAAATACATTTGTCTTTACCACCCATTTTAAAACTATAAAACTATACAGGGAACGTTCCGAAAGTAATGCAATTAAATTTCCCGCGCTGCTCCTATTGGTCCGTGTGGTATTGAACCACTTGGAGTAGGTGGGGAGAGGGGGGGCGCTAAGCTTTGCCGTGAAAATGGTCTCAGTGCTCTCCGAGCTGTGGAAGGGACAAAACGTCAGTTATAGTAAACCTCTTCAAGCTGACCATGTCACGAAAAAATGGAATCAATGATCAAGCAACATTACGCGATTATTAAGTTTTGGGCTAAACTGAAAAAACATCTCTTGAGGAGACTGACTAAATGATTTATCAGGCTTACGGGAACTTTGCTCTGTCCTACTCACAAGTTTTGAGGTGGTTAAAGGCCTTTAAGGAGGGGCGGCGGGAAGAGGTTCATGATGAAACACGGTCTGGGTGGCCACCAACTAGCAAAACCGACAACAATGTGGCTCGTGCTCCACAATTGTTGGACTCTGACCGTCAATTGGGAATCAAGATGGTTACCAATGAACTGGTCGTCTACTGTTGCGTTCCACATTGTTCCTGAAGATTCAGTGATGAAGAAAGTGTGCACCAAGGTCATGCCCAAGTGTTGTCAGATTACCAAAAGACCAACCGAATGGAAATTTCAAGTGAACTTTTGCAAAATATTGACAATGAAGCTGATTATTTAGACGTCATAACTGGTGATGAAGCCTGGGTTTTTTAATACGACCCAGAAACAAAACACCCAAGCTCTGAGTTGCACACCGTTCAGTCCCCCAAGGCCAAAAAGGCAAGAATGAGCAAATTATATGTGAAAACAATGTTCACTGTCTTTATTGACAGAGAAGGAGTGGTCCATAAGGAGTTTGTTCCTCACGGACAGACAGTTAACGCTGCCTACTATGTGGATGTGCTCGAAAGACTTCGAAAAAGGGTCATCATGATGACAAAAGACATCTCTGCTACCTGGCAACTCCATCATGACAACGCCCTGGAGTGGCTTGAGTCTGCAAGCTCCTGGTCAAAAACCATGTGCCAACACTGTCCCACCCCACCTATAGTCCTAACATCCCCCATCAGACTTCTTTTTGCTCCCTTGACTTAAGGCAGTCCTGAAAGGAACCCGTTTTTCATCGAAACAAGAGATCCAATCAGCTGTGACAACGACCTTGCGAAAGGTCCCCAAAGACATCTTCCAGGGCATGTACCAGTGATGGCAGAGTCGCTGGAAAAAATGTGTTGAGGCCTAAGGACAGCACTTTGAAGAATTTTAATTGTTTATGCAAATATGTTCAATAAATTTATTTTTTTTAATAATGGCATTACTTTCGGAACGCACCCTATTTTTTAGGATTTTCCATCTAAATGCTCAAAAACTTATTGTTCCTATCCAGCTACAGGAAATAATATTATATTGGTGGCTCCTCATCACTGATCAGTCATCAGTTCACTTATCATCATCATCAGATCACTTGTAAATTATATCCTGATCAGGAGAAACATGAAAATTCTCAATTTTGTCTGTTGCCATTGTATTTTACAGTTCAATTCATTCATTCATGGCATTCAAAGATTATTCTCTATCACACAAGGTCTTAAACACTGTAATGCGTAACCACATGAGGAGTCTAGGCATAACTATAAACGGTAAATTCCTCTATTTCCAAGATTAAACAAGATCCAATACTGAACCCTAAATACCAAAATTAAATACATATACCCTTCACATAGAAATAAGAGTTTGGAACTATATTTTCTGTTCATATCAAAAGACATATTTTGTGCATTTATTGATTCCTTATGCTCTACCTAAATATTTTCCTGCACATTTATCATACAGTACAGTAAATAGGAATGTTCTATTGTTATCACTGAAATAATAAAAAATAATCATGTGAACTACTTATTTATATTGATAATAATTAATACTTGTTTCACACAAGCAAAGCATTTAGAATATTAATAGGCATCATTATTTTGTTCTTGGGTGGCTCACTTCAGAAAACAAACACTATTGTTATTAAGCAATTATGAATTCATGAGATCAATTTCAGAGCAAGTTATCAAAAGCCTCTGGAGTGGTCTGGAAAACAACTCAACTTAGGCTGGAAATTGGAGAAGAGCCCAGTATTGGGCACCCCACAGTATTTTTCTTTCCACCAAACTAATAACCATAGGCTCAGCTGTTCATAGCAATTCCTTTTGTTCAGCATTATGACTATTTCTTTTACACATAACGTATTTTAATAGAAAATGGGTATGAGAATTCTATAATACTATAGTAAATTCTATCTTTTACAAACCTCTTATACTGAATGCCAAGTTGCTCAGGTTGAACATAGACTCAGAGTTAATCCTATGATCCAGTTCTTTCTTCAGGGCATATTTTGCTTCCCTTTCCACCTAGAAATTTAAATTTATTAAAATTTTAATACAGTAACTATGGAAATTACATAAAGCATGCTAGTAATAAACAAAAAAATTATATTCAATCATGTTTTTAGGCAAGTAGCTTTCTGCAAGCTCTAAATGCAATCACTCCTAATTCTTACAATCACTCCTATTGAATACCTCAAATCTATGCTTTTTATCTTGCCTCAACAACCAAGTTCCTGAGCCATACAAAACTATGCTACATGTTAAAGTATTCGATAATATTCCCTTTAAGTCATTACTTAAGGTGCCAATCTTCCAACTACATAAATGTTTCCTTAACCAATGAAATTTTTATTATGTCCCTCATATTAGATGTTTATCTTAGCATTCTCTTCCCTTGAGAATTCCATTGCCTTTGTTTTCTTATGATTAATTTTCATCCAATGCCCATCACAGTTATTCTACAAAGTGCCAAGCAACATTGACTCTTTTTTATGAAAAGGTTATGACTTTGAATATGTTATCTAAAGATCAAACTTTTTATATCATCTAAATACATAGACAAACTGTAGTGCTAGGGAAATAAACATATGAAGTAAGCACTAGTTAATAAATTCACAACAAAATTTTCTAGGTTAATTAAATTTCATCATATCATACCTTCATTTTAAACATGTTTATAATAAGGGAATAGCAAGAAATAAAAGACCGCTTAAAATTAGGAGACGCAACGAGAGCTAATAAATAGCTTGACATGGCTACAAAGATTCAAACAAGCTTGGATCTAAGAATTAAACAACTGCAAATCAAAAGCATTACCTGAAGTGACTCCAAAGCTTCCTCAAGCTGTCTCTCCAAAATGCGTTGCAGCTTCATTTGCTCATCAGCCTGTTGGTTTAAGACATCTATTTCTTCATGGAGATGGCGTATTTCATGTTTTGCACCTTCAAACTCAACCTGGAATAGGGAGATACAAACTGATTAATTTCAACCCCAGTCTATGCATATTCAACCATTATTCATCTTAGTGTTTTTGAGGAATTATAATCATAAATTCTTATATTTACTGAAAATCACTTTTTAACACTTAGTCACATTACTACACATCACAATGTGAGTAATTAGTGACATTAAATAGCAAATTACAAGTAAATTATTGAGTGTGTTCATAATGAGATTTAGCAAATAACTACCACATTTGAAGAGTTAACATCCAGGGTACATGCATGGAGAATGGGAAAGACTTGGCAAGATGTCAAAGGTTTACTGAATTTCTAAAACCAAAATCAATTTATATGTTTGATTCTCTGTTGTTTCAACTAATTTTTTCATGTTTTTATTGCTTAATTATTTTATATGCATGAAAAAATTAATACAGTGTTGGATAGTTTGAAAATAGCAACAAATTTTTAAATATTCTGAGTTTTGCAGCAAACAATAGGTCATTTAAGGAAGGTAGGCGATATGTTCAAGTCAAGTAAGGTAATTATCAAGGGGCGGAAATTTTGCTTGGTCTCATTATGTAATACATCTGCTAAAATTTTTTCATTAACCATTTTTCAGTAATCATTCAGCTATTACTCTGCAAGGAATTTATCACTCACAGCACTTTTAAAATTAATTCCATGCTGTTTCATCAATTTGCCTGGAAAATCTGTTGATGTTGTGCACATTTATTTTTAGTACTCTGATGTAAGGATTGGAAGGGAATTTTCCATCATTAAACATACATTTGAATACTACTGCATTAAATGGGTTTAGTAATTACTAGTGATTCTTTATAGAGACTTCATGACAGAGCCAATATACCAATTAAATATTTAACTATTGGACATCAAAGAAAGGACCTTTCTAATCATGATGATGACAATATTTAAGATATTCAATAAACATTAGCATAGGGCAAATATTGTATAATTTGCAATATGATTATAAAGCTATTAAAATTGTATCTAGGTGAATTATTATACGGTGTTGACAATACATATCACCCAAATGTAGCAATCTGTAAAATGTACACTAGTTAATACATACAATATGTATTAAGTATAAAATATCTTATGTATTTAGTTAATTAAGATTCAATAATCTTTAGAGGCCCACAACTCTCATTTAATAAACACACAATATATTAATATATTCTTACCTTCAAAATATATACATGTTAAATGCTTGCACTATATGGAAATACATCATCGACACATGCAATATAGAAAGCTTGAACATCACACAAGTGAGTAGTGGAATTCTATAGAAAGGATTTTTGTGTTCACCGTAATAATCTACTAAGCTCATTCCTCTGGCACATCTTTTCTCAATGATGGATTTCAATAAAACCATTACATTGTCTTCTACCAAAATCATATGGTCGTTTTCATTCGATCCTCGAACTTGCAAAAATGTAATTGCTATTCCAAAACATGTTACATTTCTCATGGTAGGTTTGCAATAGAGGGCAGCAATAAAATTGTTTGCACAGGGGAGGAGAAGAGAAAACATGGACAGGCGAACTCAGAGGTACAGAAGAAAGGCATGGGAAAAAGGAAGGATATGGATAGGAAAATATGAGGATAAGAGGTTTGAGTAAAGTGAGTTATCAGTATACCTTCAATTTTGATATTTTACTCATAGTTTACACATAGAGAAGATTGAAACCAAGCCCAATGATCCACTACATGACAGTTTGAATGCAGGGGCTAGGATATGAACCTTTAATAATGTAATTCTAGGTTGGTAAGAACCGATGTTTTTCTTTTGAGTGTGCATTAAAAACTATCCCGATGACAACTATATTTTTTTCAGAAAAATATTTTAATGTGTTATTTAAAATTAGGAACTGTATCAGGGAAAAACGAGCATTTGAATCTATCAGTTAAGTGGTCATTTTCTTCAAGTTTGAAGAAAACTTTTGATCCCCTTGATGTAAGCAGTAAGCTCGAATGCTCTGACATTTCATATGCCTTAACATTAGTTTTCACAGTTACTTGTATCGTTCTATTTGGAAGGACCAATTCAATAAAATTACATTCAGACTAGAAGTTTTTCTACCTTCTTGATGAATACATACCATTCTTTGATGACGTTAGCTAAAGGTAACATTGTATTGAGGTAATGTAATGAAAATAATAAGATCAGATATGAATACAATAAACCTGATAACATTACTTTCTGATTTAAAATACTTTTTGATGAAGAGATTACCATTAGATACCATCAACAAAAAATAAGATAGCTTTAATTTTCATTTTCTTTAATGGATACCAATTAATATCCCCACATTCTAAATGTGCCTAACAAGTATATTAACGCCCTGATATTTCATTTGATTTGCCATAATCCGTCGACAGACAATTTATTCTTTACTTGAAGGAATATGCACTATTGATTACCACCAGAATAAGATATTTAATCATTAAAATGCAACAATTTCAAAGTGTAAAATAAAACACTTAAGTAGCATGAACCTCTTCTTAATTTTTTTGATCAGATTCGTCTGTTGTTTCACAGATAATTTAACATACATAATCCAGATAAATTGAAAAATCAATACAAAACCACTTTACATCATGAACTAAGTCAGTCACCCAATTTTTTATGGAACATAATAGAGTGAAGGAAGAAAACCTAATGCATATAGGCTAAATAGTCCCCCTATCAGATGTCTAGATGGGGACTACTGGGAAGGGTATATTGGTCAGGAAAGACAGATACAGGATAGGGACATGGAATGTAAGATCCTTAGGGTTGAGTGGAAAGCTGGAGAACGCCAAGAGAGAAATGGACATCCTGGGAGTTAGCAAATTCAAGTGGAAGGGAGCAGACGACCACTGGAGCGACGGATATCGAGTTATATATTCGGGAGACAACCGGAGGATCGTAGAGTAAAAGCAATATTGCCGTACAACGAGAAAATTCTGATGATGAAGTTGGAAGGAGATCCCACGTACACCGCGATCGTGCAAGTATGCATGCCGACGTCTAGCCATACGGAATAGAAGCGGCGCGGGAAGCATTTGCATTACTTTCGGAACGCACCCTGTAATTATAAATGCCATGAGTAGCTAAGTATGTGAAATAAACAAAGCAGCTATTTTGGTCCGAACATGCTGGAGTAAATGTTTTTTGCAAATGGTTCCGTGAAAACGATGACCACCTAATAGTAATGAAAGCTAAACAAACGATATAGATTTTAGCCATCAGCACTCAATGTCTACGAGGCATAAGTTTCCATTTAGAAATCGATCAAGTAACTGATATAGATAGCTGACAGCAGATAATCAATAATAGTTTTAACACGCGGGCAGTTTGAAAAATCTTGCCTATTGCGTTGAGCCATCTATGTAGTTACCCCTGTGCGGAATTAACATTTTAACCATTAGGTAGCCGAGTACTTCAGCCTAGAATACCACTTAAGTCACACTGAGCAATTCCAGTTCACATTCACATTTCTTCCTCTGCATACTGATCCACATATTTGCGGGCAATATTATACGCGTATTAAACAAGGAAAAGTTCCCATTAAATTTTCAATAAACACGTAGAATCATGAAAATGGCTGGTAAGGAGGTAACCTAAAAATACCATTTACTTCATTAACTTTGCCCATTTCTAATTGGAAAATTCTCCAAATATACAACTTGATCATGTATACATTTTAAATTTTTACAGGAAATATTACATTCACTTGGCTCAAAATTTATATTTAAATTACAATAAGTTAAGTAAACAATTTGCTACCTATTTACTAAATAGAAACTCCCTAAATTAGTTTGAAGGCTTACCTGGGAAGAGCGGAGACCTGATACTTGTTTCTGAAGGCCAATATTCTCTTCTTCAAGCTCAGAGTTATCTAAGAGAAGTCGGGTCTCCCTCTTCTTGGCTTCTCGAATTTCTGAACGAAGTGATCTTCTTTCCAGTTCCCACTCTTCCCTTTCTTTATGCAACTCATTGTTTTCAAGAAAAAATCTTTCACGTTCAGCTATCAAGCGCTCCAGCTCTTGTCTCATCTGAAATGCAGGTTTGAAAAAATTCCTTAAATGCATTAAACAAAAGACACGAAACTTTTCAATCACCTTTTTTTCTCTATATTGCAAATTTAAGCTCAATATTGGCACGAGTAACTTTTCAAAACAAAAAATGTTATCGCTTATACACTATAAAAAATCACCCTTTACAAAAAAAATTTAAAAAAAATTAAACATGATCGAAACCTGCGATTGAAAAAAATACGAAAAACGGCAACCCCTTAGGGAAACGAAATGCAAAACAATATTGCAGTTATTAATCTGGAAGCCTTGACGCAATTTCGAAACATAAACAGGGTTAAGTTTTACGCTATTTCATGCATTATAACACTTCAGCTTTGCAAAAATCTTATTTGAATTCCATAATTGCAGAAAGTAAACAAACTAAACCCTTAGTGAATAACGATCGTCGTAGCTTTGGCAATAAGCGGTGATCTCCGTACAACACGAAATGTTACCTATTAAAACGCCAAGAAAAATGACTTCACACAGAAACAAATAAACTTTCCGCATTTACTCTAAAAAATATCTCATAGATCTTAGGAACCACTCACTTGCTTTGAGTCACTCTCTAATTCTAATATTTTTGTATTCAAGGACGTCTTCAATGCAGCAGATTCATTAAGTAGAGACTCTTCCTGCTCGATACCTGTTTCTGTTGTCACTTTATGACTAGTTTGGAATTTGGCGAGGGCCTTTAAAAAGAAGAAAGAAAAGGATAAACACTCATATCTGTGATGTAAATAATGCCAATATATCCAAACAAATACTACCTCCTGAGTGATGTCCAATTCATGTTTCGCATTTTCATATAAGGCCTCAAGCTCGCCGCACCTAACCTCTAATCTACCTTTCTCAGAAAGTAACTCCAGTCCATATTGAGCAGATTGAACATTTTCACTACTAGCTTGATCTAACTCACGGCTAAGTCTTTCTACTTCACGCCTTAATTCATCTATACTTAGCTCCTCTACGATGTAAGATCCTTGGGAGGCCATCGTTTCTTTTATGGCACCAGAGATAAATAAACAGAGAACACCTCGACCTCAGGTCATATTTTTGGAAAATTTAAAATCCAAAAGTTGGGTTTTGCCACTTCACTAGGACTAGGAATGCCATGTATATATAACTATCGGAATGTCGACTTCTGACAACTCCGGCTCTTGGGACCGGAAGTAGCTTCACCTGTTTCCGCGTTACAGGTGAAAGCCATTTCCCTTCTCATCATTATATACGGAAATTACAACGTTATTTTCCGAAACTACAATTATTAAAATTAAATTTGTATAAAGTATTTAAAGAAAAATTATAAAAACGATAATATTTTGATCGTTACATTGCAAAAGCGGGAGTTTTAAACTACATTGATATTTCAGATTTATTAAAAGTAAAGTAGCTGGTGTTGTTGCGAAATAATTGGATGAGAATTTGAACAGAATGACTCACTTAAATTTGTTTTGGAATAAAAAGGAAAATCTTCCCATTTATGTATATATATTAATTACAAATTCATGGGCAATTTAGCAGTTCAGCATGTAAATATGAGATCAACTATCAATTCACGAGGTAAATAATGATATTCAATTATATTTAAAACTTGTAATTTCTCTCAGTTATGAGTGTGTAAGGTAATCAGATGGCCAGTTATCCTTGGGCATGCTTGGATTTTTGCTTATACAGCCATTGAAAACTACATGTACATACTGTATAAACTTCTAAAGGAGTATGCTTCGCATTCTCTTTATAGGTCAAAAGTTCCTACATTTAATTCATTAGATCTTATAGCACAAAGTATTACTTAATATATCAGCTATTTAAATTTTCGAATAGACATGTAATATAAAATGCTTTTCCAGTGGATTTTTTCTTTTACATCTCAAAAATATCCAGTCATTTATCAATGATGGTTAATCAACCAGTTAAGGTAAGTTTTAGATGGACACAACTTCTAAATGCCTAAATATCTTGTCTCTCCTGGTAAAACTCAATTCAACATCTTGTACTATCACAAACCCCTCTTATTCTCCATATACTTACTCCCTTCATTCTATCCAACATCCTAATGCTATTTCTATCCCTCCCTATTTTTCCTAAAAGTCTCCCTTCTATCACTGTCCCATTGCCAATTAATATGCTTTGTATCCATTTTGTCTGTCTCCTTAGGATTTCTTCCAGAAATTCCCTCTCCTCCCCCACTATACCCAGCACCTTCTCATTTGTTTTCCTTTCTGTCCACGTCATCTTCTCCACACCCATATTTCAGAAGCTTCCAATCTACACCTATCATCTTGCTTCCATGACCATGTTTCTGCACCATGCATAATCATTCTCATATCAAAGTTTTAATGGGCCTTTTCTTAACATCCTTACTCAATGCCCATCACCAATTCCCTCCTCATTGTAAAAGTTTCTTTGCCTAATGCAATTCTTCTCTCAATGTCCCCACTACTTTGACCATTTTCATCCAAAACACTTCCAATATATGTAAACTGTTCTACCTGCTCTAGTTTTTCCCTAATATTTTAACTTTTAACATAGCCTTTCTCTTTCTGGAAAATTGTATAATCTTTGTATTATTTATTTTTAATCTCATTCAATATCTAATGCATTGAATTTCCGATTCACTCAGCAATACTTGCAATCCCTTGGCTGACTGACAAAGAAGCTTGGTCATCAGCAAACTTGATTTTATGTATTCCCCAGACTTTCATTCCTATCTCCAATTCTTCCAATACCTCTTTAATCATTTCCTCAATGTATATGTTAAAAAGCACAGGTGATGATGGATAACCCTACATTGCTCCTCTTGCTAATATTGCCCATCCGGACTCTCTATCCCCCACTCGTACATGAGCAGTCAGACACATGTACAGGACGTGGATCAGCATCCAATCTATTCCTATTTTTTTGTAATATATTCACTCAATCAAATGCCTTTTCGAAATCTATGAAACACCAAATACATCCTGATAGTATTTCTTTCTATTACTGATATTGTAACCACAAAGGCATCACGCCTGTAATCATTTGCCCTGCTCTCCATCCTTTTGTTGATGATACTGAGAACCACTTTAGCCACTTGGGAAATCAAACTTATTGTTCTGTAGTCCTCATATGATGTAGCCTTTACTTTTTTTTGAAATAGGAACTAACACTGATCTCTTCCAATGTCTAAACTTCCTGGATTAGGTTCTTTACCATACAGTTCTTCTTTATATTCCTTCCATCTCTCTTGAATCTTTTTCTGTTTCAACAATTATCTTACCCAATTTACCTTCTAACTGTTAACACATCTTCCCTTTTTACTTCCCGATGGCAATTTAACCTTATTGTGTATCGCACCAATGTTATCCTTCCTCTGTAAACTTTCCATATCCTAGCACTGTATCTCTCACCATGCTTATTTTGCTCTATTTGTTACCTAACTCAGTTTATAATTCAACTCTTTGTACTTCCTTCTACCTAACTCGGTATTTACTTTCTTCTTTTCCCCTCTCTAGTCTATCTTTCCAATAATCTCATATGTGGTCCATGGCTTCCTTGTCCCATTCCTATTAATAGTTACTTATAGTTTCTTTTGCAGCTTATTATATCCCCTTTTTGATATATTTCCATTTTACCTCAATAGTACTCAGCTCCTTTCCCTGACTCATGATTTTCTCTACAGCGTGCTTGTACTCCTTCCCTGTCAATCTAATTAATGCTTCCATTCCATTTCCTAACCCACCTCCCCCATCTTGTCTTTTTGAATTGGATGCTACATTTTATGAATACTAAATTGTGATCAGAGCTCGCATCTACTCCCAGGAAACTGAATTGATCACGCTGTTCCTAAATCTGTGCCTTATCATAATATAATCTGATATCATTCCGAGTCACCTGGCATTTTCCATCTATACCTATGCCTCTTGTGGTGTCTACACTAAGTGTTGGTGATGACTAACCCATCTCATCCAGAATTCAATTGCTTGTTCCCTGTGGTCATTCATTATACCTAGCCCATTGTCCCCCACCTCATCACTATCTCTTCCTCTAACCTACTGTCACATTCTAATCCCCATTACTACCAAATGTTTCCCTGCAGGAATACATGCGACTATGTCCTCTAAACTGATAGTATACCCTATTGACTTCTTCCTCCTTATCATAGCTTGGTGGCATGTATACATGCACAATGTCTAAGTTCGTCGGTTCTGCTTTTACTTCTACTAGTAATATTCTATCAGTTGCTTGTTCTATGTTGACTTTTCTTCTTTGTCAGTTTTACGTTGCGCAGGACTCAACCCAAGTGGCCAGTCATGCCTGGCCATGGAAGAGGCAATGCTTCCGTGGTCATCATCTCAGGAAACCCTTGCACAGTAATTTAGCTATATATATATAAGGAGAAATGAAAGTTAAGCATAACATCAATTATATGATACCCAGCAATTTACTAAAAATGATTTTCAAACAAGGTAAAAGAAGACTATAATAAATGGCCATCTATGGTAAAAAGTGGAGAGATGAAGGAATTATAAAAGGAAGAATTAGGGGGCAGAAAGGAATGGAGAGTCACAAGGACTAGCTACTCACTGGAGAATACACTGATATTTTGAGAAGGATGAGATGGGTTTGTGAAAGACAAATGATATTTAAGGAATATGAGAGGGAAAAGGCAAGAAAATGAGTATTTTACTTGATGAATAAGCAGAACTGTCAATGCTACCAAAAGGTATTGCTTGGGGTACCTACCCATGTATTATGGTGCAAGATCCTTCTCTCAAAACATCAAGCATATACACATATTGAATACATCTTCCTCTCCTTTATAAAGAGTAACTCCTGCCAATTACCCTTACTTCCACCAGTACAATTGTAAGTGTCATGAGAATGCTCAAACCACAATCACAATATGACAATTATCAAGGGGAATGGAATTACATAAATATTGTCAAATTGTATCTAACATAGTGCATGTGAATACAAAATCATGGCTTCCTTTGCTTTTCATTTAATGTCAAATGATGTCAATTTCTCTAAAAATGATTTCATTTAAGATTTTAACTTGCTATTGCTTGGTTTATTCTGTGTTTGTTAGTCTCTGGAGCTAAACATAGGTGCAGTTTCAGTAATGATGAAGTAAGTCATGTCTAATCACTAATTAAAGGCATAGCCAATAGTGCCAGGAATAGGTCAGGACAGATCTACCAAACAATTTCGGGAATGATAATGCAAACAAACCAATGTTGATACATTCACAAAAATATACAAAAAATCAACCCTCTCCTATGCAATTGATGCCCAGGTGATCAGATTACACCATGTAATCAGCCTTAGATGAGTCAGGTAGAACCATAGGAGGAATTGAATTCAATAAAGACAAAAAGGAATAAATAGATACAAAGAAATGACAGCAAACATTAATGCCAACTTTTCAAAAATATATTTTTTAAACATGTATAAATTTGCAAAGTACAAACTGTCAGGAATGATTTTTCTGAATCATTCCGTTCATATTTACAGCAGTTAAAACTACAGTTGCACCCTCACTGTACATGTGTCATCTCTTTACAAGTTATTTTTACAAGGTCAAATACTCGTAGCTTGAGATCTTACACTACATTAGAGATTCTAGAATGAAAAAAAACTTACATTTAGTCAAACAAATTAATATTGTGCTTTCATTTACATTTAAATACATAATGAACAATGTTTAACAAATCTCCAGCTTATTGGTTATAGCTTCAGAATATAGATATGTACATACAATGCACCCTTACATTTATATACAAATAAACATGTGTCAACGAATTTAGTAACATTGCACTTAAAAGCTATATGGTATTTTACTCTTGACAAGCATTAAAATTACACTCACACATAACTGTGTGATCAGCCTTTGAAAATAGAGCATAATTGCACATTAATCAATGTGAAATTAACTACTTCAGTCAAAACAAAAAATTCTTAGAACACAAAAAGAGATTACTTTGAAAAAGCCTCCATTTTAGTTTCATAACAATGTGTTAAAATAATTATGCAAAATCTTAGGAGAAATGAAAACCAATTTATGCACAAACATATATATGTGTGTATATATACATTCATATATATGTACACACATATATACGGATGCATACATATAAAGACATTAATAAAATTAATATTCTTTTTTCAACTTGTTTTAACATGCTTTCCTTTTAACAAAATTAGCACTATGGCTTACATTACCTGCTATTCAGGCACTTAAATTAGAGGCCAATGTGCTGCTAGTATTCAGCAACACAGAAATACTAGATGTCATAAACAGCATCTTTACTTTTATCACAATGGTGACATAGATGCTATTAACCTGATAATTTAGAAATTCAGTTGAATTTTGAATGAAATAGAGCAGTGCTTTTTTATTGAAACATTTCATTTCTTTGTCTCATTCAGTTCATCTTATGTGCTCTTTACAGATGCCATTATATGGAAACGTAGTGATGGATAACACTGCTTAGTATTCAAACAATTAGTGACTTAAATGACCAAAATATGAAATTGAAAAAGTTATTTTTAAAATTTGTACACTCTCGCAATTGATGATTTAAATGTTTAATATTTAACATTAGTGTTTTGATATCGGCTGTCAGAAACAGTAACCTCCACAAGAGTATCTGAATTAGCAGTTTAAAATTAAAACAAGTATAACATAGTTAAAGTTTTCAATGACTAATGTATGGCACCTAAAAACTATTGATAAGTTCAACATTTATTTATACAATATTTAAGCCTCATGCATTAAAAAACATGCAGTATAAGCAATCATTATGAACTTAAGGAACTTACATTTCAAGAGATAATAGTCAATGACATAGAAGAAGATGAAGACAAAACCAAAACATGTAATCTATTCAAGAACATAAATTGAGCTTCTGATCAAAATTAGGCTTAGCTGTTCATATAACAGCAAAACTGAGGATGATTCATCAATTTTTACCAGAATCAGCCATATCAAAATATTTGTAATCAATGTTCCTCAAAAAAAGGCATTCAAAGTGGCACCAGATCTATTAAGTTTGACCTTGGTTGTGTCATAGTTTCTGGGAAGAATTCCACAATACGATCAAAGAGGCGAGACCTTCGAATGTGGCACTCACTCGTCGCTAAAAGCAGGACATGCTCATCCTCGGTCTCAACACCCTCTTTTGAATTTTGTGAGTGAGCACCCATTCTGCCACAGTCCTCTTCTCCACTCCCATCTTCATCTCGAAATAGCACAGCTGCCATTAACTGGAACTAACGATAAAGCTATTAAGGTTGTTTTCCTTTACCTAGCCATGTATTTAACACTAAGGCAAAGCAAAGGCATTTTAAGAAAGGAAGAGCAACTACTTAAAATAAAGAAATCAAAATAATTATTTAACACTTGATCAATATTCACATACATAGTTTATTACTCCCGTGGGTGTGAGATATGGATGGTGGGGCAGTGACCGCAAGAGAAAAAAGAAGTTTGGAATCAATGAAAATTGGTATTGCAAGAGAATGATGAAGAAAAAATTAAGATAACAAATGATTTCAAAAAGAGATGGGGAAAAAAGCATTAAATAAAAACAATTAGAAATAATGAGCCTATTTGGTTAATACTCTGGGGAAATAGTGCTTACTGAATATAATTTTGGCTACCAAAGTTTATTGGAAGTGCTAACATACTCAGATGCGATCAAGGAACATAGAACACAGGGATCAGAGAACAAGCATGCACCAAGAGTTTTGAAATCAAAGTAATTGACAAGAGACAAAGAGGTGAAACAAGTTTTGAAAAATTTTAATGCCACTCAAATAATCACAAAGATATTTTTAATTATTTAATACTAAGTGATGTTCAGTTTGCCATTCCTTTTGCATTGTGTACAATAGTCATGGAATATGCACATTTCATATGCACATTTCATATGCTCTATATTCTACCAATGAATATAGCCCTGTATTTGTTCATTGTTCTTTGTCCATTTTTTTTATAAAATGAGGTGAATCTTTGGTAGGCGAGCAAGCTGCATACCTTCACACAAGAAAACAAAATTTTAAATGAACTAGCAAGTGAATTTAAACTAATCAATAGACTGGGCAGGATGAACAGATTGGCAGATCAAAATATTTTTGAGACCCGATACAGACAGCCCTGCGATTGAAAATCTAAGATAAAATTGAACAAACCAGGGCCTGATTTACAACAATTGTAGCTAAAGAAGAGATTAAAGAACTACCTACTATTCACCAAAAGCAGTGAACATAAAATACCTCTATTTTGCTAGCTTACTGCTTTTATTATTACTGTTAAGAGCAAAAAAAAAAAAATCACCACGGAAACATTCTCACATGACACCTCCTATGACAAAGAAGAGACATCACTAAAATACACACTAAAATTGATTTGAGAGGTGAGATTAGAGTTTACTTCATACTATGACCCCAATTTCTCAAATGATGCACTTAAATCTGATTTCAAATTCATTTATGGAACTCTTTACTCAGTACCTTAAATGCTTTCACTCATCAATTTTAGAATACCAACATGACCTGTCTCTACACACTCATTAGACAATTTATCTCCAAATTTGGCTAAAGCATTCAGAGATTTAAAACCAAGGCTGACTGTCTCAAAAACGAGGGTAAGGTGAAAATTTCTTGGTCTGACAAAGAGATGGCATTCCTATCAGTGAAAATTTATGATTCCTGCCTGGGTGCACGTGTCATTAGTTCATAAGACAAGTTTCAACTTGTTCTCTCAAGTAGTTTGTTCACACGTATTGTTACAGTAGGCATATTTAGTGTTTTTTATTAAAATGGAAACCTTGAATTTCGTGTGGTCATAAGATTCTAAGTTTTGGATGGATTAACCCCTAAGGAAATTTATTTTAAGTTGACTGAAGTGCATGGGGACTCTGCTCCTTCAATATCAACCATTAAAAAGTGGGCAGCTGAATTGAAACATGGTTGCACATCCCTGAAAGATGACCCAAGTGAAGGACAGTCAAAAACATGGCACCAAAGAAAGCAAAGTTGATTACATCTGCCAGAAAGGTCATGGCCAGGGTGTTTTGGGATGCTAAAGGATCATGTTGATTACTTTGAAATAGCTACCAACATCACTGTCCAATGTAAGATGATAACATGAACAGCAGAGTAATTCTAGTTATCATTTAAAGGAATATTTAAGTGAAACTTACAATATGAACATGTGGTTACTTCATTTTCATGAGCTACAACACTTCACTAACCACAACCTGAAAATTATTCAAGAAAGTTTTGCCATGGTGACTGCAAAACACTTCATGTGTGATGAAAATGCAAGGACAGCATCTTATTTCTCTGTATTAATAAATGGATTATGCAAGTATTAATAATTTTAAAAGAGGGTTATTATGTAAAATGGAATTTATATTCATGATATTTAACAATTTAGTATTTTTTGCTCTTCTTCTGCCAAGTCGTGATGAGAAAAAACATCCACATAATTTACATCAAATATCACATGATTACAACTGCAGAGGTCAGCTGAAAAAGCCGAAAATCTAACCCACTTTAGACTACAAGATATCACACACATATGGCAGCGGCTTGCACAGTAATAATAGATGGAGGTAGAGTCATGAGACATTTGTTTTTGCTGGTTCTTCAAAATTTTGTGAAAATGCAACCCAACATTATCATCAAATAACTTTGGGACACACAAAGCCACTGCCTTAGAGGGTGATGCCTCTCTCTCTGATGTATGACAGAAGTTTTCCATGACATCCACATCACATTTAACCAGCAATTCTTTACACTTCTTGAAGGTATATGGAGTTTCTGAATGGTAAACAAGCAGGGTGTTAAATTTTTAAATAACCACTTTCATTGGCACGAGATACCAGAGTGATATTGCCTTTCATTGGCTTGTGGTTCGTTAATGTGCTCTTGCCTGCTGTCCTTTAAGCTCACTTTAGCATTTTTTCCTGATTGTCATATTTAAAAAAATGTTGTGGCAGTTAACCATCAGAATCTACAAGCTTCTTGAAGCCAATGATGAATGAATCTTCTACCTTTGAATTGGAGCTCACCTCTTCACCATTCTTCACAATGCTATGGATGCTGCTATTCTCTTAAATTACTAGAATCACCCATGGCTTTCCTTAAATATTTTTTTGGCCATTGATCCCGACTTCTTTTGAAAGAAGTTCACCAAAATCACTTTCATATTTTCACCAATGATATTCTTGTTAATAGTGTCACATTGCAATTGATATTGTTTAGGCAGTATGAGAGGTAACCTTTTAACATCCTTGAGAATACATATATACCCTTTGTATATATATAGAGGAGATAAGGCATCTCCTGCCCCGGAGGCAACACCTTTTCAAAGGCACCTTCAGTGTCGGGCGGGGAGGATTGTGTGCGGTAAGGATGTCAAGAGCTATGCCAGCGGCAGCATAGCTACTGGTAGAGCCTCCCTTGCCGGACAGGTCTTGACTGAACTGCCAGACTAAGTGTGCTTCACATGATAGGGTAGAGAGGGCTCTTTATGTGTAGAGAAACAAGCCTAAGGGAATAAACCCTGAATATAAATCCTGGCCCTCCAAGTCGGGGGTTAGGCGTAGGGCTAGCAACCCTACCCTTTAAAAAATTTGCTTGCTACATCTAAATGTGCCTCGGATAGATAAGAATGGAAAATGCAAGAACAAGAACTGAATGGAGGCATATCATAGTGGAAGCCAAGGCCCACACCGGGCTGTAGAGCTGCAGATGATGATGAGATAAGGCATCTATCTCCTCAGCTATGCTGACACCTCGTTCTCAATTTTCAATGATTTTATTTTTCATTTCTATGTATATTTTCTTATCATTTTCTTCTTGCGGATCTTTCTTCAGGGACATTTCGGCCAGGTTGTTTAACTTTGCAACTTTTTCTTCAAGGACATATTTTAAAATTTGTACAAAATATTACTTAAATTTAAACAAAAATTACCAATAATATGCCTGAACAGAAGTTTGGAAAAATGTGACACTAGCCACACTAAGATGCTAGTGGAACAAGTCCTAACACCAACTGAAGTAGCAGGGCCACAGTCATTTGAGAAATTCCCCTATTGTCTCGAGTCTCATCATTCGTAATGCAAAAAGTCACCCATTAAACGAGTCGTTTTGGGTGGAAATATTTTTGTTTGTTTTGAAAATTACTTGCTCTTTAAGCAAGGTTCTACTGTGTACTGACTTATGATGGTATCATGATCAACCTTGTGAAATTTTAGCTTGAAGGATGAGGATTTCACCAAACTTTATTATGGTACGCATGATTTCATCAATTATGTACCATCTTTATGTACAATTTCATAGTTGATGAAACCAGTCATACTGCTATAAATTTGGGTGAAACCTACCAAGTTTTTCTAATTCCTAGGGAATACTGATATATTCTGAGAAGAAACCCATGTTTTAACCAACAATTATTATATATTTATAAATTACATTATTTCAATGTCAATATACAATAAAATACAAGACACAATGACATTTTCCAAATTAATAGTTTTTTTAAATAGGGACCTTATTTTCTCAATGGATGTCTTTGGTGTTGATAAAATGAAATACGAGCCGTACTTACTTCTTTGGTTTGTTCGGGATCATTGTGGTCAACAATTTCTGAGAGAGAAGTCTGCAAATAGTTGAGAGCAGACATCTTGTTGACTGCAGCCAACTCCTCAAACCTAGGAAAAAAATTATAAAAATTCAAATGTGATTAAATACAATTTAGTTAGATTCAATTTAACAAATAATATTCCCAAAAAAAATATTGGATATTTTCATATATCAAATAGCAACATAATTCCAATGGTCAAATAGACATCAATCTTTTTTAAGATTATATGAATTACTCTCATCCATAATGTTCTAACAAGGGCACACAAACAGACACTGAGTAATTTATAATTGTGAGAATAAAAAAGTACCTATGAGTGCGAATCATCATTTTACAACGCTGCAGAAGCTGATTCTGGGTTGGCCTTTGAAGTTTGAGCTGCCAAAAATCATCAAGTCTCAATTTAGGCAGACATGAACGACCTGGGTTACCTCCAAAAAGATAATGAACTTTCTGGACAGGATCATAGACAAGCTGATGCGCAAATCTGGGACAGGGTTCAACATGTTGCATCCGACTCCAATAACGCTCTCCGGTGTTTTCATTGCGATATACACAAGACCTTAAAAAATAAAATATTTATTAATAAATAACCATGGAGTAGTATTAATACTTTTATTGGCGATACTCTTTTCTCCACACATGTTTCTCTGCTGAAAAACAATGAATCTCTATTTACTTACAATCTGATATGGATAACCTGAGTTAGATATAAAAATATATGAAATCAAATTACCTTCAATAGAATGAAACATTTTTGCCCAAGAATAATGAAATCACCATATTTGACAGCATATCAGACACACCAGTATTTAAGACACCCTCATTTTGACAGGGCACGCACAAGATGAAAAATTTCAAACAGTATGCGAGGAAGTGTGACACTCCACCAACTAAAGTTATACAGTATATACAGTAGCACTACATCGTAGTTCCTTTCAGTTCTTATGTTTCATAAAAACCATGTATATGGTAGTCTCAGTACACAATAACAGACAGCTTTGTTATGATCAGTTATCATAAAATACAATCAAGTTTTTTCGATATCTTGCTTGTACCATATTTTGAAAACACAGAAGCAAGGAAGAAGATATCCATGTAACATAATAGTGATGAGCTTAATAATAACATACCCAACTACAACATTCTTCAATTAAATAAAAAATATCATAAACCATAAACACAGTTATCAACCAGAAGGCCAGTCTTTATGGTGATGGTAGAGCTCACCTAGTACTAAGCCCAATGGCATGTGAAATTGACACATCAGGGTAGGGGAGGGTCCAATTCCATTTCCCTACTGAATAATAGATCGTAGCACTTTTCCAATTGATAGAATGTATTTTATGACTGGGTTTCGATGTATTATATCATTATCAGGTAACAAAATAAAGTTGTGTGCCGTCTTATAAGATTCCGGAAGGAGGGGAGTGGACGTGGTAGGAAATGCAGATAGGGGGGGAGAGAGGGGAGAAGGGAAAAGAAGGGGCAGGGGAGAGAGAAAGGAAGTGTTACAAAGGATAGTGAAAAACAGAGATTCGACCTTGTTAAAAACAGAACACACAGACTTAAGGTGCGAAGTGCTCCACTTGGGTGAATGGCAGCAGTCACCAATAACCCCAACGGCAGCCGGGATGACGCCAGTAGGCAGGCCGAGGGCTGAAGACCTGGCCAGGGGATTAGGCCCTTCTGGAAGGGTGGCAGTGGAATAACCCTCACTCAACTCACACACTGGGGGAGGAGGGGGGGGGCACTGAGGGAACTGTCGCGCGTGGTCAAAGTTTACCACGTGCTAGTGCTACGATCTATTATTCATTATGTTTGACTTCCACCACATCACGCCTGAAGCTACTCAATTTGTCCTTCCCCTACTCTGGTTTTTCACAGGTAATTCTGAAACCCTAAAATCCCACACCTAGGGTGAAGCAGAGAGTGCCCAGTGGCCTGCCTGGGAATTCAACCCGAGTCCCCTGATCAAAAGTCCAATGCTCTACCACAACCCCATACATAAATATTATGCAAAAGTAAATATAATGAAGTCAAAATACATAGTATAGACCATCGGGGGTAAAATAACATTCAGCACTGAACTTTAACCCATCAAAGAGTTCAAACCTTCACATAGAGATTTAGGCAATTTGTTGAATTATTATTTTGGAAAAAAAGGTGCATTTAATATACCACCAAATATGGTAATTATTCATAAAACCTGTAAAATGAAAATATTTCTAACATTACGCGAAACAAATGTTAAACTTAAAGAATTTCAAAATGAAATACATAGCTCTTCATAAAGACTTAAGTTACACATGACATAGATTATGGACATACATGCATGCATATCTATGGATACTTTTGTCCATATCCATCACTATGTATATATATGAATACTTTTTTTAAACATTTTTCTGAATCAATTAGACTTCCACATTTCTTCATATTATTATCTTCAAGCAGTGTTAATCTAAGTTTGAACATATCAAAACAGCTCCCATGCAAAAGAACTAATGGTAGATCTTAAATTTGAATTTCCATTTGGAATTAAAAGACAAGACTCTTGGGGTAATTGCAGAGAAGTAATATTATTAAGAGTAGAATACAGCTCAAGGTAAATTTTTGATGGATCCACTACACAGAAATGCTAAATTTATAAGCTCCACTCAATACTGTAAAACCAGTATTTCAATGTAAAATCATTCTTCCAACAGGTTTTTCGCCAAATCTACCATAAAACCATACTTCAACTCTATTATGAGAAAACCAAATTTGCACTTTTCCACAGATTTTAAATCAGTAAAAGAGTGCAATTTGTTTTTCTCGTTATGACAAACTTCCACTACATCTTGCCTGAATCTGTTGAATATACGCTTCAACTCCACATATTTCCTGCCTCCCTTCATGCCATATAATATGCCTAATTTTTTAAAATCTTCAGTATCAAATATGTAAAAACGATGGAGAGATAGCCGAGGTTGATCCTTTGTGAAATTTCATTTTAATGAAAAGGGAGTTACAGATGGAATTGCATTTCTACAGAATAGAATTTTTATTGCACACTAGTTTCTTTAGCAACACTTGCTTTTGCTAGAATCAATAGTCCAGATGATGCTACAGTGTAGCATAACTAGTCAGCAATAAAAATTCTATTTGTTAGAAATTCAATGTTATTTGTTACTTCCCTTTCATGATGTAAATACTACATTCCCTTGGGATAACATATATCCCAAGTGAAATATTAGAGTTATTACTTCTTAATCTGAAATACTCTCTAATCCAATATCCAACCTCATTTTAAATTTCCTGGCTAAGTTCAAAAAACCTCAGACTGAGACAGAAAGCTTCCCTATCCCTCACCCTGTAAAATCAATACAAAACCTACTTGTGGGTACTTTATCCTAGGGAGTATTATTTTAAATAATTGGTGTTCCTTGGGGCATCAAAAACTCTTTAATTCCTTCTTGAACACTTCTGTTATTTAAATGTTGTTTACTCAAGTTTTATTTACTGTCATTTAAAATTGGAGGATTCTACCCAATGGTCCTCCCTCACAACCTGCCACTGTTTTTCTTACAGCTATAATTTTAATGTCTTTAAACACAGTCCTAGAGCTTAATCAGGCATTACCAAAAGGAGAAATGTAACTGAGGAAAGGAATGAATTTCAATACTTACCATTGGTTGATTTTGATATAATACACCCAAAAGGAATTTTGTACATTGTCATCTCTTTTTTCTTTATCCTTGCTTAGACCCTAGTGGAGAAAAAGAAGTTTTTTCAGCAATTTTTAGGAAATATTTGGTGAAGATACAAAGATTCATATTAATGTACATACTGAGAGAACATATATTTCGTCAATTTCTGAGTCTATGGTGGCACGCTGAGTGAAACCAGCTGCTGGTACACGTCGTCCTTCAGAACCTAAGCTTCCAGAACTCTTGCTGGATCCGCCATCTGATAGTATCTGCTCCACTTCTCCTGTGTCCACAGCATACGTAAAAAAGTCGTTCAGGTGCTCCTTGCCACGCTGACCAGCAAATATATATAATTTGCGACTGCCCTGGAAATGATGCAAAAACCAAAGATAATTCTATTTTCATGTTTCATTTTTAACACTTAGTACCCCAAGTCCAATGCCAGTACAATAGGACATATGATACCCAAGGAGATGATGAATGCCATGGCATCAAACACTCGTATTCTCTCATGAGGCCACACCAAATGATATTGTGTTGTTATTATATACAACACAGATCCTTTTAACTGAAGCAATTAGAGGAGCAGTGTGTCAGAGTAATTGTTATTGCTATAATTTTGTTTAAGCAGTGATTATTTAGCAAACTATAATATGAAATTCTGACTACCAGAAGTGCAAATGTATAGTGGACTGCAATAAGCAAATTGAAATAATTATATTTAAGCACACGATACCGTAATTAATATCGTTCTAATAAGATGAATTACCATGAAATTTCAATCAGTGACAAACTATTTCTCATTAAACATATACTCTTGGTTTTGAAAAATATAGGTTAAATCATTTGTCAATTGCAATATTGTGTGATTTTATAATACCAGGTACAACTCCATGAATAACTGCTATTTGCAGAATTAACATTTCACATGCCCATTATTAGCTTAGTAAGAACAAATTTAATAGAAAAAACTGGCTGATTCAATTTGTTACCACAGTACAATTTCATATATTTTATTTATTACACTGAAAATACTGCTTTTCACACCCTACCCTGTAAGCCTAGTTGAAATCAAAATACACTCCTTTCATCTACCTCATCAATTTCAAAACCAAGCAAATTAATCTATATTGATTTCAAATCCTATAATTTGGAATAAGGAAATTTGTCATTTCATGCATGACTCTAAACCTTTTCACATTAATTCCTCCTCTCCAAACTAGGTTCTGGATGACTATTAGAAACCCAGAGCCACAAATGTAATTAATTAAGAGTGGTAAATATAACTAAGTGTTAAGAACACAGATGGGCTCTGGAAAAGGGTGTTACATACTGGGTGAAAGAGCATTGAGTGGCCAACTCGTGAGCGGATGGTGGGTAGTGTTGAGCTGCAACTCTCGCCACTCATACTTGAGTCTTCAGCAAGCTTCATCCAAGTGTTCGTTGGGATATGATAGGAAAAGAGTCCAGAGAAAGTTGGTTCCAGAGGTCCCATAGAAGACGCTGTACCCACAAGCCCAGCACAACCAGGACGATCATCTCCAGATCTGAATTCAAAATTAAGATAAAAATGAATATGCATGACTATGAACTCCCAACAAGAAAATTTTAATAAAATCCTTTTGAGTAAGTTTACATTCATAAATATATTCTGGTCTCCAGAAAGATAGAAATGCCAATGGCAATCAATACACAATATTTATAAATAGCCATCTTCGTGAATTTCCTGCACAGCTTTGCTCTATCCTAAGATGCATACACTATATTATGTATATCACAAGCCTTGCCAAATATTAAATATTTCTGAGACTACTACATTGAGGAAATTACTAAGAAATATGATGTAATGTGAAAGTATTCTCAATTTGGTCCAACCCTGTAGTCATTATTATTTATTATTATTAGGTAATCTACCGGTTAAGGTAGGTTTTTGGATGGACACAACTATCAAATAAACGTTTTGTGACTCCCCACCTAGCAAACTAATCTATATCAAGTACCTCTTCATCTCGGTGTACTTCTTTCCTCTCTTCATCCCGTCCAACATCCCTATCCTGTTCCTACCCTTACCTCGCTTGCCCAACATTCTCCCCTCTATTACCTTCTTTAACATTCCACTACCGCTCAATACGCCTTTCATCCATTTTTCCTGCCTCCATAGGATTTCTCTCAACAAACCCCTCTCCTCCCCCACCATTTCTAGTACTTCCTCATTTGTTTTCCTTTCGGTCCATTTCACCTTCTCCATTCTTCTCCACACCCACATTTCAAAAGCCTCCAATCTACGTTTATCCTCCTGCTTCAGTGACCACGTTTCCGTACATAGCTACGCTCCATATCAGAGTTTTTACGAGTCTTGTCTTAACATCCCTACTCAACGTCCCCGTCATCAACTCCCTCCTCCTTGAGAAAGCCTCCTTGCCTAGCGCAATTCTTCTCCTTACGTCCCTACCACTTTGACCGCATTGGTCCAAAACACTTCCGAGATATGTAAACTGTTCTACCTGCTCTATTTTTTCCCCGCCTATTTTAATATTTAGCTTAGCCTTTTTCTTTCTGGAAAATCGCATAACCTTTGTTTTATTAATATTGATTCTCATCCCATATTTATCGCACTGAACCTCCAATTCACTCAACAATGCTTGCAACCCCTTGGCTGACTGAGCCACTAATGCTTGGTCATCAGCAAACCTAACCGATTTTACGAATTCCCCTCCGACTTTCATTCCTACCTCCAGTTCTTCCCATGCCTCTTTAATCATTTCCTCTACATATACGTTGAACAGTACCGGTGACAATGGGCAACCCTGCCTTACACCTCCTCCTAACACTGCCAGCATATAAATTCCCCAGTTGTAATTACAATATTAATATTCACTAATTATTCATTTTAAGCTTCATAGAAAAAAAAGAGACAATTATGAGAATTACTGACAAAATTTGGACTTAAATATCATGTCATAAGTTTCAGATTAATATTATATAACTACAATATTATTCCTAATAAACAAATACACATCCTCACAGGAAGTGCAACTCTGTCTGTCATCTGTCAAATCAAATCTGTCAAGTCAAATCTGTCCAAAATACAGTGCTATACTAAACCAAAATTCAATAGAATAATACTGAAATTTCAAATATATTTCTCACTGCCAATTCTCCACATTGTGGACATCAAGAGTGAAATTTCAAGAAACCTTGGGAGATGCCGCAACAATAACTTTTAACGGAGTCATCCGCTAACATGCATTTCATTGCAACATTTTCAGAGCATAAAAATCATTCGCCTTGACCAGGATGATTTTTACGCTCTGAAATTGTTGCAATAAAATGCATGTTAGCAGACCACTTCGTTAAAAGTTATTGTTGCAGCATCTCCTGCAGTTTCTTGAAATTTGTCTAAGGTATAAACAACCTAAGTGTTTCAAATTGGCTTTAACCTCGTGGACTGTGGTGTGTCACGCATGACTACGAATGCCTGTGGCATTGTATGCATGGTATTTCGTCACAAAATCTTGTTCCTTTAAAAAAAAGCCCAAAAATTTCAGTGTGTAAGAGGACGCCTTGATAGCTTAACTGGCTAAAGCACATGGCTGGGTACCGAGGGATCCGGATCCCGGTCAAGGCAAATGACTTTTACACTCTGAAATTGTTTCAATCAAGAGTGAAGTTTATTTAATTCAGTGAAGTGATGGGTACCGCCCTCTACCAATTAAGAGTTACTTTAGTAAAGAGTAATTTGTGGGTATTTTATAATTACATGAGACTGGAGCTTTCCTATACTTTCTTATACTTTGAGCACAAACAAGCATTACCTTGTGAGTTAGAAAACATTGAAATAAGAAGTACATTATGTACTTCCTGTATCAGTGATTTTAGGCATTAATTATGGGAGCATTTTGGAGTTATAAATTTTCTGAATTCGTCATCATGTCACTCCTTTTAGTGGTGACATAACTTTTTTCCCTTTGTGTGCACATCTACGTGACATCTATAAACTAAAGAAATTTCTATTTTGAAAAATTAAGCAAAAAATACTTTTAAAATTCTTCTTACTAGTATGTAGTCTATTTCATATCTTGCAATATCCCCTAGCATCTTCAATGTGTACCTCCTTTATTGATGTTGTTTTAAAAGGGTTTTAGCTAATACCATATTCTTATCATTGCAGAACTCGATCAGTCTTCCTTCTTTGGCATTCCATTTTACCAGCCCAAAATTTCTGACATTGCATCCTTCTTTTCCTTCTCCTAAGACTGCGTTCCAGTCATATCATGAGATTTTTTCCCCCTCACCTGTCTGAGGACATCTTCCATTTGCTTGCACACTTCTTCTATTTCTTCTTCTGTATGGCTAGATGTTTGAATGTACACTTGGACAATTGCGGTGTCCATGGGCTCTCCTTCCAGCTTCAACATCAGAATTCTATCTTGTTGTACGGCAATATTGCATCTACTCTTCTGCCCCATTCTTTGTTCAGTATTATGCCAATGCCTGTGATGCTCCAGTTGTCTCCTGAGGTTATAACTCGATATCCATCGCTCCAGTAGTCATCTACTCCCATCCACTTGACCTCACTAACTACCAGGTTGTCTATAACCAGCCTTTCTATTTCTAACTTGGTGTTCTCCAGCTTTCCGCTCACTCCTAAGGATCTTACATGTCCCATGTCCCTATCCTGAATCTGTCTTTCCTGACCGAAGTATCCTTCCCAGTAGTTCCCACCAGGAGATGTGATAGGGGGACTATTTTACCTGTATATCGAGATGAAGAGGGGCTTGCTGTAGAGTAGGATGTTGAATTGTGTTTTGTTAGGAGAGAAAAATTATTAATTTTGTAGTCGTGTCCATCCAAAACCTACCTCAACCGGTACATTATCTAAAATAATTGGCAAATACTAATGGCAATGCACAAAACGTTGCAACAGGAGTTTCAAATATAAAGTTGAAATGTCCAATAGCAGTATTACTTTTGAAAAACAACTTGCCAAATATTTGCAACCATACTAGCATTAATCATAAAACAGTGATTTAAATTTCAGAAAAGTAGAAACAATATCAATGTAATACCCAAAAGTTGATAGAAGAATTCTGCCCCCAAACACATAAATGGTCTGCTTCTCCACGTCCATACACATTTGATGATCAAAAATCAGCTGTGGTCCACCCATGGATGCAGTGTCCTCTGTTATTAGAGTCCAATGATCCCTTTCAATATCATACACAAAAAAGTCACTCTGAAAATGAAAATATCAACATCAAATTCAATAAAAGCAAATAAGAAGATTGAAAACCAAACACTTCATTTACTCAAGTAATTTTGCAAAGAGCCAAATTCACTAATCCTTGAATTTGAATATCATATCCATTCCAAATTGTCATAGAAATTTGATCTACTTTCTTGGATTTGAATATTCATTAATGTATTGATTACTTTACAATGATTGATTTTTTTTGATTGATTGATTATTGATACAATTAAAATAATAATTTCTTGTTGAAATTCCCAAGCATTTATGTGTCTGAATGCACCATTTATTATGAATGATGGAGGAATGGGGGCAAATGTTTGTTTTTCTGGGATGAATTTTACTTTTAATACACAAGACTTTGCGATGATTTATAAACAATAAACATTAATTTATAAGAACAATATGCTTAAATCAGTGAATCAATCTTTCATATTCAAAAACACTCAAGAACACCATAGTCCATAATAATTTCAAATTAATAATTTATTTTTATATAAAGATTCTAAAAAGTTATAATATCCTTCATATTCTCCTTTAATTGACATCTTCTACATCAGATCAAAGCATCAAAGATAAGTGTACTTAAAGTAATGTTAAGACACCAACAATTCAAAAGAAGTGGAAGTAGTCTGTAAAATGGACATTTTCAATATACTGGTGTCTCCTCAAACATGTTTTGGTCCAAAATCCTTTTGATGAGAAGTCATTCAATCTCTTTAACAGAAATTCTTATTTTGTCAATAATGCCTGACATACCTAATAATTATATAGGTGACTTTCCCAAAATATTGGCAAAAACATGAGCATGCACACCATAAGGCAGAGATCACCTGTATAGCATAACTTTCATTTGAAATCTGTTACAGATAGTGCTGAATGAGTAGAAAAAATTTCTCTCAAAAAAGTAGATTTTTTGGTGCTGTAGAATCAACACATGAAAATACTAAGGTATGTACGAGTGAATAGGGTCTTGAATGATTAGTTTGAAATAAAAGCAAAATATTACCTCAGTTTGGTATGGTTCTACGATAGATAGATAGATGACTTCATTTGGGTGAAATTGAGACCTAATGGTCCCTTCTTCCATTTAACCCATATTTATACATTTTATATAAAATTTATAAAATACATGCATATATACACATAAATACATATCGACAGACACAAGTTCATTTCGTACAAATTTTCACATCGAAAAGTAAAGAAAAAGAAAAGAAATACATACACACTTATATAGATTAAGGACAGGGATGAAGAGGGACCTGATGTAGATTAGGTCGCTAGGTGGGTAGTTACAAAATGTTTATTTGATAGTTGTGTCCATCCAAAAAACCTACCTTAACCGGTAGATTACCTAATAATAATAATAGATTAAGGATTCACCTACACATACACAAAGTAAAAGACAGTGATTAGAGAGAAACACTAGGATAAGAAAAGTGTAACCAGAGAATGAGGTTTGTGGGGAGCTAGGGAGAACATGGCATTGCTCACCTAGAAAAAACCCAGGTGGGAAAACACCCACATTCTATGAATATATTTACAAAAAATTATACAAAATAATGTGGATTTTAGGTTCAGAGATGTGATCACTCCCATTTTTTAGAAAACCAATGATGCAATATTGGTGATTGAGGGAGAGAAAAGTTCAATAGTGGGTCCTGGATACCTCCAAAGAGGTAACGGAGATAATGAAATCAACGATAAATAAGCCCAAACAAAGTATTCATTTTCATAAGAGAATTGGAAAAATGATAGAAATATGAGATTCATTGGCAAAAAACTGATGAACATGGATGAATTTGTTCATTCTGAAGGAATGTTTATGAGAGGAAGCAGATGAGAGAAGAGAGCTTGTACATGCCAGTATAAACAATATGTGTGGAGCATAACAAAAAAATGAATGTGTTCAGGGAAAAAGAAATAACACAGAGAATAAGTGTACTTCTCCTCATATTATGTATGACAGTGAAAGAGTATAGCAGGATAAGTATAAATTTTGTCAATTTGATAACTGTGAGATTCTATAGGGGCATACACCATAAAATTAGGAAATATAGGATGAGGAATGAATGGGTCCTGAAAAAAATGGAAACTGAATGCAGCAGGAACTGATGAATATGAAAGAAATGTGCACAATTAGTTTCATATTAATGAAAGTTGAATCATCAAATAAATGCATGAGTGAAGAGTAAAATGGATTGACAGTAATGGGTAGGAAAGACAAAGAGTTAAATATATTTGAAGACTCTCAAGGCAAGAAAGATTACAAGTCTCAGGAGGGAATTTAATGGTGCAGGGGCTAATGTATTTGGGGTGCTTTGTGGAAAGCACTTTGAGTGAGTACAGCATCCATCAGATGGGATGTTAAACTACAGACCCCTTTGGCACCTTTTGACAAGAGTAGGCTAATGATAATGCCAGGTTTCTATCCACCCTTCCTTTCCCATCCATATCTAATGGCAAAAATTAACTTAGCTGTCAGTCACTTCGCCTAAATCTACTACTAAGTCTCAGGAACAGAAAAAAACATATGAAGCAACGCATGAAAGTAACAGAGGCAAATAGATGTTCAAAGACAGGGCAGTATGAAAGAGAGAAAGTAAGCAGGAAACCCATCATTTCATTTAAATACTTAACTTTCAGACCCCAAACTCCATTTCCTGACATTGTATACCACAAAAGACATTGACATGAAAGACATATAGGTAAGAAATCAATGAAAGTGAAGTTCGAAACCTTAATAAATAATATTTGCCACCTATCTGATAGTCCTCTGCCCAAGCAATGAGCCGATAGGCAATAAATAAATTTGAAATGTACACACCTTGAGATTTTCTGGATATCTGAACTGGCTATCTACATAATGCCCAAGGGTGAAAAGCTGCCGTCTCTCTGGGTCAAGGCAAACTTTGTGGCACGAACGTGCACTAGGCCCTCCCTGGTAGGCAAAATTCATTTAAAAAAAGAGCAAATATGATTATTTAAAGAAAACAACAACAAATCATTCATTTTTGTTGGAATAAATTCAGTAAAATATCACACCTGAGCTTCTGTATCCATTGAAAGCAATGTCCAATGACATGAAGGTATATGGTATGACCATAAGTCACTGAGATCTTGGTTTCCATCCCAACCACCAAATAGATATATTGTTTCTGCAGCAGGATCCATAACCATTTGGTGTCCACCTCTCATGCCAGGACGTGGAGATAGGGGTTGCTGCTTGGATGGGGAGAGCAAATTTGATTTGTTTCCAATTTCTACTGGTGGAGATGTTGGTGTGCTGATTTCAGAATTGCTCCCTGATATTGACATTGCATACCATGCAGGCTTATACTCTTGGCGTTCAATGAATTGAGAAAACAATGACCCTACAGGAAGACAAAACAAAACCATAAGAACATTAGGTCAAATACACATTAGTTTTCTAAACAATCATCATTAGATTCATTACATGAACAATTATTTCAAAAAGTTAAGTTAATAGAAACCACGAAGACAATACTGGGCCTATAAGCTTACTGCCTCATCTACTGATTCACACTCATACTTTTGATGAAGATTTAGCTTTTTAGCTAATTTTTAAGGGAACGTAAAATATTTTCTTCTTTTTTTAAAAGTTTATCAATGGCTCAAAAGATTGTGCTTTATGTCAGCTAAGCTGAATGGAGAAAAATAACTGAATGAACCAACACTAACTTGTAGAATAGAAAGTTTTGGTTAATTTTTCTCAGATTGAACCAATTTATAGTTATGTTTCATGTTATATTTCAGAATAGTTGCCACATTAAACAGTACAAAGTTATGTTACAGGACTACAGGGTATGAGATGCACTCAAGCATTCATATTTTCTTGTCCCAATTGAAGCTACATGACACATGTTAAGCATTTAAGACATAAAATGCCAACAAAAAATCCTTACAGGCTTTACTTCTTGGAAGTTTTGCATAATCATCAAATGAGAGAGAGATGCACTCTTCCACAGAATTTATCCAGGATTACAGAATTATTACGCTCTCTCTCTCATTTACTGGATATACAAAACTTCCACAATGTGAAACCTGACCCTGTAAGGTTTATTTGATATGCTAGTATGGCAGTATTTGGGAAATGATTTTTGAAGCTTTCATTTCCAGTGCAATATTGCTTCTCTCAACATTCTTTTCAACACCAAGTGCCTCAAAATTTGAATTTTTCCAGCTTACATCAAGATCCCAGTTACTCGGTTACAGCTCAAAAAGCAGTCTTTGCGATTAAACGCCTTTGGATGACAGGAGAATAAAGCTGTAGCATGCTCAACATGATTCCTTTTCACATTACCATTTCTTGTTGGACCAAGAACTTTCTCTCCACTTTCAGATTGTGGAGTGTTTGACATTCTTCAACAGTGTTAAGGAACTGGTGGGTAAAATTTCATGTGCTGCAATTGAAATAATCCAGTAAAAACTCAAAAGCCTTCAGCATAATGCTACAGTCTCTCAGAAGAAAGATTTTCAAACCAGAGCCACTTTTGTCTCCTCCAGAGATTAGTGAATTTACCCACTCAAGTGTTTTCAGATAGTGAATTCAATCTAATCAACAAGGGTCTCAAATTTGCAACCTCCCTCCCAAACTCCTCGCTAACACCCTCAATTGCTGCAGATAGTGAAGTCACCCTCCAGTAGGAACCACTAGCCTCAAAACAGTTACTGGCAGATGCCATCATGTCATCCCTCAATGCATCCCTTAGTATGGCCCCTACCTCATCCCCCCATCATTCTATTCTTTGGAGATGATGAGACACCATTAAAGAAGTCTTTTATCATAACAACTAATACAAAAAGCTCAGAAAGAACATTGTGTTGTGATTTAAAATAAGTGTGATTGTCTCAGCACTGGTGAGAAAAGGCTTTTGATAAAACCTAACTCCAAGATTACGTGGTCTTCCTAAACTACACAAAAACTGTGACCAAACTGTGACCAAAATCAGACCATTCCAGCAAGATCTTCCCCTGCCCACCTCTTAATAAACTAACAAAAAACTTAAAATAACTTAAACTTAACATCCTTTTCAGACAATACACTAATTTCACACCTATACACACCATAAAAATCCCTGCTGAACTTGATGAAATCATCACAGGTTGCGGACAAGTTAAACTCCCAAACATTCTTTTATTACCAAAATGAAAATGTTTACAAACTTTTTTGTATTAAAATGTTTGTATGATCATAAAAAAATTTATTCAAGTATACCCCACTTGCTTAAATGACAGGCTCTATTCTTGGTCTGAAGCACTTGCAGACTCATTTTAATGCATCACGGTCTTTATCGGCAAATGTTGTTACAATAATGGCTCTCACTCTCAATGACACAAGATTTGGATGTCTGGACTTTTTGGTGACCCTTTGGATCACGCACCACACATGGATTTAAATCTGGGATGCTCGGAGGCCAGAATTCTTTGGACCAAAACATAACAACTTTGTCCAATAGCCAATTTTGCACCTAATGACTAATATGGGCTGGTGCACTTTTGACATATTACTTTCCAGATATGATAGTTTCCATCCATGGCTTCACTATATTTGTCAAAACATGCCAATAAACTTCTTTGTCGACATTTTACCCTATTTTAGAGAAATACAGTGATATGACATCACCCTCAATGGACAACTAGCAAGTGAAAATTCACCAGAAATTTCATCCTGGGAACACCGGCGATATATTCAGGGTCATGAGCAACCAAACAGTCATACCTATGATTGTTTTTAGCATCTCCAGTAAAAGTTTTTTGTCAGAAAAACAATCAGATTCGTCCAGCAGGAATGTTTTTTAAGGAATAAAGCAGGTTGCAACGTTCAACTTGCTTTGCCCTGGCAGCTTGTGAAAGTATCTGTCTTATGTTAATCGTGTAAGACTTGTAACTTGAGGATGATGCAACCTCAAAAAAGAATGACAAAGGGAAAGTGCTAGGGTTTGAGTTACTATGAATCAATGACTCATGTCTTGGACCCTCCTCAAACAATGATGATGCAACCTTAAAAAAGCATGACTCAAGGAAGGGTTTGTGTTTTACTATGAATATAATAGACATGCCTTGGACCCTCCTACTCAAGATTCCTGACTATGCAATAGATAGGAAAAGAGCAGGCAGAACGTTTGATGAGAGAGCGAATACTAGGAAGAAAAGGAAATGAAAGAGTCCAAACTAGAAAGCAATGAACTACGGAACAGCTGACTGAGGTAACTTTACATTCTGATGATCTTTTTTTCAGACACAGATCATCTCTCAAAGGCATTGCTTTACATTTAGCTTACTTCCAAATAAAGAAGGGCAACCAATGCAAATGAAAATGAACTTGCAACACAGTAAATAGATAGCAACAAACATCTGCATAGGTGGTGAGATCCTTTGGAGATGGCATTAAGTCGACGACGACATTATGGGTCGATACTATTCATTTATAAAACAAGCCATGCTATTAATTAAGCTTTACTTGTCCTATCATGCAGATGATTACAAGAAAAGTTATTGGAAAAATAGACAAAAATCCCAATTCCCCTTGTGGTGAAACTCTGTGTCGAGCGTGGCTCGACATACGAGCTGCTGCCATTGCTAACCATGTCGAGTCACACTCAACATCCAATTGCAAAAGGTTAAAAAACAACTGACTCTTTCCAAACTTCTCTGCAACAGCAAAGATAACATTTCTGTTGTATAAAAATTCTGGCTCAACCTCCCTGTCTTCAAGCATTTAAAAGATCGCAATCACAACAGTGACTTTTAAATCAAAAGTAAAAAGAAGGCCTAAAATTGGACATCCTCAAAGAAATGGAAATTGCATAAGCTTCATCCAACTCAAAGTGTAACACTCTGCCACCCTACCTCAGAATTACTACAGTATTACCAACTATTGGTCACTGGTACCGACAAAATAAACAATTCTGTTTGAACTCCAACTTACTCCCACCCATAGTGACAACAAATGAAGAATAAAGAAGACTAATTTCAATGTACAAACCTCCTTTTGCAGCCTGTTCCACAAATTTTTCAGCGGCCAAGTAATCTCCATCACGCACAAGGAGGTTATGAAGATGAGTGATGATAGGGTCTTCCAAGCGAGGCACACCTTGCCCAGACTCCAGGGTTTCCAATGCATCCCAATGACCTCGGGAGCGCAGGTGCTTCATGCAGAGCCTAAGGGCTTCTCGTTCTCTAAACTGTTAGGTAGAAATGCCATCAAATGAACCTGAAGAATTTTTTCAGATAAACAGCCCTTATGCACACAATAACTTGCCTAGTTCCTATTCAACATTTAAATGCAATTTAAAAAATTATGTGGTTTGAAAAGGAATTTGCACATGCTTGTTCCAGAGATACGGCAACTGTGAGATTAGCCTCCCTACACTATTTTATCAGCATAGACCATTGGATCCCCTATGATTATACATTTTATCTCAGCTGCTTGTTAACACTAATAACACCTTTCCCATGACTCATTTTCAGCTCTCATTTTACAACAAGATTATCTTGCTTCACTTTTGGAAGGTATTATCATGACTAGGTGATCTATATTAATTGTGTAAAAGCTTAAATGAGTTTACCCCTCTCACACTGCCTCAAAATCTTATTAATGAAGACAGGAAGTTGAGAAACTTAATCATTCATGTATCCCACGCAATGTCTATCTGCAAGTAAGTTATCCAATTTTACCACCTATTTATCATGGGCCACACTATCCTTTAATTTTCATTATCTGTACTACACTTTAAAATATATACTAAGCTTTTTTATTCAATTATATGATATTTTCCTGGTTTTATGATATTCCATCAATTACATTTGTCTTGGAATTAGCTACACATAGAAAATATTATCTGGACAGCTTTTACCCATTATAGAGAAATAAAGATATACTCTTTTCAGTTTTTAATGCCTGCAAAACTCCTTTTGCTTCGGTTCTCTTTTACCTTGAAAAATATTTTCAACTCACTGGACAAAGATCCCAGTCATTAGATAATTTGAAATTTTAATGTAAACAAACTTTCATCGATGAAATTAAGAAAACAGAAACATAAAACAGTTTCTGGCGTAACTTGGTGGAAAATCTTCATACTGACTTTTAATAATCAAACCACTTTACTTTATGTGGAAAAGTAAAGTGGTTTGATTATTAAAAGTCAAAACAGAAACATATTTAATGAGAATCACCCCTGTAATTAAAGAAGTTTCATCTGGTAATTATTTTCAAAGTTTTTCGCCACAATCCATCTGCCTATGATCATTCTAGTGCGATTCGTTTGATATTAAATTAGTTTTAAGACCCACAAGTGTGTTATCCTCAAAGAACACTGTTTTGCGGGCAAAACCTTATCTAATTTTCAAAAAGTTATCTAATTATTCATACACAACTATGGGCGTCACTTAATATCTTACCAGGTTAAATGAGTGAATACATGGCTGCACAATGTCCCATGCATCTATGCCAGCAATTCGAACGAACCAAATGCTAAAGTTAAATGATGGACCCCAAGATTGTAATGGGGATATCTTAAGGTAACGGATAGGAAGTGGGCGTCCTCCGACAAACCTTCTCAACTCAAAGGTTTCCGGAGAACTATCATTCCGCAAGCCACTGAAATAAAAAATCGAAACATTATTGAAAGTGCATAAATGATTATATCACTTCAGTAAGAGAGTAATATCACTTTACCAACTGAAAAGGGGAACTTAGGTTAAGTGACTACTATTACCTCTCCCCAAATAGATGAATATATTTAAACTTAAATATTAACATAAAATGTATGGGTACATGGATAAAAGTTAGCTGCGAGGCAATTCCAATTTGACATTTACCAACATGACCTAAAAATGCACTTACCTCTCTAGCAATTCAATCATATTATCATCTTGCAAACCTCCGTACACTTTAAATTTTTTTAAGTTGCATACATGAGTTTTTTCATACTTTCCAAATGTAATGGACTCGACTAATGAGTATTTCTGAAGCTTAAGAACAAGGAACTGAAAAAAATTTCAAATATGAGAGATTGTTTTTAAACCAATAAATGTCTGAAAATGAATTCAATGTTCACCTGTGGGGGGTTGTTAGTGTCGGACGACCACCTCGAAGACTGGTCATTCGGTTTATCAAACTGAATATTCCTGATGGTAAATGGAAGCAAAAAATATTGATGAATAAAAAAATTATTTTCTGTGATTAAAGAACAATGTTTCAAGGGGTTAACACAACAACTTCATGCGTTAGCTTTCAGTAGGTTACATTATTCTAGAGCAAAAAGCACCCCTGTTGCAAGTATAGGATAATGCGTTTTGGCCACCTACGATGTTTACGGAACGGGCCAAGGCAACCTAAAAAGTTGATTCTAAGTGTCAACATAAAAATAACCTTAGGCTAAATTAATTGTTATCTAAGAACCAATGCTTTACTTACTCTGGAACGTAGGTAGATGAGAAACTAGAGCATTTGTGAACGGAATAACTGAGCTCTTTAGCTGATTCCCGTCGAAACGCCGCCATGTTTCGAAAATACCGGTTCTACCACGAGATGGTGTTCTTCGAGTTAAAGAGAGGGTCGCGTAATAACAAAACACTGGGAACAAAACCCTGATTTATTTCTTGTGATTCCTAGCCTTTCAGTGGCTAAGCGAAATATATACGTTAGCACTAGAGAAATACGTGCTTATTAACTGTCAATGTCACGTGAAATTGTGTTCTCGCAATAATCATCAGTCTATTGAGCTTGGATAATAGATATTAAGTAATTGAAGTGAGAAGAAACGGAATATATACTAAGAAAACGGATCAGATATTACCAGTTCTTTCTAGAATGGACTAATTTAGCACGCTACAAGCAAGCCTTGCGACTCTCAAGTCCATGGATTAGGTGTTCGCATGTCGTTGATGTCGCCTTGAATATCATCACCTTCGTTGCTTCTATTGTTCCATTTTTATTTTACAAGGCCATCGTGAACATGAAATCTCTGCGCGACGTGACTTGTAATTTTTTTTCAAATTTGTTTTTTGGACATACTGTGTAAAAACTAAAATATTTTGCCCTTCTAATTTTCATGCCTCGCTAGGTCAAACTATTTCAAAACTTGTAAAAGTCATTCAGTATAAGTCATCACAAGTTTAGTTTCTTTAGTTACGGGTGTAGTCAATAATACATTTTATTCTTTTTAGCTTAAATGGTTTTAATAATTGTTGCCTCCATAAAGCATAAATGAAATAAATACTATTCTCCAGATTCAACTTTCGTCTTGAACTGAAACACATGAGACTTTTTATTTTCTCATACAAATATAACGTAATAACAAAGTGAAATAGACGATTCACCCCACTCCTGCTAATTTTGATCACTGTGCACCAAGTGATTTGTGATGGATAAAGATTCCTTATTGTCACAGTTTACGGATATAACCGGTGTTGATACAGAAAGGGCGAAATTTTACTTGGAATCATCTGCATGGCGATTAGAGGTATTTTTGGTACTTAAATTAAGGTGGGAATATAATGGATAGAAGCTCTAATTGATAATGTAATTCATCTGCTTGTTCAGGTTGCGTTGGCTGCTTTTTATGAAAATGACGGTGAAGTCCAGCCTGCTGGCGACAGCTCTCCTGATGTGGAAGAAATACCCAACGTAAAACCTCCGGACAAATCCAAAACTAAAAGTCGCTCGACTACGTCCTCTCGGTTAGTGAGTGGTCCTTACGATCTTTCATCCTAAGATACCTGAACACATGAATTAATTCCTGTTCATTTCCCTCAGATTCGCCACTGTTTCTAGTCTCAAAGAAGCTGTGGAAGACGATGATGATGAAGACGACGAAGAGGGACAGGCATTCTACGCCGGAGGATCTGAGAGTAGTGGCCAACAAATTCTTGGTCCGTCGAAAAAAAAGCAAAAAGATATTGTATCCGTGATGTTTCAATCTGCTCAGGAGTAAGTAATCCTCAATTTGAACTTTGAAGTCCATCTGTCATAATGCTGCTCATAGTGTAATGCTAGTATACATGATGTTGAGACCGTGTAATTTAGCTTTTTGCTGTGTATATTTTGGGGTTAATACGTTTTTTAGGCAAGGAGCGGAAATAGTCGATCCAAGGAACCAAGCACACGGAAGTAAAGGAAGGGTTGCTACCTTCACTGGAACTGGTTATAAACTAGGTCAATCAAATGACGACACTGAAGGTTAGTCGGTTTCTGTGTTTTGTCAACGCCCATTTAAGGTGTAATTTAACTTTTAAAACCCTTAGAGATTTTTTAGTAAATTACTAATGGTGTTGTTTAGTAAACGTCAATATTAATGATTAAAAATCCCTATAGTTCTCTAATTTATTGATTCATATAGTATTTCGATGCAAATGTGGATAGATCGCGTCCCATAATAATTACCGATTTTATCCCAATTCTTGTCTCTTATAGCCTCTCACCTCTTCATTCCTACCTATACCTCCCCTCTTAGACCTCTCCTCTTATTTTACTCTTTTCATATCACTTTTGTCTAATGAAGCCAAATTCATCTTTTTTCTTATGTTAAATATGTTCATTGTGGGCCTTTTACCTTTGGTCCAACCTCAAACAGTCTATCAGATTTCATGAAGAAATATATGTTTGAATAAAATGGTGTGTACATAGAAGTAGGATGTAACTGGCAGAAATATTAATAAAAACTTAAATTTTTTTCCTCCAGTCGTCCATTCACCTTCAACATCCCGACAAGAGTCACAAACTGAAGTTACCTTAAAAATGTGGAGAGAAGGTTTTAGTGTTGATGATGGGCCACTTCGGCTTTATTGTGATCCTGAAAGTAGAGAATTTCTTGATGCCGTTCGACAGGGGTAATGCTATAAAAGTTCTATGTTTCTCCTTTTTTATCTTGCCTGATACGCAATGTTGAATAATCTTCCGTAGATAAAAATAGCCTTGGTTTTTGAGAGACCTTTCCATTCAAATTGTACTTTCTTGGACAAAATTACTGTACTAAATGATATTTTGTGGATCGTATGTTCTATAATTTAAATGATTTAAGATAAAAACATGCCCTTTACATAAAAGGATCCACCATAAGCAGTGGTGTTTTCATCTCTAATGGTACTTGGAAATCAATCAGGAATTGCCTTATCCATCTGCTGTATTTGAGGCACACTGTTTATCAATGTATGTAATATGAAGATGTTCCTGAAAATCGAAAAAAAAAGCCTCTTAAATATTTCCAGGATAACAAAATGTTTCCGTTGCATTTTTTATATTCGCATCAACCTGATTATTTCATTGTGATTGATTGCATTAGTGTAAAGGTTCATTCAGTCATGTGATTTAAGTAGTTTGAAGCAACATACAGAAGAAGTATAGATGGAATCATTCTTAATAATGGCATTGTAAAATTATTGTTGTGAAATAACACTATGTTGTTGGTAAATAACACCTACTAGAACTTTAAATAACACTATATTTGTTGAAGGTGTTTGCATACTTATTACTTTTGGTGCCCTTAGGGTGATAATACCACTTTTCAATTCAGTTCTACTTATTTTGAGGGCAGATTAACCAAGGGTACTCTATTATTGTCCACCATTAATGTTTCAAAACCAACACTGGCACTTTTAAAACCAAATAAGCAACTTTTAAAGACAAAAAGCAAGCAATGGCAACTAATAAAATCAGGGCATCTAAAACCATGGCTCCTATCACTAATATTCATCACTATACTGTATACCAACATATACTTAAATTATAGTCAATTGCATTAATACGGACTTCATTCTACCATATATTTTATATGGATAACAATATTTAGAAGAAATTATAATTTAGGTATCATAAAGAGGGGTGCAATAGTCTGGGAGTAGTGTAATTGGCTGCCAACCAGATGGTGCAGGTTCGATTCCGTGGGATGCCTCTGGTCAGTCTCAGCTAAGCTTTGTGATTTTTCAGTTACCAGGTCTTCCTGAGAAATCACATTTGGCACAGAGAAAGGAACTAACCCCCTACTCTGATCTGTGAATTTCACATGCCTCTCACTTAGTATTGGGTGGGCTTAACCGTTACCTGTCATCAACCATTGAGTTGATATCTATGGTATGGTGTCAGTTGATTGATAAACGATGAAATAAATGGGGAAAATATTATCCATTAATTAAGGTGTGTACATGTGTATGATCATATTTCAATCTTTGATTAACATCTTATAATGCTTTATAAAAAGGGAACTGCCTCCAGAATTGAGCCGTGGGACAAGGAGAGGAGCTGAAGTACATCTTAATATGGAGGACCATAGGCATGAAGATTATATTGCTAATAAATTCAAGGCATTCTCAGGAAAAGGACAACTTCTAGGCACGTAAGTGTCAAGTATATATATATATGTTGATATATGCAATTTATTTAAATAATCTTCTGATTTAACAATCCATGGTATTGATGTAATTTAAAGTTCATTGAAATTAATGTATGGTTGCAATCAGATTAGAATTACTGTAGTGTGGATGCTTATTTAGTGTGATGTATAAAAAGTCTCAATTACAATTTGTGGCATTAAAATGTACTACATGTTCATAATCACAAATTGCTTTCTCTTCCCAAAAGTTTGTGATGGCATAAATGTATTTATATCACCCCAAACTTGGTGTTGTAGCCAGTTAATTGAATGGCTGCAGCTAACTCATTTAAACTGATATTTATTTTTAACTTATACTTACTTCACCAGCATGATGGAAAGGTTAGGTAAAGAAAAATAGAAATGTATTGGCATGCAATGCCTATACATGTAATATGCAATTGTTGTCTTACATGTATTACATTGTCTGTTTTTGTAATGTCTCGTGAAATTAAAGTTTAATATTCATCTCTGGCTAGAGCCAAAAATCAGTTTAGTAATAAATAGTTTAAACAGGCTGTTGAAGAACATGTTAATTAATAGATGAAGCTACCATGCTTATTGTCACAAAATGCAGTAAATGTTCATGATAATTAGCGACTGAATTTGATGAGACAGTATAAAACTAAGCTTAAGATAGTTTTATACCCATCTCTGTTGGAAAATTGACTGTTTTATTTTTTCATTAATAGTGTAAGGGAAAGCTCCCCTGTTCATATTTATTTGGATCGTTTTTGCTTTACGTGTATGTGTTAGGTTTCTTGTGGTCATGATAACTGTAAATGTGAAATTATGAGATTTATGCTAAATATCTTGATCAAGAATATATAAGCAGAATATATTTGGCATATTATAATTATTTAGGATGGATGTGAGTGGTTTCACCTATTTTGTTAAGCATAGCACTGACAAAAATAAGCCTTTTAAAAAGAATGAAAGACATGTGAATTACTTATACATTTTATATATTTACATCTTTACGATACCTTGCAAAGGTGTGTTGGAAGGTGTTTAGGCTCTAGCCACACTGTATAACAATGTAATTATGCATAGAATATGTTTAATTTAAACTTATTAATTCTTCAAACATTTTTATTTTGCGAGATGATTATTATAGAACATGCATCTAGAGGTAGTTCAGGCATATGTTGATGGTTGCTAAGTAGAAACTGCTGCTTCCTAAGCAACCATGTAAATTGTGAACAGTAACTTTTAACAGAGTCATCCAGAAGTGTGCATTACAATACAACAATTTCAGTGTGTAACAATCATTTGCCTTGACCAGGATCCCAGTGAAGGCCAATGATTTTAACACTCTGAAATTGAATTGAATATCTTAGACAGTAAATACGATGCAACTTCTATTATTCAACCTTAATATCATAAAATATTTGATTGAACCACGTTCACATTGCTGCAATTAGATATGCACTGCAGGCCACTAAATTGAATCACATATTCTGCTGCAAATGTTATATTAATAACTTCTGCTGCTGAAGTTGAGTTTGATAAAGTTCTTGGGTTTTCTTAGAAAGAATACACCCATGTTTTACACAAACAATGTAACAGACTCTCGTTATTTATTTATTCTTAGTATCCTAGCAACAGCCCTAACAATGCCAATAGCAGTACAACACAAAACTTCCTGTGTTTATAAAATATGGCCAACTTCTTTCAACATGAGTACGATTGAATGAATTCAAAAACTGTACCTCTTATGCCATATCTGAATATATTTGAATGAAATTTTATATAACAAACCAAGTACAGTGGAACCTCTCTTAACAAGCACCTGGCATAGTTAATTCGCAAAAATAATTTTTAAAATGAATCTGGACAAGTGAAGGGATGAAGGTAGAAAAAGTAACTTTGTATTTCCACATATATTACTTCACACTACCATGGTTTTGATGCTGCACATCAGCATCAGGTGTTATGTTTGTCAAGTGAAGGGGGATTCCCAGAATGATTGTGTGCCTGTTGCTTCAGTTTATGTTTAGCTAGTTCCACTAGCATGTTGGTGTCACACATTTTTCCAGACTTGTGTTCAGACATTATTTGTGATTTTTTTTTCAAAGTTTAATAATAATTTGTGCATAGATTTACTTAAGTCCTCAAATAAGAGCCACAAGCATTGTTACTTAATTTGATTTCTTTTTTTGTTTTTACAAATATTTTGCATTGCATATTTGCATCCCAGGTTGTTTCATTCCACAATACAGGTAGATGGAAATATAAAGATGATCCACGATCATGAACAATGTATATATAATTTTCTTTGGATACGCTTTGTCCATAATTTTTTGGCATGTAATGCATTATCATATTTCACATTAATTTATACGATCAAAATAGTTTCGATTAACAAGGTTCTAGAACAAATAATGCTCGCTGTGTGAGGCTTTACTGGAGGTTAGAAGAGAGAACCCAGTCAGAGTCCCTGTTGCCATTCCTATATCAAGTGATATTAGATAAATAATTGCATTATGAATGGCAGATGTACTTGTTTGATAAACCATCGTGATCAGTAGAAATTAAGCAAACAATCGAATTTGGTTGGAAACTTGGTTAATTTTGCTGATTGTTCTGTGGTTAAACCTCATTGAGTTTACCCTTTCATTTAAAGTAGATAGAACTTTGGAATACTATTAATGGACTGAATATGCTTAACTTTAAGTCAATTTGTTAATTGTGACATTCAATTTGGGTTGCTTTTCATCAGTCAATTTTAATTTATTTTCACCACTTCTGTGATACTGACCTGGCCATAGAGATATCCATTTCTAAGGTTTAATTTTCTTTGGCACATTCAAGAAGTCAGAAATATTGGGCAAATTTTTACTTGCTTGCAGTTTTGAATACTTATTTTTAGCATAAAAATATTAACTTTTTCAAGACATTTTAAAAAAAGTCCGATTTTAAGTTACGAAAGAGAACTTACTGTCTAATTTTTTTCTACATACATTCCTCTCATACTTCTTTTGCCTAATTGAAAGTCATACATGCCTAGTGCTTCCTCATTTGATTTCCTATCTGTCCATTTTATCTTTTCCATCCTTCTCCATACCCACATCTCTAAAGCCTAGTGTTGCTTCAATGATCAAGCTTCCAAGCCATACAAAATCATGCTCCATACCAAGTTTTCTTAACCTCTTTTCTTAATGCCTGGCACACTGATTTTCTAATGTACTCAGCAATGATTGTAACCCTTTGCTGACTAGTTGAGTTAAGGTTGAACATAACAAATCTGATTTTATGAATCCTTCATTGCCTTGCTCTTTTTCATTACTCCTATGACATTGGTATCTCTTCCCTTCCTAAAACCACGCTGATCACCCCCCCGAGCAATTATTGGCCCTCTTCTCCATTCTTTTATTGGTGATTCCGAGTACCCTTTTTTCTGTGTGCAAAATCAAACTTATTGTTCCAGTCCTCACATATGGCTGCCTTTCCTTTTTGGGATGGGAACTAACACTGATGTACTGACAATTTCTGGACAAAATTCCTCTTCCACAAATGCCATGCATTAGCCCATAAACATAGTTCCTTCAATGATTTTCAGTGTCCTTAAGTAGTTCTGTAGGAAGTCTATCTATCCCAATTGCTTTGTTTGATTTCAGTTCTTTTTTTCTATCTCACAATCAAGTATGCCTGGTGGAAAACTATCCCCATCTACATAATATTTTCTTTCTTAATCAAAACTTTTAGGTCAAATGCCTTGGTAAATTTATAATTCATTGATTTTCTATCGTTAAGTGTTGATCTATTTTTAATTTGTTATGCATTCAGTATGTATTTGTTATATTTTATTCATGTCATTTATGTTAATATTTTAGTGTAGTACCTACAGTTATTGGGTCAACTAAGCCCTTGTCTGAACCTGACCGATTGGCCAATGAAGCTGCAGCAGTACAGTCAGTAAATGTTAATGAAGGAGAACCATCCACAACTGTGCAAGTGCGCCTAGCTGATGGAACAGTCCTTCAAGGTCGCTTCAATCACACCCACACTGTAGATGATGTGCGGCGATACATCACCATGTATCCTTTCTTTAAAATAATTACTTAAAATTTCCTATGCTCACAAGTGAATGTGGTGAAGACCATAAGCCCTTGTAGAAAATGGACTGTTGATCCCCCCCCACATAGTTAAGTTCCCCAGATACAGTCAAGGAATGTATGGTCAACATTACATTTCACAACTACCAATATAAAATGTTAAGCTTATTTTAATGAGTAGTTTGCATGGATTGCGTACATTTTTGGTTTATCATATATCCTCAAAATTTTTTGGAGTTTTAATTATCAAATAGGAGTACCTTTCATTTTGGCTCTGAAATTAATTTCTTAGAAAAGAGTTCAGTAAAAATGGTTTTATAGTAATCTTGGCTGTTCCATATAATTCAATCACTTATGCCAGTCCTGGTTTATCTTGTTGTAATTCTCCATCATGTACATCTTGTGTAAATGGTGTAAGATTCTCAACAAATACTGAAATCGACAAGTTTCATCTACTAATCTTACTTAATCAGTTTCCTGCCTACTTTTGTGCATGACTTAAAATTGCCCCGTATTGATTTAAAAGAACACAAAATAATCCATACTCCCCACCTTCCATTGTAACCATTCTTTTTGTAGAGCTAATTATCCCCCCAAAATATTTCAATACATATAAATCTTTAAAAAAATGTTTTCTTAAATGTAAACACAATACTCCATCCTAAGTGCACCGTGTAATTTTCTTCATGTTTTGCTATTCTGCTATGGTGTCATGTTCCCCACACATTCTTAAACCTAAATGATGATGATCTAATTAGAACTTCATGGTTTTCACAAGCTTTTAAGCATTTTATATTGATGTTATAATCTGATTTAACATTTAAAATAATTTTGATACAACTTTGTTACCGCAGTGTATTCAAGTAATATTGCAACGACTTCCTTAACTTTTTCATAGTGCTAGGCCTCAATATCAACTGACATCATTTACATTATTGTCTGCCTTCCCCAGATGTGAACTTACAGATGGTTCCAAGTCATTGGCTGAAGCTGGAGTGTTAAATTCGTCTCTACTTCAAAGACTGACTTAACGTATCTGTAATTCTATTAACCAATGATGCCACTCTACAGCAGCTTCGAAATATTTTGCTTGGAAAATTTTCAAGTAGCTCCATTCCTGCTATAGTTAAATTCAGTTCACTAAAGTATATTCATATTCTGATTTAAATTGTAACAACTATCTTCAAGAAATTGTAAAGAAGTTACTGAATTATGTTAATAAATTTTTTATTTTGTATGATTCTTTCATTGCTATTGTAGCTTTTTTAGTTACCAATAAGAAAAAGATTGAATGTAAGCTTCGGCTAGAATATTATTATGTTGTTGAAGTAATATTCCTGAAAACCAGCGTATTAATGCTATTAGGATGATTAAGTGGAATGCAACAAACTGTTGGCCTGTAAAAAGTGTCATGGTGATAAAAACAATGGTGTAATTAAAAACTGTAAGGTAAGTTTGCGGGTGTTAACTTTGAAAGTTAATAATTAACTTTTGTTTTCTTGTTTGGAAATTAATGGTCCGTCTCCTTCTCTGGAAAAGACCTGGTAACTCGTAAGGTAATTTATAATGCTATTTCATACATCTGATGAGACCATTCTTTGTCATGATCAAATAGTGCACTCCAATGATTAAATCATGTAAACTGCAGTAGTTTTTGAAGCATTTTGAAAACCAGACAAGGGAGGACTCAAGTGAAAATGTACCATTATGTAATTCAAATCAAGTCAAATACGAGTGAATCACATCATTTAAGGTATGCTATGGTGAACTCGTGGGTCGCGGTAGTCCAGGGAGTGTTGGACTACTGACTGGAGGGTCCCAGGTTCAATTCCCGGGCAAGGCACTTGGGGTACCTGCAGCTCCACGCTAGCTATGTGATTTTGCAGGTACCAGATCATCCTGGGAAAGGAACTGGCCCCCCTACCCTGATGTGTGAATTTCACATGCCTTCGGGCTTAGTACTGGGTGAACTTGACCGTCACCTACTGAACCGAACTTAGGGTTGATTACCCTGTTTATGGTGAACTCAAACATGATGATGATTGCTTGGCAAAGCTTCCACTATGAAATGATTTAGTCACAGTGTCAAATTCCATTGTCCATATGAAATCATCTGGTGAAAAAGTGTTACCATTTGGTCATTCAAATTTGTAATGAAGTAGTTACAACAGTAGTTGCATACAAAAGCTACATGCATTACCTTGTCATGAGGGGACAAAACCATGATTAACCTAGAAAATATTTCCATGTCAAATTTGGGAATTTCTTGTAATTAATCACATATAGCTTTATGGGTGACATAAAAAGCTTTAGCAATCAAGTGAATTTCTTGGCAGAATATTAAACTAAGCTCATGTCCAGTGCTTGAAATGGGAGATGGAAGACAACTGTAAACAAATAGAATTTCTTTATAATACATTTTACTTCAACTGAAGATATTATGATCAAATTGTTGACAATTATCCATTAGCTACTTTTAAAATTCCTGGCAAACGTATGCACGTTATTTGAATTACCAATGAACACGCACATTTCATGTGGATGGTGAAAGACATAGAGGGTGACACACTAAAGGGTGAAATACAGCAAGAAATTACTTATCACCACTACCATAACAAGGTGATGCTCTGGTTATAGGGATCACTTTTCTACCATGAACATTTCATCTCTAATTAATCCTCTTTAAGTTTACAAAATCCTTCTTAAATATCAAATTTGAAAGTTAGACTTATTGCATAAAAATTGAACTGTAAAAATCAAAACATTCATGCCACCACTTCATGAACAAACTAGAAATAAACCTCAGCTGCTGAAATTGTTCTAAATGGGTAGGGCTAATGCCAAGGAGAAAATGCAGATAATCATTCATACATTTAAAGTTTTTATGTACATGTAAATATATACAATTATCAAAAATACATGGTACAACAAAATTTTATGAGGTGAATTGCATCACAGACCAGCAAATTTTAATTATTTGAGAAAAATGTGCAATTTCTGATTCATTATTAATCAAAAATACAGGAAGGCATTGAATTTGTGCAATGACACTTCATAAAGTTTCAAAAATTTGATACATAACTGACATACATAAAAAAAGATGATTTACAAAGAATTAACAATAAGCACACTCGGAAGAAATGCTACACAATTGAAAATAATATCAGGCAGTCTAACATTTCATACTACCTGTTTCATCAGTCCAATACATGCCATGTACTACCCTTGACTATTCTTGCTAAAAACATTGGTAGAAGGATCAGTAAACAGAATACCTAACTGACAAATACATTTAAAGCCATCACACTGCTTTCATTGTAACATATCTAAATAACAGTTGATACTAGGCTAAAAGAAATTATACAAAAATCAGATCTAAAGATATTTCAGTGCTCTTTTATTTCAGATGATATGTATTGTCTGTAAACAATCATAGTACCCATTAGCAGCAAAGACAAATGTTATATATCAATAAAACACCATTTTTGCTAGGATTGAGTGTAAAATGTTTTAAAATCACAACATGAAGTGTCTCAAAGACAAAGTAACGATCACTAACTTGTATAAATACGATGCCATACATAAAGCAAACTATTGATAAGTCTATGCAACAATATATATATATATTTTTAACAAGAAAGCAGGAAACAGCCAAAATTTCCAACTTTGTAGTGGGACTAAAATTGAATGATCTTCAGCCTAAAGACACTGTTGTTTCGCAAAAAAAGTGGGATGTAGTTATCCATCCATCATTAGTGTATGAATACATGCACCAAATTGTTCTTCACAGACCCATGACAAAAACCATTAGACAGCAAATGGATGTAATGTGCACTCTTTCTACCAGACCATCTGTTCAGAACAAAATACCCTGCCCTACATTTCCAATGTTTAAGCTGTAAAATATGCCTAAATTAGAATGATTCATTTATGTAGTAATGATAAACTAAGTAGTGGGAAACAAAATCGTAAACGTCCAGTTTTGCAAACGGCAGCTCCACCATTAAATATTAAACTGACTGAATTGGACAATCCCATAATCAAAGGCGGCGATTCAATCACACAAATTAGAAAATACTGCCGAGAAAAAAACATTTTCTATAATTCCCAAGACCAAGATTGAGCCCTAATAGCAAAAGATCAGCTAATCCTTTTATCAAATCAAGAGATAAATTGGCACTTAACTTCAAATGCTTCAGTTCATACTTTTTATTCATATTGAAATTCACCATCACATTATATTATCACACTCCTTATCATCATAAAGTGTAGGCACTTGGAAATCCAATCAATATTAGAACTCCACTTAACAATTCTGTGAACAATGAAATCACTGCAGAAAATTCTATGAGCCAAAAAGGCATTATGATCTCCCCTAATTGTGTTTTGAGATGAAAGATTTTAAGGTGACCAACAAATTCTATGATTGTAAGTAGTGAAGCATTACAGGTCAATCACATGATTGCCAACAATGCATCCATTTGTAGGATGTTGAATAAATGCAAAATTAATCTTACAATATGCATTCTGAGGGCAATGAAAATTCAATTATTCTGTTTTGATACTAATCTAACCTTCAAATACTTATTTTGATATGCTTTTGGAAAATAAAAAAAATAAAAAATTAATTTACCTATTAAAGAAATATATTTCAAAGAATTAAAATCAATCATTACAATAATTCATACTATAAGTGTTTTCCATTATACCAAAGATAGCATGACACGGAAATACATAATATACTCAACTACAGCCCATGCCATGAATACAAGATTAATAATAAAAGGAATTCGGAGAGTATAGTTCACAGCTGGAATTAGAGTTCTTTCCTACTGTACTCTTTTGGCAACTTTAATAACTTAGTCCTGAGAGGATGAAACAGCTATGTACTCTGCCTTTACATCCTGATAAAAAATTTTAAAGAAATATCTGATAATAGGTACAGGCATACCTTTCCATTTTTCACTCCTTGTGCTCGTTTTGCAACCTTTAAGGAATTTCCCCGACTTTCTTAAGAATTAAATAATACCAGACTTTGCAGATTGAATGGCCTTGCAACATAAATTAACAATGCCATCAAGCTAATATATATATATTTGGACTGCCTTGATTAAACTAAAAACTGTGGAATTCTTTGAAACAATGCCAGAAAATGGGCAAATAGAATGATAGATTGGGATTTAAAATGGCTAAAATGGAAGGGTCATGAATATGCACTCGTAACAAAGTAAAAAAATATGATAATGACTTCATGGAACAAAATTACCCATGAAGAGAAATTAACTTAAAAAAACCCATGGGACTCACTAATGAAAGATGATTATTTAATGTTTTTAAAAGAATGATCACTTCAAAGGCACATAAATCCATCACAGAAGACCCCTCCCTATGTATGCATAAACTATCAAGCATCATTGCAATTTAAAATGATAGATATTAAAATATGGTAGTCGATCAATGACAAAAATATGTATTTCTTGATATGATATCTATGGAATATTATGCGCATGCTGTGATTGTTGTAATAACTTTTAAAGCAAAAGTTTAGGAAATGAAATTTTGAGGTTACTAAATTCTCAGAAGGAATGAGTAGTCTATTTTTATAAGGGCATGGTATACATGAAATTGTCTCCACTAAATTCTTAGCATTCTTTGTCATTCAGATAAAATGCAATACACATCTATAATCTCTCATCAGAGCTGGTTACAAATTTCCTAACACCACTGTATAACCTAAAACTGCATAAAATCAAAGTTTTCAATGTAATGGGACTAAACTTTGCACATTTCCTGAATTATCAGCTATTATGAAAACTATCAAAAAGCATTGAGAGGTAGGTTTGAACTCACTCAAAGAGATTCTCCATGAAATCCAAATGTTAGAAAAGAGACTCAAACTTTTATAGGTAACTAAGGCAAGCAACAGAAAATGTTTAAATCTTTCAATGATACATATTTGGCACGATGGTACAAATGGAAAACCTTAGATTTCAAATTTAATTTACACTAAATATCCAATGCACAGACCAGAATATCCCAATTAACATCTAATGACTCAAAATCATTACCAGAGTGTTCAAAAGGCTAATGAGGAAAGATTGTTATTCCTGAAGTATTTCCAGTTTTTTAAATAAATCAAATAGCAAGAAATAAAGTTATAGATGCTAGCTCCACTAGCTAGTTTAATTTAAATAAATCAGAAGATATTTGGGAACATTTATGGAACACCAAATTAAAAAAAACTAGGTACTTCGATACAAGAGTTTATTCATTGGTCATCGTATTGAGAATCTGAACTCTTGAGATAACCTTAAAAAAATTCTAAAAGCTATTATTCCTCTATTTTAGTGAAAAATGAATACCTGCACGCAAATAAATGTTATCCCCCTTGATTATACATGTGTGGGCAAAAATATAGTTGAAGAGAAAATATTGTTTATACCCTCCAATTAGATAAATGGAGAAAAGTAAAATCCATTGAAAATGATAATATCCAAATCCATATCAAATGCATAAGTAGAGTCATTTTATACGGTTATCATTTTGTTGCAAAAAATGTTCCAAAAACAGCATAGCCAATTTAAATAAATGTATAAGGCATGGAAAAAACACTAAGGTACATTATCCACAAAGCATATCTATATACAGCATGGAAATAAGAAAATGTGTCCTCGAGAGACTTTTTTGGTTTCTTTTACAACCGAAAACCTTGAGCAATAGTCATCTATGTATAGGGGCACTCAAATGCCTATCCCATGAATTGAAAGACTTTTAAATAGATAATGTATGGAACAAACAGTTGCAAATAATTTAACTTTTATTATATATGCAAAACAATAGTAACTTCTCCTGTCAAATATGAAAAAATACAGGCATTAATTATGATAAAAGAACCGTCACTTATCATAGACTGATCCTATTTTACAAAAACCTTCTATGTGGTGTCTCTGAAGAAGGAAGGTTCATGCATATCATAAGTACCTATATGCAGAACACATCTGATGGACAGCTTCAATGGTGTGTTTTCAGTATTTAACCATATAGTCCAAAGGAAGCATTGGAAGAGAAAATTCAGTAACCCTTATTAGCGTGAACAATTAACTAGAAAAATATGGCCAGTTTTGTGAAGTATGGAACTTTAATAGGAAATATATGAAAATTTAAAACACTTTCCACAAGTAGATTATATTATGACTACACAGTCATAATGGATTTGAGAAAAGCAAACAAAAAATCGTGGGTCAAACCCAATTCTTCGGCATTATTGTATTTACGAGAAAACATTTACCGTGAATTTGACCATAAGCTTTGGCAAATGATTAGTCCACATGTCATCTTGTGGGTATTGACTTCTAGTGACCTTTTCCCCTATATTTTTCATAAGACAAAGGAATACTCGATGTCCAGGTAAATATAACTTACCAGCACTGCTCTATTCATTACTTTTTCGACGTCACGTCAACAGTCCCTGACAAAAGTTGAGCTAGGATCACATAGGTACCCACACTGTAGGCTATTTTCCTTTTATCCACCATCATTTATATATGTGAGTACATCATTAATTTTTAAGGCCAAAATCCGACAATACAGAGAACTATATGTATCGTCTATTCCATTACATATCCAGAAATTCTCTTGGAGACTTAATTCAACGTGGCTTTTATGCCAACAGTTAAATTGTTTGGCACATTGGTGTATCTCCACTTTGATACCTGAAAATATCACTCAAATACTAAAAGTCACTTGTGCTGCAGAAAACATTCTCAAGCAACTTTCTGTGAAATGGCAAAATAAAACATTACACCACTTTTCCACCCCTTCCCCCAAGTTCCATTGAGAAGTTTGCACGTAAAGACGAGATGAAATGATGTGTAAAGCTATAAGTATGGAAATTACATTATACCCTGAGAAGCAAGGGTCAAGAACCAGGGAAATCAGTACCAACAGAGGGGGTTATAAAATAACTTGCCATTTAGATATTCTAATGCGGTTACCTTAATTACCAACAAAATATATTCCAAGGAAGATAGTTAAAAAAATTGGGAAACTTTACTGGTATATTTGAAAATTGCGATGAATAGTTATTATGATGGCTCAGCTATGCATGGAAAACCCACAACTTTTTGACCTAACCCTTGTTATGATGAAATATATAGTCAAGAAGCATGCTATCCTTCAAACATACATATAAAAAAGTATGCTTGTTGAGTGTGGTGGAATAGCATTTAATTCTCATCATAAAGAGAACAATATGACAAGGGTCAGGGACCATAAGTGGAATAATAGTTGTAATCAAGTTTTGCGTGATAACCGCCACACCTTAGCTGACAGTTGGCATAATTAGGTGATTTTTTGGTAGGTTTGGAATATAATGTACGTGGTGCATCCACTGGAAGCATCTGAATGAATGACAATATTCCCAATGCCTTTAACTAACAGCCAAGGTCAATGTGAAACTCTTCTTTAGCTCTATTAATATCACAGTCAGCAGGAACTCTAAAAATGGATCCTATAAAAATCAAGAGTGTTATAGTTACATTGTAATTTGCAAGAAACAAGGCCTTTGCCAGATAAACCTCAGTAACTTTTTTGCTGAGCTAACAAACCAATATGCTCCCCTGATATATCCCCCCGATATTTATATATGTTCCCTTGCGATACACAACGCTGACAAAAAACTTACTCATTTACTCAATTGACGTCCAAAATTTCAACGCCTCGTGCAAATCAGGATCAAACCTACGGAATACAGGATCATAGACTACCCGACCCTTCCTATTTCTTTTGCTTTTAAAGCACAATCCATACTGATGTAGAGAGACAATATCCCCAGGTATTTGTTGGGATAATGAAGACATAGCATGCACTGTCGTATACTTAGATGCAACATCTGACCGCCTGTGTGTTTTCTGCATGGGCAGCATTGCATAATTACTAAGCGTTTTTCTGTTATCACTGATTTCTGTGCAAAATTCTACCCGTGTAATATCAAAATTACTTATTTTACCCGAACCGGTGTAGTCATTAAAAAGGGACTGCAATGTTCGATGATAACGAGGCACAATATACTGATTCCATGATAACGTAATTACATACTTGGCGCCTGCAGCGAAGGCTCTTAAGGAACAATCTGCAGAAACTGCTGCGTCAACTTGCACTGTGCCTGGATAGGGAAAATTCCAAGGGACATTTATAATATTCAATCCTTGAAATTGTGGATTTCCATACACTACGAATTCTGAAACGCCTATCAGCTGGTGATATGCAAAAAATCCAACTGCTTCAGAATTGGTAATGAACCCTGGAACCGTACATACGAATATGGTTGCGTTCGACGAACTTCTTGGGGCAGAATTCTGAAGAACCGGGATAGTGGCACCAGGCAGATGTTCTTTCTTCAATGAAAACGCCACGTACTGAGGGACTCCCTTCTGAGTATCCGGATCTTTGCAAAACAAATATTTGAACGTAGATCCTTTCAAGTCTTCGGGGCGTATTTGTACTACGAAATAAAACATACTAACTGTATTATTCTGAACATTAAATAGAAAAATCAATAACTTTCCTCTCCTTACCATCACCATTTTTCGCTTCAATGTTATCCGCATACCACAATCTGCATTCTAGTGAATCTAAAGATTCACTCTCGTTATTTACCGCAATGGCCTTAACTTGCGCAGAGACACTGTCCCAAAAAGCTGAATACACATAGAGGAAGTTTGAAACCCTCTGCCAAGAAGCATATACCCCTACACCGGAGTTAATGCCTACTGGAGCCTGCAAACAACTTCGGCCGTCGTCCTGCTTAGATTTTTGCCCAGGATCACCGAAGAAATTCAGAACTTCAAGCACATACCTTAACCTATGGTATTCGTGCCGATAGAATATTAAAGCGGTGACGCTCAACAGAGAAACTACAATCAAACTTAATTGGTAATATTTTTTCATTTTCAAGTCACAATCAACATTACTTGTACCGTTTTCGATACACTGACGAACTGCCATCGGCGCAGTAATTGAATATACCACTGCCATCTGTCGGCATGAATTACGTGAACAAGTTGAATAACTCGATGCGCAACGCATTCCTATTCCTTATGCGAGTCGTGCACTTACGAATGATGTATAATTCTAAAATATTGCCAACACAAATTTCTCAGACTCATTCGGGATTTAGTCTACGATTACAACATAAAGAGATGAGGTATCTTTGTACACCACAGGAATCAAAAACAACATTAATAAAAAATATTTATTGAATAAAAGTTACAGTTCAAGCCCATCTATGGAATTAAGTGGAAAGAGCTTGATTCACTTGTCAATGCACTTCGTGAATTCAATTTTATTAAATATTAACTTCATGCAATTAATTTTTGAGTGCAGTTTTTAAAAACTCATCATTCATTCAAAACTTACCAACAGGTTCCAGGATTTGTAGAAAACTTACCAAAATTAAGGCTCATCTGGTCATGTCGTAAGATTCTGTTACCTCACCCTGCAATTGTGCTGTCTTTGCCAATAGTATCAGAGTATTTATCTGGTTCACAACACGTTATTTAACTACACTCCACTGAATCATTCTCACTTCCAAAACACATTTGTTAGCTATAAATTTTCTTCGACTAAATTTAAAATATTTTAAGAGCAAAAAATCTACTATATTTTTTTGAAAAAATTATAAATGCACTAACGGATTCCTAAAACCACGTGATATAAGTATTCTTTTTAATTTGCCTCACTCACTCACAACACTCACTCCAAAAACTCAACTAAGCTCCCAAAGTTAAGCTCCAAATTTTGGGCACGTAACTGCACCGAACTCTGGAGCGGAATTTTCTCAGAAACACAAGTTACACTAGAAATGCATAAATTTCCCTGCACTAGCCAGTGCTGACAAAAGCAAATTAACACTCGCCACACGTACTATTCACATGCACAAACTTTAAAGAACTTAGAACTTACACCGGCACCAACATTCAGCACTGCAACTCTTCCGATACCATTTTGATCTTACAAACCTGAATTATCTGTGAAATCAGACCCGTTAATATGACAACCAACTAATAAGGCTAAAAATTCAAATATTTAATAACAATTAAGTTTACTAATTACCAATATTATTTAAATTTCATCGAAACTATGCATTTCTGAGATTTGTTGTGAAAGGAAACACAATTACTCTTAGTCGAATATGACACTTCTAGCACTTCACACCTGAATTCGAACACTCATCCACTCACTTCAATTTGTACGACAGGGTAAGATTAGTGACGACTCACTTAAATATGGGATGCAGTAAGACAAATTTAATTTGTCTACAAGGACCTCTCTATTTATCACATTATGAATGCCTGAGTAACAAGTACCCGGGTATAAAGAATGATATCTGCATCAATACTGACTAAAAATTTGATAGCTAATGAAATTCTAGTTAAAGACTCATGGTTTCTTTAGTGAAAATAATAAAAAGGTAGTAAAAGAACTTAAGGTTCATTCTTTAAACCCAAAAGGGTATGCTATTACACAGAACTATAGAAACACCAGTACACTTTTCACTCTTACAAAAACTGGAACACAGATCACACGCAAGCACAAATCACAACTTTTATTTTTCTCTTCATGTCCTTATATCAAGAATAACAGTACCACTGAACCACTTCAGACCACTTGCACTCCACCCATTTATGAAAAGAATTATGATGATCTCAAAAACACTGTCCACAATACACAAAACTTATTTAAGAAACACAACCGTCCCATAAATCATGCATACTTCTAGCATTTGTCAGTTCTTATTGCTGTTGTATCCTTTTGTTGGAATTTGGAAGATGAGGAAAACAACGTGTTACAATATAAATCAAGAAAAACATTATCATCAATGATTGCTAATGTTGATGGTTGGGTAATTAGTGCTTTGGCTTTCAGGCGTGCTGTGGTTCAGAACTGCATTGTGATCCATGCTTGCCATTTCCAGTTGATCTGCCATGTGGACAGCAGAAAGGAAGAAAACCCTCAAATGAAAAAAAAGGTATTAAGACATGTATGCACAACTGGATTCACATCGACAATATATAGAAAATATTACAAAAGATTCTACACATTTGAGCAAATTACGATTCATAACCAAGAAAATATTTTCCTTAGATGCCATAAAAATAATGTGGTCCCTGGAGTCAGAAACCGTCAACTCACAATAGTAACTCAGCATGGGTAAAAATGGAAGCAATATTTGAGAACTAATTCACACAATGAAAACAAGAATTACACATCCAATGAACTACCGTCATGACACTAGAGTAAACAGATTTTCACCAATTTATGCCGTTATGTATTTTGTCATTAAAATGCAGGTACATTTGATAATCTTTTCTTTCTCATATCTTACGGAAACAGACACTGCAATGTTCCTATATGAAATAGGATACTGCACGAATAATAGACACTAGACCCCTGAAAGAAACCAATTACAACTATCATCGAAGTCGAAACAGCTTTCACCTTTTCATTTATTTAATGAAAAATTTAGGGGCACACATTACTTTGTGTCATTACTTTAAAACACCTGTACAATATATTACTTTTCCTATTACTCTTTACAGAGCAAATAAGTATACTTAAGTGTTTCAAGTGCTACATCTTATATACTTCTACACAACACATAATACCATGTAATAGCAACTGCAATTACCATTGCACATATTGTGGAATGGAACTCAATTATAGTTTCTATCTGAATCATTAAGGACTGTACAGTTTCACAAAAGAAAATTTTGCTCAAACCTAAATTATCAACAGTAACATATTTCCTGAAAAACATCTTGAAAAATTAAATCAAATCAGTTCCTATGACTAATAAGCTGTACTTCTTTAGCATTAGAAATTCTGACAACAAAAAGCATGCTTATCTAACATTATAATGAACCCCCTCTGACTACCACAATCACAAGGTGATCCTCTCGAAGGCCTTCTTCTGACAGGTTGGGCGCAGTTCGTCTCAAAAGCTCCACAGAGAACGGGCAAGGCGGGAAAGTATACAGCACTCCAGCTGCATCAGTTTCCTTGCTCGAGAGAGTGATCACCCCGGCAGCTTCCTTCAATTTTAGATATGACACTAAGTTTTTTAAAGGGCGAGCTTGGACTGCAGAATCTTCACCGGTTCCTGCAACAGACACTGTTGAACCAGAAAGTGCCAAAAATATGGCATGAGAACTCGAAGATGCTATACGCTTAGACACATCTTCGAGTTTACTTTGATCCAAGCGGAGGCGCTGGGTAATGCGTAATTGAGGACGGCCTTCTTCATCTCTAAGCAATCCCCCTCCCCCACCAGCACCTCCAACAATACTTGAATCCCCATCGGTTTGATGGAATTTGGCCGGGAATAAAGAGTTTTTCAGAATGAGAGCACCAGTCCAGGCAACTTCACTCTTTCGAGCAATATCAGGAAGGGACCTAGCTGAAGTGAGGGCACCATTTAAGTGCCTGTTAGACGATCCACCAACTCCCCTCCGGCCTTCCGAAGGGGAGTCACTACCACCTGATCGCGGCCTTCTCCTCTCCCCCGGAGACCGCGGGGACCGATCGTCACCATGCTCTGGAGACCTCGAGGACTGTCTCCTGGACCCTCCACCGGCACCCCTAGCTCCCAACACCTCAAAGTCACCACCTTCTGCGCCGGCACCTGTTGGTCTTTTGACCCAATCTTCCTCCCGATAACCATCTGCAGGATATGTCCCCCGGTAGCCCCCACCTCGTCCACCTCCACGTCTATCTCCCCAGGCTCCTCCACGTCCCCTGTATCCCCCGCCTCCCCCACGTCCCGTAGCAGCTGCAGTAGGATATGCATACTCAACGCCATCGGTCCATGCCTCGTAACCTGGTTCAAACGCCGTATAATCTTCTCTTCCAACGGGTGGGCCCCTGGTCCTAAAATCTCCAGCAGCAGTCACTTCTTCAGTACTGTAAGGTCTTGCTTTGTAACCGAATGCAGGCGTAACATCGGCAAAATCGACACGTAACCTCCTCTCGGGGCCTCCTAGTGGAAACCCTCGCATTTCTTTAACCGCAGCAGTGGCAGCGTCTATTGAATCATACAAAATATAAGCATGCCCATCTCCTTTTACATGATCAATTTTCTTAATTGCTCCAAACCGGTCGAATTCTCGCTCCAAACCAGGAATAGAAGTCCATGGACCAAGGCCGCCGACCCAAATTCTCGTGGTAGGAGTCACCTTACCGTACCCAATCTTACATTGAAATTTTCCAATGTACTGCCCAGAGAGCTCAACTTTTGCCCGGTGGGCCATGTCTAAATTCTGATAACGGACGAATGCATAAGCATTGCCGGTTCCTGGGGGTGGGCGTTTGATATCAATATCTTCGACAATTCCGTATCTACCAAAAATACGTCTAAGCTCTTCGTCAGAAATATTTATCTCAAGATTTCCAGCAAATAATGTTCTTGTTGCCAAAGGGTCATCCTCCGGTGGGACGTGATGCAAGTAGTTGGGAAATTTGTCTTTTTTATTTTCGTGCTTTTCAAAATGGGCTTTGTAGCCCCCATGAGCCCCACCTCCACCCCCATGCCCTCGCGGTGGACCGTAATGATGTGGTGGACCACCACCGGGAGGCGCGTGCGGCAAACCGTGATGTGATGATGGACCACGAATAAAGTCGTGGTGGGGAGGCGGTGGCCCACCTTCGCCACGTCTGAATTCACCTCCGCTTCTGTGAGGAATCCCTGGTGGCGGCGGTCCATAGCCTCTTTCATACCGCTCACTTGGCCGATGCCGCTCTGAAGGAATAACAGGCGACCTTTGGCGGTAATATCGGTCGTATTCGGGGCTTATGCTACGAGGCCTACTACGATACACATCGCTACTACTTCGACTGCTGCTTTCGTAGACTGCCTCAACTATGGCCGCCTTATCAAATAAAATAATTCTTGGCTTACTATGCTTGGCTTCACGTGCATCTTCATAACTTCTAAAACAAACATATGCCACCCTTTCGTCTAAGTCATGAGAAATTTTGACACTAATGTCACCGAATTTCTTATATTCTCGGTACAGGGTATCTTTGATCACATCATCGTTAGCTTTAGGATGCAGGGCACTCACACATAGAACTTTGTAGGTGTAAGACCTTTCAGAAACACCTCTGGAGCGGCTGTATTCATCTCTGTGTGAACTCTCCGTGGGGTATCGACCTCTGCCGGGGCTTGGTCCTGGGGATCTTCCTCGGCTTCCACGACGATCTCTTTCAGGAGTGATTCTCTCGTCCGAACTATCATCATATCTCCCAATGCTGGAACGTGATCTCTTACTGATCGGTGGGGTGTCACGATCAGAACTTCTTTTCATTTCGGATAATCAATAACAGCAACGAACCACAAATACTCCACAAATACGAACCCGTTAACACCACCTCAGTCAACGTTATAAAACTGAAGCCTAGCATTCCATATCCATCCGCGCTATTCACTCATTCTAACAGTGGCTGATTAAAACAATTCAATGTAGATGTACTTTTCATATAAATAAATAATAAGTACGTTAAAATAAATATGCTCTTTTATCAACATCAGAAGGGAGACACTTCATCCTTCTATGTGGATCTAGGTTTTACTGCGCATGAACTTCTTATTGCCTTTCAAGTTCACAAGCATACCAAAATGGCGCCTATTGAGCGGCGAGGTGTTATGGGGTAATGGCGGTTAACTGAGCGTCACCATAATTTATAGAATACGCTCCAGAAACTTATAAAACTATCGGAGTATCTTGTTTTTTTATGAAAATAATTTATGCACAAAAATAACTTTTAAAATGATATATTTGAATATTGAAAGCAATATGAGTTTCGTAGTGAAGACAAAAAACATATGAAAATTATTTGAAATGGATTGAAACATGTGTTCATAATTGTTATACGGGTTAAATTAGCAACGTCATTTTTTATAAAGAAAACATATTCTTATGAAATCTATCTCATTCAAACAAAAAAATGAGAAAGCCGAAAAATGCGGTTCGTTCTTACGGTAAAGGTTCGTGCAACAGGTATGTAATGGCGAAAATGCTTTCCCAAGGAAAGGTAGTACGGAAAGAAACCCTATTAAAGGGAAGTGTGATCTCTAGAAATGGTCGTAATCCTGGCTTTAAAACTACCAAGAAGAAAATATGTCCTCTAGCGTATCCTTATGAAAAACAGCGGTGGCTAATAAAAGATATGGCCCTAGAAAATTCAGCGAACTCGAAAAGGAAAATTCCTTCGAAAACTGACTTAAGTAAATGGAATGTGAAAGATATTCTCTTTGATGACCAGTCTACCGTAAGTGGTGCACTATTAGATTGGAAGAAATCAATGGCAAAACGTAGCCCTAAATGTTTGGGCGTAGATGGCCAACATTGTTTAGGGTTAGCTTATGGATTTGAAAATGACGGAGAATTAATGGGACACCTAAAACCCACTGTAAAAAGCAATAGTGACCACGCAGAATTCCATCATATTTCAGGAAAGCGCTACCTACTGATACTACGCTATCCTAGTCGATTACATTTTCGAGGTGCTTTATCTGTTACACCGATTATAGGGTCCACGTCCTTTTTAGGGTATGAATTTTTCCCTGGTGTGAAGTCTCGCATAGTATTCTCCCCTAAAGGAACCAGCCCTTTATATTTGCAGGCTCTTGGATACATGAATGACGGTGGTTTTGAGGTGAGAATTGTTTATTATTTTTTAATATTGAAACTAAGGTAGTCGAGGTATGTACCATTAATTTTTCGCACATTTATCCAAACTTCAATATTTTTAGAGGATGCCGAAATTATCTGGTTTGGACAACAATATTTTAAGAAGGATAGGGTTGCGAGACAGTGCCATTCTCATTGAGCCAGCTTCTGGAGACAAGTGGGAAAAACTTTTAGGCTGTTTTGTTGAGACGCTTGATTTCAATCCTTTAATTCCAAGTACAATAGATACGGATCATAAACCTTCTGAATTGAATGTCGAACTAAATCTTGGAGTGAAATTCGTCCAACCTGGGGAGTCTGTTGTCTCCAGTCGTCTACATGATGAAACTAATGAGTGGGATCAATTGTCTGAAGCAGTGCTAAATGGAGGAGCAGATCAAGGTAAGAGTTCTCTTTTTTGCCTATCAATGGTATAACTTGTTTACAATTCAACACAATGTGTTTTTTTCCCGTATTCATTGAATAATTTCCCTTTTGGCGCTATATTTAAATAATTGATGAAAATGGGATTGCAGCTTTTCTTGGGGTAACCTCTTTTAAGGTATTACTAACTTAATGTTATGTTTAAAGTTGAAAATAAAGTAAGCCACTGAAAATAGAGATTGGAAAGCTAAAGGAACCAGGAAAAGGTGAAGAAATGGAAAAGTTGAATGTAAATGGGATAAGAACTGCAGGTGAGCAACATGGGAGAATATGAAAAATAAGCAAAAGAAGCAGTTGGTGTAAAGTCCTGGTAGAAAATAAGAAAAGAATGGATCCCAGGTAAAATGAACAAAATGGAGAAAAGAAGGTAGAAGAGAATATTGGAGACATTAATGTACTCAGAAGAGAAACAGATAAGGTGAAAAGAAAATGGATGAGTGACAATTGCTGTGATAGAATAATTAGATGAGGAAGGAAGATATGATGTGATATATGCACACAAGCAAGAGACCTGACATTTAATGGCAAAGTAAGAAGAAACCCGGTGTCGGCATTAGCCTGCTCTTAACGAAAGGCGCCAAGGGGTCCGCAGCTTAATGTCTCATCCGACGGACGGCACACTCAAAGTGCCCACCACAAAGCACCTCAAGTAGGGATCGGGATACCACTGAAAATATCTGTAGCCGCCGGGTTTCGAACCCGGGCCCTCTTGGTGGGAAGCCCATACGTTAGCCACTGCACCATCCCGATCCCCGCTTCACATTGGACTGGGACATGCGAGCTTTCTTTGGTCGTGGAGGATGTGGACCTTTCCACTGAGAAGACTGGGCCTTTGTCTCAACATCATAGCCGTAAACCCAGGTTTCATCACTGGTTGCAATGGCTTTAAGAAACTCTGGGTCAGCATTGTGTCAATCAAGGAGTTCCTGACAAATGTCCAAACGTTTTTGCCTCTGTTCATCAGTCAGCACTCACAGGACGAATTTTGGTGTGACATGCATCATGCCCAAAATGTCTGTCAAAATTGTCTGACAGGATCTAAAACTAATGTTCACTTCCTTGGCTATCTCCCTAACAGTTAAACGGCAATTTGCCCGCAACAAATCATTCACCAATTTGACATCGTTGGGGTCTATCAAAGCGGAAGGCTGCCCTGTTGAATCTTCATCTTTCGAGGTTCTGCCCAATTTAAAACGACTCTACCACTCAAAACACTGGCTTCAAATCATAGCTTCCTTCAACTCTTACCTTGATCTGCTCCTCCATTTAGCACTGCTTCAGACAATTGATCCCACTCATTAACAAAGGCTTGCATCATTCCAAATGTCTCCGTAGCCCTTTTGCCAAGTTTGAAACAAAATTTCACTCACACATGCTGTTCCTGTAGCTCCTTCATTGCTGCAGTTGCACGTGGCGACAAACAGGTTAAGACATGTATTGCTCCTGCTGTGTAATGACTGGATGTAAACAAACACAGCACCTCTCATTTTTGTCATCAAAAACTTGTCGCCTAATGGTGCACTGTCTCTCGTTTCGATCCGTTGAACTGTTTGCCAAGAATAAAATCAGTCCGGTCCTTTTTTGATCACACCCTGTATCTCTTTGAATTCCTCATGGGATCTTCCCTTCTATTTTATTTGAACTAATTCATTGTACCTTAAGGTATGTCTAATCATATCGTGTACTTCTTGGCCATAGAGTTCGCCATATGGTCCTATAATTTTTTTCTTTTCTACATACTTGTTCCTCACCTTGTCCATTTAACCTTCAGCAGTCTCCTCCAGCACCATATTTTAATGGCTTCTATTCTTTGCTGGTCCACTTTTCCAATGTTTCATCACCTTGATCTGTAATGTGCCATGCTTCGTGCAAATTTTTGTCAAACTGCTTCCTTAAACATAACAGTTTCAGGCTTAACTTTGTGGAATTCCTTCATGATGAGGGTAAAGAAAGAAACTTTGCACTTCCACATAAAGATTCAATGCTTTACACGACCATGGCTGGTCGACATGGTGACATGCCGAAAAATTTTTTAATGTATGTCTTTACGTGGAAGTGCAAAGTTTCTTTTTTTTACCCTCATCAAACTGCTTCCTTGTGTCTGACCATAGGTTCTTTGAACATAGTTGTTGCCGCTTCTTCATGAACACCTTGGCCTGATCAATTCTTTGCTTGATGTCAGTCAAACTTTTCCATCCTAAAATATACTGCTGCACAGGTAGATGAATGATTACACTTGCTTTAGTTTCACTCCTCAAATTGTGATGTATGCCTTCCATCTTCTATCTTTTATTTGCTCGGATTTTAGTTTTCATCTTGTTAATGTTCATATTATATTCTCAAAGTACTTGGTCTTTAGCTTTCTGAATTATTTGTAGGTCCTCAAGTTTTTCTGCTCTTACTACGATGCCATTTGTGAACTGGAGCTTTTTAATTTTACCACTATTCACCTCGACTTCTTTGATGCCCAAATGTTGTGCTTGTTTTGTTGTCTCTTCTTGATTTGATTTAATATTGCTGTTGAGTAGTTGCAAACTTGTCTCATTGTTTATTTTGGCTTCATTTACCTCTTTTTCCTTTGCATGGTTTTTACCTGATTCTTGTGATGATGGATTATTCTTCTGTCATTATAGTCCATAAAAAGTGTTTCTAGTAACTTAACATCTTTTTCCAATTGACATTATTGAAGGCCTTCTCCAAGTCAATAAATGTCACATATAATAGCTTGTTTACGTTTACCATTTTTTGCAACTAGTATCCTCAAGCTGAGTATTGCCGCTCTTGATTTGTTGGTTTTTACTGATTCCAAATTGGTTTTCGGTGAGGCTTTATTCTCATCTTTCCTTCTATTCTTCACCTAATTATATAAATAAGTATTTTTAATGTGTGATACAACAGGCATATGTTATTTGTTCTTCTCAAAGCCCTCTGGTAGTGTTCCATTATTGTAGTTACATTTGCTTATTCCAAAGAGAGGAGCCTTGACTTTGACCCCAAGTGTTTTGATTATTTCTCCATTTTGTCAACTCCAAGCATTAGTTGCTCAGTCAGCCAAGGGGTTGCAAGCATTGCTGAGTGAATTGGAGGTTCAGTGTGATAAATATGGGATGAGAATCAATATTAATAAAACAAAGGTTATGCGATTTTCCAGAAAGAAAAAGGCTAAGCTAAATATTAAAATAGGCGGGGAAAGAATAGAGCAGGTAGAGCAGTTTAAATATCTCATAAGTGTTTTGGACCAATACGGTCAAAGTGGTAGGGACGTAAGGAGAAGAATTGCGCTAGGCAAGGAGGCTTTCTCAAGGAGGAGGGAGTTGATGACGGGGATGTTGAGTAGGGATGTTAAGACAAGACTCGTAAAAACTCTGATATGGAGCATAGCTATGTACGGCGCGGAAACGTGGTCACTGAAACAGGAGGATAGACATAGATTGGAGGCTTTTGAAATGTGGGTGTGGAGAAGAATGGAGAAGGTGAAATGGATCAAAAGGAAAACAAATGAAGAACTGGAGATGGTGGGTGAGGAGAGGGGTTTGTTGAGAGAAATCCTATGGAGGCAGGAAAAATGGATGAAAGGCGTATTGAGCGGTAGTGGAATGTTGAAGAAGGTAATAGAGGGGAGAATGTTGGGCAAGCGAGGTAAGGGCAGGAACAGGATAGGGATGTTGGACGGGATGAAGGGAGGAAAGAAGAACACCGAGATGAAGAGGGACCTGATATAGATTAGTTTGATAGGTGGGGAGTCACAAAATGTTTATTTGATAGTTGTGTCCATCCAAAAACCTACCTTAAATGGTAGATTACCTAATAAAAAAATAATTGTCAACTCCTTACCTCTTGTTGAGGTGAGATAGTACAGATAACTACAGATTTACTTCTTCATTTGCACATCAGTACCATATGGTATAGCTGCTGTATTTCCTTTCCATAGTTAACGGTGCTGTTGATGTGACATGAATTCATTCCTACTTTACCATAATCAGCCTGGTTTGGACTAGCACAATCTGACGTGAATGTTCCATGTTCTGTGGGTGTCTTGTGCATAATGCAGTATGTGCATTTTGCACAAGGCACATAATTCAAAGTGTGCATTAAATTTTGTGATGTGTGGAATGCAGCCAAAAGCTGACCTACACACTATGCAGAAGTGAAAATTTTATGCATGCAAAATGTAAGATATTTTTCCTCAATTCTTAAAAACTCATAAAGATTGGGTCTATAGTCTTACCAAACCAAAAAAAATTGACCTTATAAATCATAATTCATTGTTGGCTAAATGTGGAAGGATGGACATATGAGGTGTGGCTTATGAATGGCCCAGATCCTATCTCCACAATCACTCACAGGTTTTTACGTATGTATTTATTATTTGCTGGAAATACACTTCCAATCACTATCATACTACCCAGGGCATCAGGGTAATGCTCTTTGGTCCACTTTATTATTGATTTGTTATTAGGAATTATTTAAACCGCTCTGGGTATATGGATATAGTGTCATGATACTGTAGCAACCAATCCACATAAAATATGTATGTACTTAAGATCAATTTCCAAACAAAAGAAGTTATAAATTAATGGTACTTATTTATTATAGTATAATGAGCTTAAATTCATTTCTTTATGTGCATATCATTTTAATTTGAGTTATTTATTCTTCTATTAGGCCCAATTCGCTTAATGGTTTTTGGTGGAAAAGGTGTAGGGAAGTCAACATTTATGAGATTTATGGTGAACCAATGGTTATCAAGTTCTAATGGAAGAAAGAAGAGTGGGCGTTATGATTTCAGAGAGAGGCGTGCTTTATTTGTTGACTTTGACCCAGGGCAATCTGAATTCGTACCACCTGGATGCATATCAGCTACTCTAATATCTGATCCATTGTTGGGACCAAATTATACTCATCTCAAAGATCCAGAAAGGTTTGTATTGCTCTGAACATTATAATATGGTTTTATTTCAACGAATGACATTAATTGCAGCCTTTAAATCATTAAAGTTTTTATGGAAAAAATCAATAAGTAAATGGTTTCACTTATGAAGATGGATATAAAAACTTAATAGTTTCCATTTAAGATATTTAAGTAAGAATGTAAAGATTACCACATAATAGGGTGAAAAAATTCTGTAGGGTTTGGGATAGTATGAGGGTTTTCTTTGACAGTGAGGGCAATAAATAAGGTGTAATGTGGACAAAATTAACAGCAGTGAATTCAGGGTGGGGGAAATCTAGTGTCTGCATGTTTCTGCGTATGTATATGCGCCCTGGTGGTGAGGCAATGATGAATCCTCCATGTGAAAACTTAATGTATATAGCCACTCTAAAGACATGGGTTATCTTAAGAAAATATTGAAAAAAACATGGCTTCATCTTTTGTTATTTATGAACTTTAATTTTATAGCAAAAGTATTTACAGTTCATCAAAGTCTTGCACAGACAGTGTGGTTTAACTGCACATGTGATATATGCTTGTGTATAAAACAAAATATCATGCTTTGGTTATTTTTGAAGAACATAAAATGAACCACGCATCGATATTACATGGGCATACAAGAACTACACCAGCGCCTACAAAAATACATCAACCAAAATGGTGATTATGTTGAAAAATAGAATTTTTAAGCTTTAAAATGTTGTATAAGTTATTGAAAATGTTTCTTTCTATTCCTAAAAAATTGGAATCCTCAAATTTAGGATTAGCCTTGTACATACATAATATTTCTCTGTGTTGAAACAAGCCCATGATAAATTCGCAGCTGCACAAAGCAACAAGTGAAATAAATGGCTTTCCAGCCATTTCTTCAGTCTTCCATTGGCTTATTTTTGTTGAAGCCTTCACTGTCTCTGGAAGGCACTTAGTGAATTGAAGGAGAGTTGCATCTCTGTACCCATTTTGTCTCACAAAGTTAATGTAAATCACAGTCATGTTTCAGCAATTTACTTTGAAAAAATGTGAAGTCTTTCATTAAGATTAAATGATTCTAGTTTTATCAAGTAAATTTCAAAGACTTGTCTATGCTCTTTGTCGTTTAATTTCAATTTGTGAAAAAGGCAGTTTTATGGTAGCATTCTTGGCCCTTACGTTAATTACTTTGTTTATTATTACCTACTCTTATGTTCTTCTGGGATAGAATTACTCTCATCTGTACCAGTGGTTTCAAAATTTTTCAAATTTAAGTTCATATCCTTAAAAAGATTTATGTGCTAAGATTTGACCTCAGTAAAGTTCAAGGTGTTAAGAGTACTTGGGACTCACTCTCTGTTCTATCAAGCCCAAGACATGAAATGAGTTATGTATCCTTCTTTATCATCACCTTTGAATTCCTGATTCTTCGTCAAACTCCTGTTCAATTTACCAAACACACCAATAAATACCAAAAAGTCTTTTCCTATGAGTGGAGTATTTTAAAAAGCTTAGGTCAAAACTGTCATAACATGACAGTTTTGACCTAAGCTTTGTTGAGCAAACCCAGAGATGCATTAAAATATTGAGTCAATCCAGAAAAATCATACCATTTTGAAATACTGTCTTAAATTTCCATCCAGTAACAGTCAACTAGTTCATTTTAAATAGTTGTTGCATTGTATGTTGTCTGGTATGTAAAGTGTGTGGACCTGGAAAGTTATCAATGATAATAATATATTAGGACTGGTTGGGTGGGACTGATTTAATAAAGGAGGTTTTGTAGGTTTTCACTTGAATAATATTTTGTTGGAGTAAATGAACCAACTTTGCTGTTTCCAAATAATTTTTTGCTGCTCACAATCATAGTTTCTTATGCAGCAGCCTTTCACTGTTGCCTAAGTTTGTATTTTTCACCTTTTTTTTCCATTAAATCATTCAATTTATGCTGCTCTGATGAGGAAACTACATAGGAAATATGAACCGTATGTTTATTGAAAAAAAAACAATGGAAAAGAGGGAGAACACAAGGGATTCAAATGGTTAATTACTTTAAGTTATTCTAATTTTAGGGGATGGGGATGAAATTGCTGTTGTGGCCCTCATCAAGCAAAGATTTAGCAAAATAGAGTTTTTCCCATTGATGTTGATTTGGTGTTCTTTCTTCTGAAACTTTCTAAGATAATAGCCTTATTGTGTGTCCACCTATGCCAAATGTCTATAGTTTCTCGTTGAATCACTCATTTTGCTTCTCTTTCCATTAAATGTGAAGTTATAGGTGGATTTCCTCAATACGTTAACATTACAGTTACAAACTAATCCAAACTGTAGAAACCATGTTGTGAGCCATAGATAAGATGAAAAACTTTAAAGGAGCTTTTAAAATATTTCTGAAAAACTAGGAAGAACAGAGATTCATCAATATACCAAATCTCCCTTCTTATTACACCTACTATGCTGAGAGTTTTTGGGTTAAATATTCTCTTATTAGTAAAGATTCAACTAAGAAATAGACTCATTTTGGCAACCTAGAAATATTTTCTTTTCTTCAAAAATAACGTTTCCGCCTTCACCCCCAGTACACAATCTCCCACTATGGTTCTTGTCCTGCCCTAGAATTATATTAATCAATCAATCAATTTATTTTTGTCCAAGGATTTGTTGTACAAATATAGGACACATCAAAGAAAGCATAGAGCTGCAAATTATACTTTTAGATATTCATCAACAGAGTAGAACATATACTTTAACAGATATTCGCAAAGTTTTTTTTTTTAATGGTGACATTTTATTGAGAATCCTCGCATTGTCAGTTAACTTATTAAAAAGGATGAGGTCGAAGTGCTGAATTTAAATTAATTCTTACAAATGATTGGTGCAGGTTTTTTAGAAGTCCTGGTAATAAGGTCTGTAAATTAAGGAATGAGACTGATTTCTTTTAATTTTTTGATTCAAATATAATTACAATTTTCTACACTTCCACAGCTTGGAGAGCCCTGAGACCGGTTTCGCGGCAAAGCTTAATATCCCCCCACCTTCTCCAAGTGGTTCAATCCCACTCCGACCAATGATTGGTGGGGAAAATTCAATTGCCTTAACTTTGGAGTATATCCTGTATATACATAGGCACACACACACATGCATACATTATGGAATAGGCAGAATGTGAAGCCTTTTCCTGAGGGGGCAGGGTGAATTAAAAGAAACTTTGCACATTATTCAAACATTCCTTTTTTTCTATTTTGAATAATGTACTGGCTTTTTGTGAGAAATCCTAGAAAATGACCCTGTACATTGCATGTGAACTTTTAACGATTTCAATTAAATATGGTAAATCAATGCTTTGTACATCACTGCATTACTCTGTACTTTGAAGATACTTTTAAATTGTAATCACAGATTTTTATTTCTGATAATATTCTCCTTTCTTTTAGAATGATTTGTATCGGCGATTTAAATGTTGAAAGATGTCCAGATTGGTATTTAAAATGTGCTGATGAATTACTTAAGTTTTGTCGCTCCAATCCAGCTCTTTGTCAAATTCCATGGTTTATTAATACTATGGGGTTCTGCAGAGGTAAGTGAATGAGTTCTTCACCGAGGTGTTATGTTACTCATTTTTCCCTGTAGTTATCAACCCTGTGTCCTGAAACACTTTGTTCACATTTAAGTAGTTGCATTTGAAACATATTTGGCATCTGAAATGAATGATTTGGTAATATAATGGTTTGTGTTTCGTCCACTCTTACCAGAGGTCACTTCTTTACACATACTAATCTTAGTGGTGTCCAAATTTACAAAAGGATTTTTGTCAATTTCATATACAAGTGGCAACAACAAGTGTTTTATTCAAATATTGTGACCATCATATTTAATTGTGGGTTGAGTATCATCTGCAGAAGGCTAAAGAAAACATCGAACAGTTTTCCAATCACTGCATTGGGTGCCATCTAGAGAGCTTTTCAAGTGCTGTATGCCATTCATCAGATGGAACAATGACCATCCCTTTAGCACCTTAGATTAATATAAGCTAATTCCATTGCAAAGCTAATTTTTTCTCCACTCTAACCCTTCATTCCACCTCTACCAAATTACTCACATATCCCCAATGGCAGAAATAACCTCAACTGTCAGTCACATCCCATATTTATTACCACTACTGAGAATGTTTTTGAGCTTGACTTAAAACTAATAATGTAAAGAATACATTTCCATTAAAAAATTCAAAGAAGTGCGGGTGATGCCGTGACAGTATCTTTTAACAGAGTCATCTGTCAATGTGCATTACAATGCAACAATTTCAAAAAAAAGTAAAAATCATTCACCTTGACGGGTATTTGAACCCGGATCCCTTGTTGTTTGGCCGAATGCTTAAATCAAAATTTTGGATTGTAAGAGGATACCTCAGTAACTAAATTGGCCAAAGCACTCGGTTAGACATAAAGGGATCTGGGTTTGAATCTTGGTCAATGCAAATTATATTTACTGTTTGAAATTGTTGCATTGTGATAAATTTTGAATCATTAGTTATAAAGCCTGAGACCCTAACCCCAAGATCCAAGTTTGTCTTTGTTCTGATGGACCTGCAGTGAAGCTAATTACTACTCCTAGTATTGTGATTATGTAGATCAGTACTTAAGGAGAAATGATGCGAATTTGTTCTCCACATAATATTTTTTATTAGAATTATAGGTAACCATAACTTTTGGTTTATTAATGGTAGCAATTTCTTAAAGGTATTGGTGGTGACCTGGCTGTGAAATTGATACAGCTCTGCCATCCCACTCATGTGATACAAATCAGGAGTCGCTTCTCAAGACGGAATTTTGAACCTTTGGACCTCCTCTCTTGGAGTTCTGTAAACTCCTGGAACGGAATGGACTGGAATCCATCAATATCAAGCCAACAGGGGACTAAGCTGTCTGAGTACGTTTATTATCAGTTATGGTCATTGGCTGAAAGATCCAGTGCTGAAGAAGTAATAGTGAATGGTGTTCAAGGAGCAACAGGAAATGGAGCAAGGGCCTTGGAGGATTCAGGAGAGCTGGAGGATATTGATTCAGAGTGGTATGTATTAAAAACATTTCATTTCAATTATTGAAAAAATGTGAATTTTATTTTAATAATGAATGAATTGGAAGCAGATTCAATTCACTCATTGGAAGACATAATAAGCAACCAACAAATTAACTTAAGTTCAGCCTATCTGAAATGTCATTCACATACCTTGTAACAATAAGCGCAGAAATGCAGATAATATGCTCTTGATGTAATTTTGATTGAAATTTTGTAATTTTAAGTGTGTCTCAGGAAAGTTTTAATTGACCTCACCTTTGTCTTTTACATTCAAACAACTAAAATGATGTGTTAACAGTAAATTTTGGATGATTCAGTAATTTTCAGAGAAGTGTGGAGTGAAAAAGGTTCAGTCTCATGTTTAAAGCTGTGATTAGTATCTTCAAATGATATGAGAAATATTATTTAGAATTCAATTATAATATAGTCATCATTCTGTAGTAATTTATTCATTTGCAAAATTGTATTCCAGTTTTTTTTAATTTTTAAATTCAACTTAAACTTAGCATTAAAAGTTATTGATGCAGTTTCGTTTATTGGGGTGAATATCTACATATTGTACAAATGCCTAGTTACTCAGTATTACTTTTAATCTAAATAAGTTGCCTTGTCAGCCATAGTTATGCAACTTCTAAATTGAAGGCAATACTTACTGGTAGGCAATACATATGGGTAAACAACAGCTTCAAGTTGTGCATGAGTAATTCACAATATTATAGAATTGACGAGAAATATTCATATTGTGTTTTTTAGTTAATGCCTAAATCATGCAAGGACATTTTCCATCAAAGTTCAAAGCAAAGAACTGGTTGAAATCATGTATCAGGCATGGGTACTGAAATCATTGAAAGGTAGGTATTTCTGGAGTTAAGGATGCAATACAGGAGGATCAGGTTACCCAATGGATATCAGAAGTATCAGGTTACCAGTCTCGAAAACAATTGCTACTCGTCAATTTGGCACCTCCTACCACTTGAGTATCATCCATCTCAAAATAAGGAATTTAAAGATATTTATTATGCTTGTTAATTTATACATATATGTACATTTTTCATATTGTTGATTTGTATAGGTGTTTTAGGGGTTAGTTGTAGTTTTCCCTGAAATAATCTTATTCCAAGTCTTCATGAAGGATTCTCGGATCTTCCACCATGTCAGGGGTTTCATGTTGGCCGACGTTTCGATGCATGAGTTGGGCATCAAAACGTCGGGTCAACATGGAACCCCTGAAGTTTTGAAGAGATTGAAGTTCAAAATTTGAGTACCGTTTTTGGAAGAACAGTTTGAGAGTTGTTAAATCAATCAATTTAAAATGTCAAAGAAGCATTATCTAATGTAGCTTTTGTGATCATCCCTGGAATAATTGTCATGCTTTGGTGGCATTTATACCTTAATTTGATGTGTCAATGTGTTTTTGGTTTTATGTATTGCCTTATTTTTCTGTCATGTAGTATGCTTTCCATTTTTTTTGCTTTTGGTATCACATTTCTTTTGCTCTTCTCTTATTAGGGGCCTTCCAGCTTGGCAGTGTCGTGATTTGTGCATTATAGCCTATTTCAGCCAGATAGTGACTGAACCCAGGTACTCCATACTACAATCAACACCTGAGATGTAAGCATAATTTCTTGAACTATTTATATCCTTTACTTTACAAGTTTGCTTATAATTTGAGTTGCATTAATGTGGCAGATTAGTTAGAAAAAATAGGAGTTCCAATTCCATTGTAGGAAAAATTCATGAGACATTTAGTCATTTCTTCATAATGAGGTTTATATCAATATTTATTCATGATTGCAATATGTATTACAGATACAAGGTAGAGATGAAGCAACCATAGATTGATAGGGCCATTTAAATTGTTCTATCAGAAAATTTAGTATAAAAAGTCTTCTGTTTTGCTCCATGGCCAAAGAAAAATTACTTTTATTTTTATGAACCCAGAAATTTAGGGTAACAAAAAAATCAAGTTACCCTACCCTAGGATATTTATGGTAATGTTCTTTTTTAAAGATAGTGGTGGTTGTTTTAGTGTGTGTATAATTCTTCAGCTATTACAAGTTGTAAGGGATAAATTTCAAGAAATTGCGGGAGATGCCACAAAAGTAACTTTTAACAGAGTCATCCGCTAACGTGAATTTCATTGCAACAATTTCAGAGTGTAAAAATCATTCACCTTGACTGGGATTCGAAACCAGGTACTTCAGAGTTTAAGAGGACACCTTGATAGCTTAACTGGCTAAAGCACTCGGCCGGACATCGAGGGATCCAGGTTCAAATCCCGGTGAAGGCGAATGATTTTTACACTCTGAAGTTGTTGCAATGTAAGGGATAAGTTTGATAGCAGTGGTAGCAGAGCTGACTGTCCATACAGGAGTGGAAGTTGGATAGCTGTACTGTAATATTTTATTTCACAGGGACAAGCCAGGAGCGAATAAACTTTCTTTGGAACTCAGAAGACTAATACCATTTTTTAAGGAAACATCCTTCACATTGCACAATTGAAAAGACATACTGAATGATAAAATAGTTTCCTTGAAACAATACATTTTTCATCTTATTCCCAGTAATTTTTTTTAATATTCAGTCAAAGAAAAATTTCTATTATTCATGGGTTTATTGTACATGTTTCCAATAATTCAAGTATAATTTTTCTACTCTGTCAATATTTTGGCCATTAATTTTAGATTAAAAAAATTTATGGTGCTCTTCCATTGCTTACACATTGTAAGTATTATTTATTACTATAATTTGGTCTGTGCAAACTAAATTAATATTGATTAATGTGCATAGATAGCTAATGGAAAAATTTTGCTTACCTACGATTATGACAAGTCATTAATATTGACATTTGAAAATTAAACATCTTGGATTTTCCTCTTAAATTTTTTTATTATCACAACCTAGGTTTTGTTATGGTATAACATCATCAGGTTAAAATGCAAGTCAAGCACAGTATACATACATATCTCTGGGCGGAGAGGAAGAGGAGGTAGGAAGAGGGGGGCTAAAAGTCTATGGTTTGAGGCGGAGAAGTAAGACTGGTAATATTGACAAATTAGCTGGCTGGGAGGAGGGAGGTCAATATAATGTTGCAAAAAGCCCGCCTGACGTCGGATTAGTTGGCAGAAAAGTAGGGAAATGATTATTGTGAACAGGGAGAATGGCACTTGGTAACTAGTCAGGTGACTCAGTAGTGGGCTGGGAGGAGTCGCAACATTGTTGAAAGTTTTACTTCGTTTTAGGTTAGTTGGCAGGGGGTGAGGGAAAAAACAATAACGGGGAACGTCAAGGGTAAAGAAAATCGACAAAACATCTTCTCTGTAATTCGTTTCCTGAAGGATTTCTAATTGCTCCAGCACATCGAGACGGTGGCCTTTATTCTCAAACTGCCAGTATATGGGATCCTCATAATATAAATTTGGTTTCGGAATTAGATCGAGTTCAACGGAGGGGGACTAGATTTGTCAAACATTGTTATGATCAATGCAGCAGCGCATCTACTTTGCTAGACAATTTAGGTTGGGATTCTCTTACACAACGGCGTTTCCAGTATAGATTAAACTTATTAAAAACATTTAAAGATGGACCCTTTTCCGATGACATCAAGGATATAATACGAACCCCAACATATTACAGTCGAAGGGATCACGAATATAAGACTAGAGAGATAGACTGCAAGACTGACAGGTTTAAAATGTCATTTTTTCCAAGAACGATTCGGCTACAACCAGAATGCTTGTAGCCGAAATTCCCCAGGACTTAGTTCATTACAATAAGTATTAACGTACAGGTTAGGGACTGTGCGAGGATATGTATACATGTGTGTGTATATATATACATATATATATATATATATATATATATATATATATATATGTATGTATGTATGTATGTATATTTCTATATTTTGTTTCTTTCAGGTTCCCCCCACCTTTCCTCACCGGACCCCCAACCCCCTCAACCCTTACCCTTCCCTCATGGTGCTACACCCCCTGCCACACACCTTTTTGGTGGCTCGCAGGGTATTTATGTAGAAGTAGAAGTGCAGAATTTCAGTGGTGAAAATGCTGCTGTGGCCACGATCTCTCAGGTGTTTGGTGAAGAGAGATGCGGAGATGTTATTTTTAAAGCATGCTCAGTGCTCCTTTATTCTCGTTTCAAATCTCCTCCCTGTCTGTCCTATGTATATCCAGTTGCAGTCTTTGCAGCGGAGTTTGTACACCCCACTTTTGTGTAGGGGTTCAACCTGGTCCTTTGTGTAGTATAACATGTTGCTTAAATTGGTTTTATTGTAAAAGGCCAGTCTCACCTTTTCCTTTGGGAGGATTCTTTGTACTTTTAATGACAAGTGGCCAAAAAAAGGGAATCTCCACTATTGTGGCTGGTTTTCTGTATATGTGGGAGAACTGTACATGGCTAACTTTGATAAACGGGATAGTTTTTTATGGTAAAGTTTATCAATTAATTCTTCTCTATATCCATTGTTCACTGCAATTTGTTTAATGATGTTTAGTTCTTCAAGAGTGTTCTCTTTAGACAAGTACATGGTAATGTCTGTTATTGAAGGTCTAAATACTTCACCGGAAATATCATTACCTAGAACTACTTTGGGTTTGTTGCCAAATAATTGTTGATTCCTGGCCTTTCTGTGTAAATTGCCGCCACATAAGAATAATAATTTTATTGGTCTGGGAACATTAAACATATAAATGTACATACATAATAAAAACAGAAAATGAAATAGTATTAATGTCATAACAATTCTTCAATGAGTTAATGTTTATGTGTTTATTTAGGCTGATGATTAGTAATTTTCAAATTTATGGCAATCGGAGTTATTAGCGACAACTTGGCTTTGTAATCAAATTCTTCAAAACCTCATAGTAGTAATCATAAAATGAGAACTACTGAAACACTTCCCAGATATTGTTACAATTTGGGAAAAACACAGCTGTTCCTGTAAACAGTACTGTTCTCAAACCAGTAATAATGTTTCATTAGAAACTGTAGCTTAAATACAATATATATTTCAATTGACACATCCATTTGATTTAGTAGTATTTCATTAAGTTACCCTACGGAAATCTTTTTGTAGCATGCTCAAAGATTCCCTGAACTGGATGTGCTCTGCTCTGGATGCTACACATATTGAAGAGTGCAAGAGGAAAAAACATTATTGTAGGAACACAAACAAAATGTGGGAATGTTCAAATCTAGTTCTCATCATACGAATGTGACAATTAATTAGGTAATTAATATCACTTATGTATTTCTTACAGGATTAAACTATCAGATCTTATTCTGAGCCTCCCTTCACCATTGTTGGAACCAGAAATGATTACAACAGCTTTTAATGCAAGACTCGTTGCACTATGTAATTTTGAGAAGACCAGGGAAAATATTATCGAGTCTCCAAATCACCAACTAGAAGAGGATCTGTGTGAGATTCCTGATAAATCAATAACCGAAAGAGAGAAACTGCCTTGGGAAAGAGTTCTGAAGCCAAATACATCACAGCATCCAAAAGTTCTCTTCCACATGCCAGTGGCCCCTTGCTTAGGATTTGGTAAGTCTTGCATTAAACATTGAAGGTCTGACAAATTTAGCTAAAACATTATTATTATCATCTGTATTCTTCCAGTAAAGGTAGGTTTTGCATGGACACAAAAATACATTTACTTGCCTCTCCTAACACAAAATACAACCTGAAATTGGACACCATATTAAGTCCCTCTTCAATTCTGCATACTTCTGTCCTCCCTTTTCCATCCATTCCATCCAACCTATCCTATTCCTTCTCCTTCCTCGTTTGCCCAATGTTCTCCCCTATATCACGGTCTTCAACATCTCATTCCTAAACAAAATGCTCTGAATCCATTCTTCCTGCCTCCTTTTTGATTTCTCCCAACAATCCTCCCTCACCTAACCCAGCACTTCCTTGTTTGTTTTTCTTACATATTCAGGTTAATGCTGTTTTTATCCATATCAAAATTCCATTAAAAAAATATACCATAGCATTTGTAAAGTTAATCAGCAATAAAGATAAGATAACATTTAAGTATCTGAAAAAGGACAAATGTCTTCTGTTATACTTTCGCTCATTCTTTATTTTACCAAACTTTGTTGAGTTTTTGTAGAAATTCATTCAATTGAAGTAGACATTGAATGAAGCAATAATTAGTAACAATTAGAAATCATAAATTTAATGATTGTATAATGTGAATTATACATTATTATAATATAGCAATTGTGAATTCACCAGGAGCAAATATTCTTTGACAATGCTAAAGTCCCAGTTAATGACTACTCTTGACATATTCAAGCTGTTCAAAGTAGATTAAATAAATTGAAATGGGTTTGGAATGGCTCCTGTTTAGGACCTTTCTGTTGATGATTATTTCTACATCAACTGTGAAAAATAAAAAGCTGGTCTGGTCATGAAAACTTTTCAAGAGCCATGTTTTTAAGCTCAAGCATCTCCCAATGATATAATTTTTTATTCCAATGACTGTTGAAATATCCACTATCAATTGAATTACTTACACTTTAAAGGTGTTATTAAAAATTAAAACTAATGTACAAAATATGATGGGCACTTCTAATAATCTCAATTTGAACTTGTCCCTTTAATCTGACTTCTCATATTTTAATTCTGTTCAAACCCATAACCTTGTGATTTTTGCATTTCATCTCCCCTATTACACCTGCTTTTAATGAGGTCTTGTGATCTAATTATAGCCAACACTTACGCTTTTAAAATAAATGCTCCTATTAGTGATGTTAATTTGCCAAATGAATGCTTGAAAAAAATTTGCTTCTTAGTAAATATTACTGGTTAACTGGGCAAGTTTTCATCAGTACTCAATTCTCATGGCGATAAAATCCAATTCACTACTGATAAAAAGAATGGTTTGAGGCGTCACTTTGTGGAAGCGATTCATAATGAAAAAAGAAAATACTTAGTTCTTCCACAAAAATTTTATTACACACGACCTAGGTTTCCACTTACAAAGTCATCATCAGGTAAAGAAATGTATCCCATAAAGTGACCAGAACCTTCCCAGGAAACAGAATTAAACCAGCCTTCTACTATAAAGGCAATTTAAGAAACCTATTATCCAAAAACAAGGACAAAATTCCCATCATGGATAAGAGAGGAGTTTACAAATTGCATTGTGAGTGGTCTGCCAATTATATCGGACAAAACTGGAGGAAGTTTAGTGAACGTGTGAAAGAACACCACGCCTGTTTTAAAAATGGAAACCCCTCCTCTCAATTTGCCTAGCACCTCATGGACAATAACCATACCAGTGACTTTGTTCCCGAAATTCTTCATTTAGAGAAGAAAGGTTTAAGATTAGATACATTGGAACAGTTAAAAATTTCCAAAAGCAGCCATCAGAAGGGTATATTAGTTAAAGACCTGACCTATACCTCCCGTTCCCCCCTCCTTGACCTCCCTCTGTTCCAAAGCCCCTCTCCCACCCTAACACCATAGCCAACCGGCCTCTCCCCCCCTCAACCACCCTAATGCCATACCCAAAAGCAAAAAAACACTTGACCAATAGATTGGCCCATGGCATTCTTCACACACACCCAACTGGCCGATAGGTCGGTCTACTGGCACTAAAAGGCTTAAGGCAAAATTCATTCTTGTGTGTGTTTTAATGTAACTCTGCCCATGAAAACTCTTTTACTAGGCATATCAAATTTTAAAAAGTCATTAATGTTATACATAATGATGTAAGTATTGTATGCTGCTAATTTATTTTGAGTTGCTCATAAATTGGAAACATAACAGTGAATATGATTAATGATTCTTTAAATTTTATTGATTGAATGAATCCACACAATGACTTCTTAATAGATCATTTGGCTCTTGGTTGTATAGCTTTATTGTTAGCATTTAAGATTGCCAAATTTTTCCTAGCATATTAATTAAATATTTGAATGATCATTTCCTGCCATTTCTACAGGTATTGTTCGTGCAATAGATAAAAACAACCACTGCCTTTTTTTGACCACTCCAGTGAAGGATGAGATGATGTTATCTGTTAACTGCCTGGCAACTTCTCCGTCCTTAGGATCATTGCCAAAGGAAATTTATTTGGAGCCATTAAGATTGAATCCTAAGAGGAGAGACCGTATTCCTTATACTGTAATATGTGATAAGAATAACAGTTTGAGTCGTACCATACCAAGGGTATTTCAGATTCCCACCAAATGTCTTCCTTCTAACAAAGCTTGAGTCATTGTTAAATAATATTATTATATATCAGTTAAATTTAAATTAAAATAAGTGTATATTTTTTTCTGAGTGAATAATTTGTTTATTAATATGTACATGCTGGCCATATTTAAAGTGATGTTATCAAACCATGAAGCAATTATTTTGCTATAATGTGAAAGCAATAACATTGTGTGGAATTGATCAATGATCATTAAATTTTTATAAATATGTACAGTATTTCTTTAATTGAATACCTTATTTTGCAATTGCAACCATGTTTTCATGGGTCTACCAATAAATACCACCTATAACTTGTCCATAATTTTTAATTAAAACTCTTTCGCTCTGGAGATTTTTTATAAAAGCAAATAAAAGTGTATTGCACTTATGAGAGAGTGCATTTAGGTAATTTATATAAAATTACTTTGAGCACTTTAAGCATAGGCAATAATTTACTTAATTTCATTGGTACTACTGTTCATTCCCCTTCTCTTTTCAATAGTTTTTAAAATCAAAGAAGTAACTTGGTAATTCCACAGGAACTTTATGAAAATACAACCTTCCTTTTGACATATGTTTTGTAAATCCCAGGATAGTTACGTTGCAGACAACAAATTTCTTCAATGGTCATTTAAATACTACCTCATAAGCCAATATTTTATTGAGAAACCATAGAAGAAATTTTTTTAAATGCCCTGTGAATAAAAAAAATCAAAACACATAGGTGCATTGTCTTAACCAATGATTTTATTAATAACCAAATTCGTTACTTTCTTTTGATGCAATTTTGCAATCAACTAGGACTTGTAACTATTTTTATGATTAAATAAAATTGGCAATTTTCCACAAAAAATAGAAATTTATTGATACGACCGGTTTTGATGCAACTACATCATCATCTGGTCCTCACCAGATGATGATGTAGTTGTATCGAAACCGGTCGTATCAATAAATTTCTATTTTTTGTGGAAAATTGCCAATTTTATTTAATCATGTTATTCCACCATATCACGCCTGAAACGTCTCTTTTTACTTGTAACTATTGTTGGTAGCTATTTTTTATGATCTGATGTACTTACTAAATGTTATATTTTGGAAGTTGTGTTGTATTTATGTGGAATGACCAAGTGTCTATATCTCAATTCACTATATCTGAATACTTCAATTCTCCAGTTTCATAAATTCACTGAAAACATTCACTATTGATGGCTACTAAACAACATGGCATCTTCAAACTTGAACCATATACATTATAGATTGCATACTTTCTAACACAATGATATTTTTCAAACAACTGCCACTATCTCTAGATCAGGCGAGGCACTTATATGACCACCCTTGTAATAGAAAGAAACCAAAAAATCTAGTCTAACTAATCTAGTTTTAGTCTAACGTTCTACCCCCTGGACTACCACAACCCACATATATATGACAGCAGGTCATTATTAGCAGAATCTGACACTAAACTTTGGTGTCATCAGCATAGAGCACTGGGAGCAAGCTAGGCAAGGAATTTAGTCTACCTGGGAGATTATTAATGTACAAAAGGAAAAGAACTGGTCCCAGACCAGGGCCCTGGGAGACTAGATTGAGAAGTTCGAGAGGTGATACATATCTCTTCCCATTTTTGTATAGGGAAACACATTGTCGTCTATCACTTAAATATGAATTGGTCCAATCAAAGAATACACCTCTTATGCCAAAGCTAATGAGTTTTGACATTATTTTTTTATGATTAACATGGTCAAAAGCCTTGGAGAAATCACAGAAAGGTGCTGCAGATTCAGATCTGTTGTCCAGATCAGACAATTTGATATGAGGCAGTGGAAGTAGATCTTGATTTCCTGAAGTCATGTTGAGAGGTGGATAGTAGATTGTGTGTTTCCAAGTAGGACATTAGCCAATTGTAAAAAGCTCTTTCAAAAATTCACATTTTGTAGAAAAGTTGGCTGATTTTAGAAAATCCACCTCATACTTGAGACATTCAATGTCATTGGCCATATTTGATATTTTTAAAGTTGAACACTGGCAAGAAAAACACTTCCAAAATAAGTCATTTCATGTCCCAAGTTCAATAATTCCATTCAAGTATTACTTTTTGAGAAAAATCATTGAGATCTGAACATTTAGAATGGAAAATAAGTGAGCAAAGATCATAGGAGATAAATTACCCTTCTGATCTATAACAGTTTTACAGAAGCCACAAGGAGGCATGTTATCATTGGATGCCATCTTAAATTAAAAGGCGTCAGAGGTTCCCTATTGGAAGTAATGAGTTGATACTCTTGGATTTAGTTCTAGTATTTAGTAGACTAGTGGTTTAGTGTATTAATGGTACATGCTAATGTATGCAATATTTTATCATATGGCAATTACTTGGACTTCAAAATCTTGAAATAATGTGGTACATTGCAAATTTAAAAAGTTTTGTTTCAGCATGACACATAAAACTGCATCTTAAGAAATACCACTGTATCTCATGGAATTAGGCAGGCAGCGGAAAACCATATTTGGCAAATTTGTATTATGTGAAGCCATATCGTATACTTCAGTTTTTAAGCAAAATAATTTGAACACAGCATTTTCTTAAAGTATATATTATCATAGTTTATTTTAAAAATCATTTGTTACATTTGCTTAAGTCAAGAAAGCACTCTAATCCAAATAATGAGATCCAGGGAAGAAAATATGTATGTGTACCTCATGATCATTTGCAGTAGGCATTTCAATTAATACTGTTGTTATATTGTACGAACACCTTTTAATCATCCTGTGAGCCATGAGTCAGCTCAGCATTAAAGTGAGAAAAAGAGTGACAATTGATTATGCATTTAATATATGATTATTAATATAAAGTAATAAACTTTGTACTCTGAAGATAAACCTGGTAAATTGTGATAATGTAAAATTATGCAATGTATGTAATCCAGCCAAAAATACACTGAGTTCATGATCAATAAAGATTTTGATAAATGGCCATGTAGATAAAAGGCACTTAAAAGATACTAAATGGACTCTAGATTGCCAACTTCTTTTTTATTTAAAACACTGAAATTTTTTCAACACTATAAGTGTATGAGAATGAGTACAGCATCACATAATTATACACATACATGCTAAACTTGGGATGCAGTAGAAGTTGCAGCTTGAGTCACCTTGGATTTTCTGTCTCTAATAGAAATTACATAGCGCTGTGCAACAGTGAGTGGTGGAGAATAGCCCTCTGCATAGGAAGGATCCTCAAACAGCACCTCGTATTCATCAGAGGGAGGAACAGGCAGTTGATTCACTACAGCTTTGTAGAAACATGTAGTTTGAGGGTATAATGCCATAACTGCAAGACAATTTGAGCATCAGACGTGAAAAGCACTTTTAAAATAAAAAATGCTAGAGAAAAAATAAATCAACACTGAGAAACTGAAAAACATTCTTAAATGAACATAAAATGTGAAAATATAAAAACCAACAATAGTCATTTTGTTTTATATGCTCTATCAATAAAGTACTTCAATTCTCCCCTTAATGCCCAATTCATACTATAAGCAAATGCAATATCAATGGAGTTTTCTCCTCCAATATCCATTCCAATGAAGTGATTATATATGCATATATATATGTACATATATATATATAGTAGCATTTAAGTAAAATTATTCCTACCGACTGAGCCTTTAGGAAATAGAGCTTGAGGGTCTGATTCTGGGCTGGCTCTCATTAATGGCAATGGAACCACTCTCCTACGACTTAGCTGGTGGCGGTCCTTCTGCTGCTCATAAATGTCATCTACTTCATATTTACCAGTTGTGGTATTGTAGGATACAACTTCTGCTAAAATCCAATTCTCCCCTTCTTCTGGTCCACGAACAAGGGCTGCTACCATATCCCCGACCTGTACAAAAACATTATCAGATATTACACTGTTTTCGCCATTACTTGGTGGAATTTCAACTATGCACAGATGACAGAAGCACAGCAATTCCACAATTAATATTAATTGACATCCATGATTTCTTCACTGCATGGCATCATCAGGCAAATCTATTGGGTATATACACTTTCAGGAAGAAGGGGTGGACGGAGGACTGAGAAGGGGAGGGAGGGTTTGAAAGATTAAAGCATTTGGTTGATGGGTGGCCATGTAGGGAGGAAGGGCAAATTGGTAGCTCTGAGGGGGGAGGGGGGGAGGAATGAGTTCACTGTGTGTTAAAGGAAGGTGGATGGGGTAATGGGAAATATAGGCAGGAAGAGCAGGAAGGGTACAATTGCTCACTAACCAGGGGGGTCTACTTAAAGTGTACACATGTGCTTATCTGTGATTCTTCTGTAATCTGGAGAAATGGACAATTTTTAAATTACTGTATTACAATGAACTGATGTTTAATACATTAAAATGGGTAAAATTAAAATAATTTGGATAGCAAAATCAAAAAATAAGCTTCAATTTTCACATTTATATAAATACAGACAAATATGTAGAAAAGATGAACTACCAAACATATTAATACAAATTTTAACTTAGAAGTAAATGAATGTGATATAAATACCCTGATGAATGCAGTATGTAAGTTGAAAAAAGAGTTAGATTTTATTAGGAGAGATGGATATCTCTTTATTCCTTACCACAGCAAATGAGTTCATTATGACAAAAGACAGTGATTCAAGATCTCATGTAAGTAAAAGCATATAATAAAGTTCACTTGGAATGCATGCATGATGATAAAATAAGAAATGTCCGTTCCAAGAACGAGAAAGTTTTCATTAGCAGATACAAGTACTAACCTTAGCAATGTAGTTGGGATCAGCTGGAATGGCCCCACACAGTGGAGGTGGCTTTTCTCCAGGTTGCCCTACCCATATTGGTAAAGTTAAGGCTGAACTCTGAAGCATCTTCATGAGGGCTCCAATGCGAATTGTTTCACTGATACCAGAGTGCCTTGACTGAAATATGAATGATTAAAACAATAATAAACTGTAAAGAACTGAAAAGAGGGCATTTTCAAGTACTTCTTCAGGTTTTCAATTAAATATGCACCATAAAACACAGTTATCAACCCCAAGGTTGGTTTGATATGTGAGGGTAGAGCTCACCTAGTACTAATAATCCCAACAGCAAATGAAATTCAAACATCAGGGCAGGGGGGCCAGTTCCTTTCCCTATGCCACCTATGGTTTCCCAGGAAAATCTGGTATGTGAAAAATCACACAGCTTGGATGAAGTTGAAGATGCTCAGAGGCATCACTAGGAACCAAACATGGGCACTCTGGTCAACAGCCCAGCGCTCTACCCACTGGACTAACATATCCCTCATGCACCATAAATAGTTCTTAATTATGTTCTATCATCAACAATTGATTAAACAAATATTTACAGAGTATTTGAAGAGTAAATAACATAGAATTTATTATTTGCCCTTCAATTGCTTGAGGTAGAATTCCCAAGAATCAAGGCTGTCATTGGCTTAAGGAGAGCATATCCTACAACAACTGTTATGGTTAAGAGAAGTAAATAATAAAAAATAGAATGCATTTATTATCAAAAAATTTAACTTTCCCAGATAGTATCACTTTCAAAATCAGGCTGTAGTGGAGAAACCTCATGATTTTACTCTTGGATTGAAATGCGATCATCTTTTTCAAATAAAACTATTTTCATTTCTTTGAAACAGTAATCATTGTAAATGTATAATGAACATAGCTATGGTCGTGAATCAATGAAAACAAGAAAGCCTGATTGGAAATAAGTGATAAGAAAAAAAAAACCAGGTTACAAGTAAGGGGAGAAATAGGGAACACACACTAGGTCACTTGAGTTTGTTTGAGAAACAGTGACCCACGTATACCTCAATCACACACAAAAAAGCAAAATTAATAAAAAAATAAAACAAACTTACAACCACTTGATCACGAAGGTGGGTTAAGAACTAACAGTCACTCTCGTGAATCACACACACACTCAGGGTTTACAAGGATCCCTCCTATGTCAGTGACCCGTCAATCACACAAATGAATGAAAAATTATAAAAAGGATGTAGCGAAACAGAAACGACTAATGTAGACACACAGTCACTCAATCACTTGGGTGTGTTAGACCTTTGTGAATCTCACACACTCACTCAGTCAGGGTTTACAAGGATCCCTCCTATGCCATTGACCTGTCAATCACACAGATAAATACAAAATTATAACGTGGATGTATGCACGCTCTTGCTCATTCACTCAGGTGCGTTCAAAAACTAGGACCTTTGCGACTCACATGTACTCACACGTTCAGGATTTACCAGAATTCCTCCTATGCCAGGGACCCACCAATCATTCAGAAATAACAAACCGAAAAATAAGGGACTTCCGTAAACATGCAATCACTCAGGTGTATTGGATCTTTGTGAATTGCACACACTCACTCATTCAGGGTTTACAAGGATTTCTCCTATGTCAGGGACCTGTCAATCACACAAACAGTAAATAAGGAAATAAAATCGGGGGTAGGCAAGTGCCTAGAGAAAACCTGACAACAGGTGTTTCGCCTGCAAAGCAAGCCTCTTCAGAGAAGAATCAACCTAGTGATTGAGTGGTTGTAAGTTTGCTTTATTATTTATTTTGCCTTTTGTGTGTGATTGAGGTATACGTGGGTCACTGTTTCTCAAACACACCCACATGACCTAGTGTGTGTTTCCTATTTCTCCCCTTACTTGTAACCTGGTTGTTTTTCTTATCACGTTGTGCCAATCAAGGTTACAGTCTCCGCTTTCTTGTTTTCACTAACCATTGTGGTGGAAAGATTAACATGTGTTTGTTGTAGAACCAATTATTCTAACCAATGTATTTGTTGTGGCAACTTAACCAGAATGTTACTCCACCTAGCCATAAAACAATGCAGTAAGAGATAAAAAATGCAAAGAAATTTATTTCAATGGTCAAAAATAATATATAGCAGAGAACAACTTGGTTGCAAAGTGCATTTTCCTATAAGCAAATAATCTTTCAACAAATAGAGGATAACAGTGTATACAGCTTACAAATATAAGTCAGTAAGACCAGGACTAAGGACTCAAATAAATTTAAGAACTGAGTTTTCTTATAAAACTTGATGTAGAGTATCTAATTGTTAAAGGCAACCTTATTTGAATTCAGATTTTATAGTCATTAAATACTTTTATAGAACATTCCATACTGAAATCATCTTCTATGTGTCAAGGAAGGCTCATTCAGTTAACTGCACAAGTAGCTTCACTACTCACCTGAATACTTCGCTCATTTCGAATAGACTGTATTTCATATATTTTAGTCAATGCTTTTCTTATTATCTCTTCTTCCCCTTCGCCATCGGCAACAGCTGCACTGTACAAACTTCTTAGTTTCTGCTACAAAGGGACAAAAAAAGTTTTGGTGAGCATTCATAATAAATTATTTTTTTTCATAGTATTTAGGATTAAATTCCAAAACATTTAAATACCACTTAATGTGCAATGGAAGAAGAGGCTTTGGAAACCCCTCATAGATAATTAAGGAGTAAAAGTTTTACTGTCAATCTTCTCAATATTTAAGTAGGGGATAATCAGAAGAGATCAATAAAAATCAAAACTTTGTCGGTATATATGTTAATTTGGGGAACTTAGGGTATTTACAGTAGCACAGCATAGTTTAAGTTTTAGGCAAGAGGAGAAAAAATGTAGGTTTATTAGGTTACTTAAAATCAGAGGATGTGCTTTGTCATTAAATAACTTAGTGTCACATGTTTGCAAGAAGAGTTAACACACATTGTTACATGGGACTATATTTAGCTCATGACAATGGAATATGTTAAAAGGAGATGATGATGTATTAAAGGAGGGATTCATAACCCCACAAATCTTAAGAATGTCTCCTTCCTAACTCTCTCCTTAACCCAGCCAAAAGTGGGCAAGATCAATGAAATCAGGCATTTCCTTCTATACTGTGCAGCAAGAGAAACTAATCTCAATCTTAGACTCATTGTAGAGGATACTGAAGGATCACTTGGCATACATATCATGCATTAATCTGGAGAAAACCTTTCAATATGTGGACTAGAATTATTATTACTTTTTGCCCAGAGATCACAATGCAAAAATACCAGGAGGTGAATCTGATTCTACATACCCTAAAAGAAACTGGACTGAACAAAAATGAAAGATAAGATTCACACACGTGAGCAGTTGGCAGTGATTTGATGCCATAGGAGCAAAGGAGGAATTAAAATTAAGGAGGGAATAAGGCTGGGTTGCTAATTATCACCCTTAATATTTACATGCATATCTTGAGAATGCAGTTAACAAGATCAAAGAAATGAGATGGCGTACAAATTAAAGGAGAAAGAATACATAAGGTGCAATTTTCAGGTGGCTGAGATTTACTTTCAGAGAAGAAAGATAGCCAAACAAGGATACTAGCCACCATGGAGAAGCAGACAAAAGAGTACAGCAGGATAAACAAGATTACAACTAAAGTAACAGGATTCAGTTGAAAGAAGGAAGATAATCCCCACATAAAGACTAGGCAAGGGCATGCTGGAACAAGTGTTTTTAGTTTTGCTATTTAGGCCCAAGGTAACTATTGATGGAAGAAGCAGCAGAGATATGGGAAACAGAATAGGAATGGCAAAGAAGGATATCACAAAAAACCTTTTTATATCTTACATGTCCTATAATTGTGAATATGCACCAAATATCCAGACAAATAAATGCATTATTATCACTATAAATAACAATTATTGGCAAACTGTATTAGCAAATATATGAGGAAGTGATTCATTAAAACTTGTATAGAGAATTTACTTATGCAAAGAAGCAAGGTCAAGACAAAAAATGATTGCAGAGGGGAGGGAAATGAGAAGAGAGGCTTTATTGTGAGGCTTAAGCAAGGATGGGAGAAAAGGTGGGATACAAGTATTCATTAATAAGGGCCTGTTCAGGGTCTTGAATTCTTTTTAAATTCCAGTTCTCCCAGAGCATTAACTTCACTATGGTGCTTGCCAAGGGTAAAATGCTTACATTAAAATTGTACTTGTATGGCAACACTTTAAAAGGCATAGGCAAAATCGCTCTTTAGTTCACAACTATTTCTTAAAGCACTACAATGTTATGAAGTCCTTAAATTAAATTAAGAGAATTCTGTTCAACACGCATCCTGTCATGTTTCAATTTAAGCTTGTGCTCGTAGAAAGAATAGTGAACTACATAGCTATTTTGCCAGATGACTTTCCAACTGCGACCATACCAGTGATTTTAACATGAACACTTTATATTAAGTAAGCAACTGATACAAGAAAAAATTGTAATAAATTGTAATGGGGTATGGCAAGTTTCTTGGAGTACATATATTTTTTCACAGATGTGAGATGCAAATAACTGGATCAGCAGAGAAAACAACTTGAAGATACGTACATGCGGTACCAAGAAAGAAAAATGGATAGTAATAGTAACATAAGAAAATGTACCTCGAGCAGTAGGAGAGGTAAGGAGCTTTTGGAGTACACTTACAGCAGAATAGGAAAACCATGTAGAAATAGTCTAAGGCATGATAGTTCACTGAATCCTATTGTTAAAAGAAAGAAGAAGTAGAGAAATGACAGCCAAGGATAAATCACAGAACATAGATTGTGGAAAATGTTGGAGCAAGGAGCTATGAAGAGATTGACGGGGAACAAGGCAGTACGAAGAGCTGCGATGAATAAATTTCTTAATTGGTGATTTTGATCATAGCAATGTCAGTTGTCTTCAAGTACGTTTATTTTCTGCTAGCCAGGTCGTTCTTACGATTGAAAATCTCAATTTTATGAGCTTTAATGAGCCCGGGAAAGGGGTAATTTTACCATTCCCTCACTTTAAATCACACTGGTAAATTGTCTAACTCATTAGTCTAATTATGATCTAGATAAAAATTATGCAAACAGGGCAATCTCGACAGAAGACCAATTATCAATATTAACTTTTCTCTCGATTCTTCCAATTTAAAGTAGGAAAACTCCATACATGGTATGGAGATATAATAGAAACTTACTTGATAATAAGGTGACATTTTGTCCTCTTGGTTGATTTTCTCGTGAGCTCGTGAGATGTTGTTTAATTTATGCTCATTTTTCACTCTCTCTTCCTGAATTTGATGAACCAACTGATACAATTCCTTAAAGCGCTCCTAAGGTCATATAAAAAACTATGATTCGAGCGTATCCTAAAATATATACAGAATATGAAACAAATGTAAATGCATGTGACATTACCTCCGCTAGTGCAGCAGCTGAATCTGCAGTGGCCATTGTGTTTTGCTAGGTAATACTTTTATGAAAAACAGTTGTTTCTTCTTGAAACATAAGCACTAGCGACAATTACAAATGTCCAAGATACCAAAACAAATACAGCCAAAACCTGACAAGAAAAACCAGAATGTAAACATAAACATTGAAATACCCTAAAAACTTTAAGATTGCCGGGCATTATACATTAACTCACAACAGCTATGTTCAATATTTGGTTTTTACTGACCGTGTTAGCTAGATAAACCGCGGTTCCCTTAGTACTTAGAGCTACCATTGAGCTAAAATTATGACAAATAGTGTCTTTCGATGGTAAATAAACAGTACATATGAAGAAAACGCAATATATTATACTTATTTTTGACACTTGTGGCGCTCGTAGCGGAAAAATGAAATGTGAAATGAGTAGCGTATGCGTCCGCTAGGATACGATTAAGTTACACAGCAGTACTCTAAAGTCAGGTGCGTTGAAGGTAACCACTAATAATTTGAAATTTTGAGGAATATGTATCCCTATTGACTTGTTCCCTTGCTACATCTTTCCAGGCATTTTTTAATCTTAGCGCACCGGACATTAATGGCATGACTTCCCAATAACAAGCTCGGTAAAGAGTTAGATTTGTCTACTTAATGTGCGGAGGTTTTTGAATCTATGGTTTTCTTTAAATCATTTTAAATATTAAGGTGCTGTTCTAAATCGCTAAGTCTGCATCATATCTCCATTAATGATTCTGCGTAACTGTATGAAAGCTTTACACGCTAGGTGAAGTGATATTCTGTACTTTAAGTACCGGGTGCATTATAATTTTTCTGGTATTTTGTATTAGTAGCATTTTATGCTAAGGTCGATGAAATATATCTGCAACTGACGTTTATTACCATCATGTCGGAGAATCGAGAAGAAATATTGGCAGATTTTCAGGTTTGTTTTCCACCCATTTTGTTTTATTGTTGGATTTGGAATTCACTTGTGTTTTGGTCAATTGTTTTTCTTCTACTTTTATTTAGTCTTGGCTTCAAGGAATTTTCAATTTAAGCCCAATTGCAGCACTGTGTAGCGTACAATTGTTATTATGACGGGTTTTTTTCTAGGCTTGTACTGGAATCGAGGATGTTGCTGAAGCACTTTACCATTTGGAAGAAACAAATTGGGATTTACTGGTAAGACGAAATGTCTTAGGATGTAATCTTGACTGACAAGACAGAATTTCTTAATGAAAAGGTTCAATTATTCTCCCTATAACATGAACAGATGATTGCCTGCTCAATGAGTCACTAATCGATAATCCACAATGAATAATGTATTGTTATTTTTTGAAGAGTATTGCTTTGATGCTTTTTATATAATTTAGTTGCTTCCGGATTAGCTCTTGTCAGTAATCCGCTATTTTCTTTCAGCGTGCCATCAATCGTGTTATGCCTCAGGAAACTCAGACCCTGCCATCAGAATCTCAAGTAAATACCGGTCCAGACATTGAAATAATAGACCTGGGTGAGGGAAGAGGTCAGGGTGGCAGGCCACCTTCAGGAAGAGGTGATAATGATGAAGACATAGTGGAAGTTGTAGGAAGACCAAGAAGGCTTTGCCGGGCCGACACAGGAAGCAAGCGATCAATGGCATACACACTCGAATCCTTTCCATCCACATCATCACTTTCTCCCAAAACGTGGAGGCTGTTAAATTTTCAAATTCACTACAAACACAGAATAATATCCCTCAAGATCCCGGACTCGGAGACAGTAGGTAATTAAATTTAAAGCATTATTCTCTGTTACCTCTGCATCTTATATCTGTAAGTCTTTAGCATTTAATTAACAACTAGCCTATGATTAATAACGAACTTAACCAGCTCACCAGGTAGCAAGTCATCTTTCTGACGGTTCTAGCTATGGTTTGGATAGACGTATTGATAAATAAGTTTGGTATTTGTTATTGTGGTATAAATCTTGCCACAACTATATGCATTTTTAACACTATTATTACCTTCGATGACATACGACTTTAATAATCAGTAGCCTATTTACAGAGTTATATGAAATGATTGATAATGTTGAAATGTGCTTTTGAGTTTTATGAATCTGGTGAAGTTCATTAATGATATATTTTATCATCATCATTGGTGTTTTGTTCTGAAATTGGAATCACTTGATATTTTGGGGGAAAACTCTTTAAGTTACATTGTCTTGGAACTTTCATAATCTAATGACTGTTTGCTTCTTGTTAATTTTGCCCACTTCTCTTGGATGGCTTAATTCATCATTAAAAAAATCATTTGACTTTTCTATCAGTTTTCAAATAAGTGTAATGAAATTATGAAAATGTAGCACTCTTATACTCATACACATTGCTTATAAGCAAATATGAACATTTGCTCCTCATGAATTCATACAAAAGGATATTCACATTTTCCCCTATTTTAACTCTTCTAAAGTATTGTGTTCAAAGGATCGTGATAATTATTCTATTCATTAAGTGTAAGCTCTTAGTTGTGGGGCTACAAGGATTTATTTTCCGATTATATTTTTTGTTTAGGCTTTTTTCCATAAGTTATCAAATGAGGAAACATTTAAATTATATAATCTGTATTTAAATCGGTAATTTAATTATCACTATATTCGCAATATAAATCAATTGACACTAGCACTTGGTTTGAACACTGTTTTCACACTCTTGACTTGATAACTATAGAATTTAGTCACTACTGTTTAGTGCTGATGTTGCTTTGCTATAGTGTACATTAACAGTTTTTGTTCTCTATGTGTAAATGACATGAGTAACACTTGTTGTTTTCAAACACTATTCCACTGTGAAGGTGATTTGAAAGCGATGATTCATGCAGAGTTGGATGTTCCATCATGCAGACAGGAGCTAAAAGGCTGGAAACGTGGTATTACATCTCCTCCAAACTCAACTTCTCTAGCCTCTCTTGGTCTTCCATCAGAAAACAACCTGCACTTGAGTTGTCCAAATGATTCTTTGGGACTGGATTCATCTCTTGAGTAAGTTACTCCTTGGTACATGAATCTTTTTGCAAGATTCTATTGGTTTTTCCTGTGGTGCTATATAAATGTTTGTTCTGCCCTTTTACTCTGTTGTTTCATGATAAGTGAGTGATTAAGTTGACAAATATATGCTTTATGTACAATGTTTTTTTAAAATTACTTGACATCAATATATTTCAATTTGAAATGCAGTGTGACCTTGATTTCTTTTAATTTCTTTAAAATTGTGCTTGGACAAAAAACTTTGTCTTAGATTTTTCTCATAATCACCATCGTGAGCTTCCCTATAGGCATTCAAATTGCCTCTTTTAAAAGTATTTTCCTAATAGCAGAAGGCATGAAAATTTCTTGAATGTTTGTTAACTTACAAAGAAACATTAAAAGTGCTATGTAGCGATGTCATTTCCAAATGCCAGTTGAGATCCGGTTAGACTGTGATGAAAGTTTGCCTTTTTTGTTAGCTAATTATTGAAAAAGTTGCATGTCAAATGCAGTGAATATTTTGGCATGTGATTACATTGTCTTGCCATCATTTCACTGATATTTACTTTGATACCGGGATTCCAATATATGCTGTGCCTTTGCTCTCACCAGAGAGAGTTGAGTCACTTATCTTGTAGCTTTCTCTTACAGCCACTCAATTTATGAGTGCAACAGCATTGTATTTCAGAGAAATGGATAATAATTATTATGGTTAGTTGTAGTTAGTAGTATTACCAATTGGGAGTGAGTTTTAGGGTGGATTTTGAAAACTGCTATACTATGTCATGAACTTCTAGCCCATTTCCACTCGTTGTAAACACCTTTTGGCTTTCACTATTGCCTAATCAAATCATTCTTTCTATCCTCTTTCATGCCAGTCTATTATTTTTTTAAAATATTTTTGGGCCCTCTGGTCCTTTGTGTGAACTTGGAGGGGGGCCATGTTGCTATGTTTAACTGATCAAACTCAATATTATCATTTGTACTGTACTTTGTAGCATTCTGCAGAAATCTCGGAAGGAATTTCGTTTCAATGTTTCACGATGGAGCAACTCCATGTTTCATGTTATGAATTTTCTGTGACACACATGCATAATTCTTGGTTTTGGAAGGTCTTAGTTGCCATTATTTGCATGGCAGGGGCTTCTCTTAGAAATTAACTTGGGCTTTCTGGAGTACAGAGTAGCCTGGAGAATATTCCTCAATGATTCTAGAGTGAGCATTTGAAAACTAAAGTTTTTAATTTTTTCTGTGAAATAATTAATTATGAAAATAATCATATTCTGTTCTGTGTGATAACTTGATTGATTTGATACCAGGGAACACAAAAATCTTTGTTTATTTCCAATTTGTTTTGATGCATTTTTCAAGTGTCCCGCATAGGCCCTCAGAATATCCATCCAAGGAGAGGATGATACAAATAATGATGGTGGAGTTGACAGGTAGTCAAGAAAGGTAAAGTTGATATTAAACCTGGGAAAGGAGAAGGAAATATGGAGATGAGTAAGTTGAGGAAGCACACAGAATGGAAGAAAGGATAAAATATATCAGGGAAATAAAGCAAATGAAGAGTAACATCAAAGTAAAGCTTTGTAATTTCATCGATAAAATAAATTTAGTGTGACCTAGGTTTCACTGCTTTGCAGAAGCATCAGGCCTGATGATGCTGTGCTGCAATGTACTGTACTACAGTGCAGTACTAGGTCACATTGAGGTTATTTTTATATGTGGAATTACAAATTTTTATTTTGATGTTATTCGTCATGGATTCACCACAAAATTATGGCTGAAGCGATTAATTAAAATAAATGCTGGCAAAGGAGGTCTGGGAGGAACTAAATTTTCAAGAGGCAAGGCTGTGCCTACTATATCCATGTCAGTTTCTGAAAAGTTATATGCTAATTTTTCCACTATATCAGCTAACTTAGGTTAGCCCTTTGAAATAGCTTTGCTCCTTGTCATGAACCCCAAAGATATTTGAAAATGAAAGGTATTGTTATTTTCCCACCCTCTTCTCTGATTGCCAAAAGTTTTAACCATCACATATTTTAAACATTTAAGTGTTTCTCATGTTCTTCTCCATCTACTTAATTGCTTTCTTTTAAACTCCTCTGGCTACCTCCTCTCTTCACACAATATAAGTGAAAGATGAATGAATAAGTGAATGAAAAAGTGCTACCAGCTGGCATCTCCATGATGTGATCGTAAAATTTTAACCACGCCAGGGAATATAATTTGGTGTCTATGCAAAAATAGTATACAGTGGGGTGGACTTTCTCATTGGTGCAAAAATGACATTTGCCCAATACTTAAAAGTACATGAAAGACACTAGTAAGGGTGTTGGAAGAACCTCAATAATCACAGGGAGAAAGCGTGACTTATTCTGAACTGTATTTACATTATGAGACATTCCCTATTAGATATCCTTTTTCTCCCTTGCTCTTTGTGATAGGTGTGTTATGTCTTTTAGTTCACAGCTCCACCAGTTCTTGGGATTAAAACTTAACCAGAATCAGAACAAAAAAACTCATCTGAAAACAATATTTTTACTGTTGGTTTTTGCACATTTATACCTTAACCACAAGATCTTAATATCCACCACAGTTTACCAGAGATCAAATGAAATTTTTTGGATCAAAATATTGTTATTTGATATCCTTGATATGTGTCTTGTTTTGTGAAAATATTTTCCTGTAATGTACGTTGCATTATATTCCATGCCTGTTGTTGTTTAAAACTTGATTGTTATTTCATCCCATTTTGAAACTTTTAGGCAATGTTTTAAAAGGTTGAAAAAATGGAAATTGTCATAAAAAACTTATTTTTGACATGATCACGAAATGAATTTTATTGATGACATTGTAAATTAATTTGTATATCACATTTAATTTTCTTGTCACATATCATATTTAACTCAAATCAAAAATGAGTCCTTGTCCATGTTTCAATAAACTGCAAAAGATCAAAATTAAATGCCATTAAAATGAAATGCACTGATTATATTTTGACAGCTTTAAGTGACAAAATCTGGAAAAAAATGGAATTCACTTTCTTTAAAACATTATGAGAGTTGTTTCGATTGTAATAGCGGAAACGTAATTCTTGTGATTTCACATAGGGAGGCCCCATAAAAGTGTGTCCTTCACTTTAATTTGTATGAGGAAATAGATGTGGAATACCCTTGATTTGATGGTACTGCTGCACTGGTGGAATTTTGAATTGTTATCACTGCTCAAAGGCCATTCTATTAATTACTTATATTTGTTAAAGGATAGTTTTCTTGTTTTATCATTCTTGACTAGTGATAATGATTAAAATAATATTTCTCCTGCTGACATCTACTATATTTGAGTGGGCTTCTTCAAGTGGGTCCAATATGTTTTTAGTTCTGATTCTGAGGTGTTGTACTACGATTTTATATATTGAATTCAATGGTTTATAATTTGTTCATTTGTAATTTTTGTCTAGCTCTTCTAGGGTAGCTGAAAGACTAGCCCAAGAGTTTACATTAAATGTTCAGGATGAAACCAGAGATAAAAGTTACAGTTTGAAGTTTCCAGGCACACGGACTGTTTTAGAAGTTAAAGGAGATGTTCATTCTGTGACCGATATTCCAGTTCGTCACCAAGTATGGACAGGTTGGCCACAAAGAGCTCTTGATGATGATTCTGTAAGTTTTATTTCCACAATGGAAGTTCTTTTTTATCTGTTGAATAGTTTGAAGGAACTGCTTATGTTACATTTAAGGGGGCATAGAGGAAATTGCTTTGGCAGAGTTGCAATTTAAGAGTTCCAATTGTATGTTGAAATTAATTATTTATTGATTGTATAATTGTCAATGAGACCCTGGGTTTTGCGAGCTATAAACTTGAAGCTGTTTCATTATTTGTGTTATCACCCTCAGCTTATTTCATTGCAATTAATTTCAGCACTAAGAACAAAGGAAATGGTTGGCCTCATAATATCAATGAGTTCAAAATTATAATTGGGATTCTTGTTTCAAACAACTTACTGAGCAAGAATGCCCTCTAAATAATCCCATGGTCCAAGGATATGTGCAGAACTATTTCAAGTGGTAGAAACTTGCTGCAAAAAAAATTCATGCCTATTTCTTCACTGTGAAGGTGCTGCAAAATTCCACTGGCCATGACATAAGGGATACATATTGAGGAGCAGTAGGGTCCATCCTCGCACACTTGCTCTCTTCTGACTGCTTGTTGTTGGGACAAGATGGTACTTGTCTGTTAACCTAGTATACAATTTCCTGTGAATTATACCAAATGTAAATCTTTCTTGTTATATGTTGATCATTTCCCTTGTGTTGATGTTTATTTCTCATTTGAAATGTCATTGTGAATTGTGTCATTGTGTACTATTGGGTAATATACACATTTGTGTGTGAAATGGCATGCGTCAAAGTTATTTTGTCGTATGCATCCTGGTATGCTACTGGAAGGAGTGGTGGTGATTTTGGTCATCATTAACATATAAATCACATTAGATGCAGCTGGTGGATTGGGCTGTAGAGCTAGATGATGTTGGGATGTGTGGTTACGGGCTGATCCAGTCATTCAGTGATTAATAACAAAGATTTTCAGTTATGATTTTTTCAAACCCAGAGTCTAATGAGACATTTATGACTGATAGACTTAAGTGAGGGTAATATTTTCTATCAGAGGGCATATCAAAAGCATTCAAAATGCAATTTTGAGGTTTTTGAGGGTGTTGATATTGTATACCCCGCGAGAGCTAAAATTCATCACAACCATCCAAGTATTAAGTAGAGAAATAAAGGAAAAATTATTTCAACACCAGGATTGTCATCATCAAAATAAAATATGTTCACTTGTAAATGCTTTAGAAACACTTGAGAAAATCCATGTCCTTATTTTGCCATAAAGCACAAGGCACTGCTGTGACATTCAAATTGTGTGAACCCTTGATTGTCCAAACTTACAATATGTCTTTGTATATGTGCTGCAGAAACTCATTGTGTCACAGAATATGTATGTAAATAGCCCTGAAAGTCATAGGAAAGTTCAAAGAAACTTCCCTTTTAATCCTCAATCTATGGACACTCGAGAAAATTTCTAAACAACTAAAACAATTTATTAGCCTAGTAAAAACTTGAAGTTGTTGAAAAAACTGAATTAGAGTTGGGTAAACCGAAGGCACCAGTTACAGTTGTGCTTTGAAGTTCAAAATTAGTTCCTTATTGACTTCTTTAAGTGTTAGTGTAATTTCAGTTGAGCAGGAAATTGACATTGAATTGTGAATTGATTGAAAGGCATCAAGGGGTCCGCAGCTTAATGTCCCATCTGATGGATGGCATACTCACTGAAAGTGCTCACCACAAAGCTCATCCAGTAGGGATCAGGATACCGCTGAAAAAAATCTTGTCTCAATGATTTGAACCTAGGCCCTCTGAGTGAGAAACCATTAGATTAGTCACTGCACCATTCCAATCCCTTCAAAGGTGAATTGTAAATAAGTAATCTATAGCAAGAATCCATTTACTTTAAGTATTTTGTGATTAGCTTTTCTGTCAAGGAACCAGAAAGCTGTTGGGCAGCATAAGCATGATTTTTGGTGTTGAGATTGGATATCATCAATGATTTATGTTCATATGTTTAAATGAATAATGATTGCCCCAGAATTGCAAGATTTGTTTACTTGGTATTCGGTAATTGCAGTCTCAAAAAAGGGTTTATTTATTTATAACTTTTTGTTGAACAGTTAATAAATTTATGCTGCCTAGGTTACCAAAAGACAAGACTTTTAGCTACATATTAATGAAGGTTTGGAAGCTTCAATCCTGAAGAATGCAAGCAATTTGCAGTAAGCGAGTTATGTTAAAGGTATCATATTAGGAGTGAGATGAAACTGGTCTAAACCCTTTTATACCCCTCAGAGGTTGACTGTTACAGCATAAGGCCATATTTTTAGTTTTATTTAAGTAGGTATTTCTTGTCATGAAATAAATTGTTGCAGCATAGTCAAAGTGGATTGCTGCATGGTAAGTAAGGGATTGAATGTAATTCATTGTGGAAAGATAGATTTCCCTGTCTTGTGTGCACATTTTTTCACAGGATGTAGTATCTTGAAAAGGGTTGAGAATTTACTTCCTGATATTTTCAGGTGACTCTGGCATGTTCAGGTATTGATTACCCTACTCATAAGTTGTCAGTGAGGAAAGCAGTTACTGCTAGTCATCCCACATCTGTTGCTAGAGATAATAAAAAGGTAATTATATGAAACAAAATAACAAGCAGTTTGCAGAAATACCAAAAGATGTGTGCAATCCTCTCATTGTTCAGTCTTGAGGAGTGCAAAACTGTTTCATATGTAATGCTCTTTGTATTTCTGCACTCTGTTTTTGAGGTAAAACATTTGATGCTATATATAATCTATTTACAGCTGCAATACTTGCTTTTATTTCCTCACACTGTTTCAGCAGTTAATAATTGACTTATTCTCTGTTTTCGAATGTTTATTTTATATCCCCTTCTTTATAAAACTGAGCCTCTATGTTTCTATTTTCTTTTTTCTAGCCCTATTAAATTATTCATTATACTCCTATTCTCCTTTGTACATGTGTGAACAACCGATGTCATTGGCACTGATACATTCTGTTAAACTACTTCCTTAGGGGTCAATTTCAATTAGTCCGACAACTTTTCAAGAGCTATATTTAATAGTAAAGCTGGCATAGCATCACCCTGCCATAGCTGCCTTTCAGTTTTCAACTGAAAGGTAGTTCTTAAATTTGTGCATTTTTTTAAATATCATCTTATGTCAATCTTCAAAAAGTGATACAATTTTCATAATTTGAGGATTTCTGGTGGGACACATTTCTGCCTTTAGTTATCCTGATAGTTTTTCAAAATGGAAAAAAGATAAAAAATGGAAATTTGAGAGAAGAAGGTATGAATGCCAATGAAGCAGGACTTTTCTTTGGGAGAGAATACCAATGTAGATTTGATTTCAAAGTATGAAGAGACTGCTTTAGGACTCAAGGTCTCCCAAGGACTGTATTTCACTTTTTGTTTCCTCTAATGTAGCATTTCACTTTCATCATTTCATTGGCACTGTTTAGCTATCATGTTAAGAGCTCGCTATAAAATATTGGGAGGAAACGTTAGTACCTTAATTTACATGTAGGTTGTTTGGATATCAATAAAGTCCCACTAATATGTACTCTAGTTGTGTGGAATATGAAACCAACCCCTGATTTCCCACATAATTAATGGTTTTCCAACCACAAGTTTGCAATTTTTGGGGTTTTTCAGAGCTACAGGGCCACCTGAAGGCCAAAATAGTAGTCAAAGTAGTTGGGAAATAAGGAGAAGAATTGCATCAGACAAGGAAGCTTTCACAAGGAGGGAATTGATGACATGGACATTAAGGATTTTAAGTAAAGGCTCAACAAAACTTTGATATGCATCATAGTTTTGTATGGCACAGAAACATTGTCATTGGAAACATTGACAGAACTATAGGTGTAGATTGGTGGCTTGAATTGTGGAGATGGATGGAAAAAGTGAAGTGGACATAAAGGAAAACAAACGAGGAAGTGCTAGCTGGAGGTGGAGAGAGGATTTGTTGGGAGAAATCCAAAATAGGCAGGAAAGATGGATGAAGAGCATTTTGATTGGCAATGGGATTGTTAAAACTGTGATAGAGGGGATAATGTTTGGCCAATGAGGAAGGGACAAAAACAGGGTTCGGATTTTCTCCGGAATGAAAGGAGGAAGGAAGTATAGTTGAAGAGGAGTTTATTGCAGTGTTGGATATTACTTAGTTTTGTTAGAAAAAGCAAAGAAGTTGTCGCTGTACAGTTTGGTAGATTGGTTCCATCCAAAACCTTCCTTAATCAGTAGATTACCGATAATAATAATACCCTGAGGCCCCTGAATATGAAAATGTCACTTAGCATCTGAGAATATTCTTGATTATAAGTTGCATCATGATTCAACTCTGAAGACTTTACTGAACTAGGTTTTCTAGCACCTTAGTAACTAGAAATTGGATATGTTATCACTTGTTTATCATCCTGTTTACAAAAAAAAGGCATTTGTGATTTTATTTCATTTGTATGCTCCCCAAGTGCCATTAAGATGAGTTGTTGTTTTATTACAGATAGTGATTGACCTAGCTGATAGTGATAACAGTTCTGTAGAAGAATTTGAAGATGCATCTGAGTCATTTAATGCAGAGGATGACATGTCCATTATGGGTATTGAAAGCAAGAGGATGCAGCCATTAAGTATGTATATGGTCATTCTTATGAATATGTAATTTAGATTATGGATTAGGATTCTTTTGTTACTTTAAAAGGTGCATTTCCCCCAAATATATGGCTATATACAATTGTTGTAGTGTTAACATATACTGGCATTGTACTGAAATGTATAAAATGGTATAATAATTATTTATAATCTGAATAATGAATACATGTATGAACATCTTAGTTAAATATTGAACAGCTAAGCTATCCTGTAACCATTCTGGAATTTGTTTTCACAAAATTATGGGAAAATATGACCATGAGAATAATACTATAGATTCATCCGTTAACTGCTTAAGCTTTAGTTAAGTTATTGATCTGAAAAAACTGGAAAAATATGAATGTCACAATGTTTTAGGTTAAATATACAAAAGTTGATAATATACATGTCCTTAGGATTAATGCTGGCTATCATTTCCAATACCCTAATGTACCCTTTCCATGTTAAAACCAAGGTTAGCCATCATGGTAAGCGACCAATAGAGGACCAGAATGATACTCTGGTCTTCTGCATGGCTTATCAATCATTCAAGGATAAAGAGAAAAATAAATGTTATCTGTATTTTAACTTTGCTGAACCATCATGTATCTGGGGTCCCAATCTAAAACATTTCTCTCCAGAAGAATAGATAAAATGTTTTCTTCTCGAGAATTCTCCAAACTCAAGTCTGTAACTGAGCAAGATTTCTGCAAACCAGAAGGTAGAAAACCGGATTCCAAAAAGTTTATGGAAGATAAGACGTTCTCATTGGAAGTGTCTAGTGAGCCAATAAAATCTTTCATTACTTCTTATATACCTGTTATGTCACCCAAATCTATATTGTGCAGACGAGTATTGTGCCTAGTATGAAAGAGGTTGTACATTTCATATTTAATAACTATTTTTATAAATAGTTTTGTAAAAGATGTTACTGCAACAATCTGCCAAGTTTTTTATGGGAGGCGACTGACAGCTTAGGTCATTTGCACCATTAGGGATGGATGGGAAAGGAAGGGTGGAGAGAAACCCGGCGTCGGTATTAGCCTACTCTTTTCTAAAGGCGCCGAGGGGTCCACAGTTTAACATCCCATCCGACAGACGTTGTACTCTAGTGCTCGTTGTACACGAAGTGCTCTCCACAAAGTACCTTTAGGAGGGATTGGGATACCACTAAAAAATATTTTTTGTCTCCAGGATTAACATACGGATTTAGTAATTCAAGAAAAATATTTGAGAATAATCCCAAAGTCTTCCGCAGAATCCTGCATCATTGCTTTCATCTAAGTACTCCTCAAATGCAGAAATGAATCTGCATATGAAAATGGTGGTCCATATTGTGCCTCACAATTTCAGAAAGAATTGACAAATCACCGTCAGAGTATGCAGTTTTACCTAGGAGAAAACTTTAAGGACCTCCTCTCAAGACCGCCGTGAATTATTCTCCCACCAAGGTCTCCCGGCAGTAACTTCACAAGTCACAGACTTAGGTTTGGAGGGTCAGGTTTTGGTAGATTTGGAAGCCCTTTCTCTGGAGAAAACAAGTTACAGACCTGGGCCCCTAAACACCTTTTTATCAGTTCACAGGAATTTTATTGATGGAGTGTCAGACATTTCTGATTATTTTAGTTTTGTCATGACTTTGCTATTTTGCGAATTATGGGTATATGCCTAATGTGGCTCACATTTATTTGTGTATAACTTTTATGTATCAAACCTCGTAGTAATGGTAATCTAAAATATTTTTATATTTAAATTTGGAAATGCCCTCCCTGTAGAAATCTTGTAGCCAATACAAAATGTAAATTTTTTGTAAAAATCATTTTAGTGAAAGGAACACTTTTTAAAGGCCAGAAATTTTTTTCAATCTAATGTTCCTCAAAATTTATGATCAGAATAAATGTTTACTTTTGCATGTAAATTTAAAATGAAATTTTCAGCAATATGTTTATTAATATTAGTGCCCTGTTCTTCTTAGTTCCAGACAATGTGGAGGATGAAGCATCAGCTTCCTTTCATTTTACTGAGCAATTTCGGAGTCGCTATGGTCGTACACATCCTGTATTCTTTCAAGGTTGTCTAGATGATGCTGTCAAAGAGGCATGTTCAAAACCTGCAAAAGAGGTAATGTAGATTTTGATTGATTGCACTATTGTGTTGCAATCTGAATCCAAAATATTTCTAGTGCCATTTTCACATTGATTTCTGATAATTTATAAAATCTGTTATACTATCTAGGATTGAACAGTTCTATCATAATAATTTTGAAGTGCTTTCTAAAAGATGAAAGCTTTGTGAAATACCAAAAGTTATCCCAAGTAACTCCTATGTAGCTGTAGGAAACAATTTATGAGTTGTGTTTCTCATGAATCTCTTTCCAGAATGTCATGTTATAAAAAGCTCATAATCTGAATAATGCGTATTATACAAGTAAAACATTAAGCGAATTCTGTTCAATAAACCGTGATCATACATTTTTATTGTCATAATTTATTTTTTTATATTTGACTTTATTTTAAATGGTTAGCTTTATCTATAATTATATGTGGTACAAGTTTCATTGATTTGATGCTGGTATTTCTTCAGTGGCAGCCATTGAAATTTGTAATGTTCAGTTTGACTATGCTTAATTCTGATTATGAAAAGAATTTTCCACGAAACATCTCTTTTCATTGGGATCTTGAAACAATCACATGGGTTTGGATTTGGACTATAAGGTGGTTGAAGGACCACACATCATATAAATTTTTGCTTAATATTCAGCAACAGCATTTGTGATATTCTGGTGTACAAGATTGTCATTCAGCATCCAGCCTGAAATGTAGCTTCTTGCCATTGAAATGTCCGTGGAGAATTTTCAGTATGTCCTTATGGTTTGTGGGGGATCGAGATGGTGCAGTGGCTCTCATACTGGCTTCCCACCCAGAGGGCCCGGGTTTGAATCCAGGTGGTGTCAAATGTTTTTCAGTGGTATCTCGATCCCTACTTGAGGTGCTTTGTGGAGGGCACTTTGAGTGAGTATGACGTCTGTCGGATGGGACATGAAACTACAGACCCCTTGGTGCATTTCGTTAAGAGTAGGCTAATGGTGATGCCAGGTTTCTCTCCACCCTTCATCCTTTCCTGTCCAACCGTAATGGCACAAATGACCTTTGCTGTCTGTCACCTCCCCTAAATACTATTGCTACCATATAGTATATTATATACCATATAGTCAGGGAAAGGAACTGGCCCCCCTACCCGGATGTGTGAATACTCACACGCCGTCGGGCGTGGTACATGGGTGAGCTCTACCATCACCTAGTAAACCGACCTTCGGGTTGATTACTGTGTTTATGGTTTATGCCATATAGTGCTCTATTGGCAGTTTTTGTGTGCTTGTATGACATACTGGTACATCATCCCCTGAGTGTTGAAGAGGAATATGAGTATAAGTTTCCCAGCATATATTTTTTTTGTTTGTGATGGCAGAGGTCCACACTGCTTTGCTGTGTGTTCTCAAGATGAATAAATATTACCATGTTTCATTTCCAGTAATGACCTTAGGAAAAAAAGCTCATCTCCCTGTAATATCAACTTACACTGTTAGCAAATCTTCACATGAGTGTTCTGTTGTTCAGGAATTAACCTTCTTGCAACCCACCATGCACAAACATGTCTCATGTGCAATTTTTCTTTAATGTAGTGTATGGTACCGAATTAGTTTTTCATTATTTATGATTGTGCTCATAACATTATTTGACAATCTTGTCTCACAGTGGCAGTTATGATGTTAATGTTTACTTAATGTGAGAGCAGTGCCTGGAGAACAGGGTTCACCTTCATTTGAAATTGTCTCACCTCTTTAAACATTGTAAACCATATTCTAGCTGTGCCATATGGAAGGACAGACTCTCCATGAACCTTAGGTAGCATTAAATTAACCTCGGGTAATGGTCACAAAGGCAAAATTTCATTTCATAGCCTGTTGTCTCCATAATGCTATTGGCAAGCTGAACCTGCTTCAAATTACAATGGCTGCTGCTGATTCAAATCAATGAAATGTAAGCAACGTGTACATTACATGTTTAGCTGACAATCTAGTAAAATTAAGACTTAACACAATTACTTATTGGATCCAAAATGTCACTCAATCAAAAATCACTCTTATTCAGCATCCTGCATTAATTTCAAGTAATTAGTTACCTCATCCAAATTAATTTTTAAGCTGTATTATTTTTTTATGTGCCAGGCTGATAAAAATCGTCAATTGAGTATGGTGAGAATTGAGGCTCTATCCCCAATTATTGCCATGCTCCTATTGACTCGAAGAGGTAAAAATACATATAAATGAGGGACTAAGTGATTATCTACTGTCATTGCTCTAACAAAAGTAAAACACATTCAAAATGTCTTTGGAGCTGTATGGAAGAAAAATTGCTTCATCAACCAAGTAGTGGGAAAAGTACTGTTCAAATGAAATAGTGAAAGTGATATTTTATTTCACAGGATAACCTCAATTTGAGTATTTGAGGACAGAAAGTCAATTTGTGAATTAAATACCTTAAGGTGGATCTCCATTGCCTTCCGCAGTCTTTGTGAAAATATCGTAAAGGAAACGTAATAACATTTGTTCATGAAAAATGCCATGGTGAGAGTCATCACTCCAGAATTCCTCCATGATGTGAAGGGAAGAAATAAAACTATGATATTCCACAACATATAATTTATTTGTGACTGGTTTTAATGCAGCTAATCAACTGTCACATTTTTCAGGGTGTCCATTGGCTTAAAAAATTAGAAACTTGGTAAATGATTTCAGGTTAAAAATCTTAGGGTCCCTCAAATCTGAACATTTTTGGATAGAAAAACAGGAATTATTATTTTTAGGCCAATGTTTTGGGATAACATTTGCATCATGGCTAAATGAAGTCAGCACAGTGCTCACAAACAATGCTGCATGGCATACAGCATGGACCGCTGTGGCTACATCAATGCTTCCCTCAGCTCCACTTCCCTCTCCCCTCCAGGGCCCTCCTAACTGCCGTGGGGCTGCAAATCATTCATAGGTTAAACTAAGTTCAGACCCACCCTTTGAAGAAAAGCTGTTCCATTCATTAACGTTGCTTGAAGTAAACAAAGGACAGTATCATCACTAAAACATCTTTAGGAACTCACAAACTAGGAACTGCAAGTTAGGAACCACTCAAGATGTGAAGATTATATTCAGGACTTAACTACTGGAGAAATTCATGCAAGTTTAATACGATAACAATAACATAATTCCACCTTAAATTACATTGTTAAAAGAATCCACAGTGAGGAGTGAAGGGAAAAATAAGCTTACAAATCAGCTAATGTGGGATTCCTTTTCCATTCACAATTCCATTTCCATTCACAAAGTCGGTAGAGTAAAGCACATTAGGAACTGCTATCTTAACCATAAAAATATATATGTTGTACAGTTGACTTTGATTGGCCTTCATGATCAAGTATTTTGCCTAATTGGTTAATGATCGATCATCCTCTTCCATTCAATTCTGTGGAAGCATGCTGGGTATTTTTTTTTACTATTTATCAATATTAAATGGTAATTACACATAGGTTTTATAGAATGATATCTAATTTTGTTTTTTTATTTCAGAGGCGATTGCTTGCTCTTTACCTACACCATGAAGCAAGTGTGCTTACAAATGTGTTTTGTGCTCAACTATTGTGTGCTGAATCAATTATTTCCTGTTTAACTTCCAACTTTGTACTCTGGGGATGGGACATCACATTTCAGTCCAACCGAAATAAGTAAGTGGAAGATGAAAGACTTCTCAGCAGATTGTTTTGCAAGGGGTGTTTTGTTTATTGTGCAAGGCTGATTATCATGTCAACTAGAAATAGGTAAAATCCTCTGCATGAAACCCACACTGTAATGAGCATATTTTGTAGTTATATTTTCTCTTATATTTTGTGATTTTGATACAAAATCTGTGCTTTATTTTAGGCTTTTGGCATCTGTGTCAAGGAGTTTAGGCACCATGGCATCAATGACAATCCAAAATATTGAAGTGGAGCAACTGCCTACTTTGATAATTGTCATGAGGGCAAGATCAGTAACAGAAATATTCACAGTCATTCATGGTAATTACAAAGTATTTTGTATTTTAACTAATTAAATACTCTGATATGCTCATCACTATCAGTGGGCATTGTTTGAGTGTTGAAATGTGTTTTAATCACTAATAGTGATAATCACTTGAAAAATTTTCTGTAATTTCTGTCTTGTGCTTGCAAATAATTGCCATGCATGCATAATTATTGAGCTTCAGTTAAAAAATATGGAATTAAGCCAACTCTATTTAGCATTCATTATGAGCTACTACATTACAGAAGTTCAAAGCGCAAAATTTAAATGAGTTTGTGATGTACATATAAAACTGTAGATATATCTCAGGCATATGAAATGTAGATTAACTCAATTCTAAGGAGGAGTCACCTAAAATTGCCATAATTGAAACTTCAGTGAATATTATCTCTACCTCTTTTACTGATATACTACCTTGATCAAAAGGTTCCCGGAATAACCACCGTGTGGCGCTCCCATCGTTCCGATTTGAGTTCTGTTTTTTTTTTGTTAAATTGGTACATCTGTTGTTGATATTCCCTTTAAATCTTAGTGTCATAACTTGACATTTACAAAAGTTACGTAGCCAAGAGTACATCTATCTCTGTGTGTGTTGGTGATTTTTTACAATTGCAGAAATGGATTTAAATTTGCAACAACGAACTTGTATTAAATTTTGCGTAAAAAACGGATTTAGTGGCGCACGGACGTTGGAAATGTTGGAAAAGTGTTTCGGCAACGATTCTCTAAAAAAAACGGTCGTTTACCAGTGGCACGAGCGGTTCAGAAGTGGTCGTGAGTTAATCGAAGATGATGAACGCAGTGGCAGACCATCGACATCGAAAGTCGGTGAAAAAATTGATAAAGTAAAAGAAATGTTGGTCAATAACCGCAAATTAACCATCAGAGAAATAGCGGAGGACTTGAACATTGCCTATGGATCCGCCCAAGACATTGTGGTTAATGATTTGGGTTTCCGTCGTGTAGCAGCAAAGTTGGTGCCAAAAGACCTCAATTTCATGCAAAAAAGAGACCGTGTTGACGTCGCAAAAGACATGATATGCGAGGCTGAATCCAATCCCACATTCATCAAAAGGATCATTACTGGAGACGAGACGTGGGTTTATGAGTACGACACGCAATCCAGACATCAGGCAAGTGAATGGCGTTCACCAAATGAGCCGAGACCAAAAAAACCACGTCGTTTTCAGTCAAAAAAGAAGGCAATGCTGACAGTTTTCATGGATTACAACGGTGTAGTGCATCATGAATTTTTGCCAGAAGGCCAGACAGTAAACAAAGAGTATTATTTGGGCGTTATGAGGCGTTTGCGTGAAGCAATTCGCCGAAAGAGACCAGAAATCGTCGCACAGTGCTATCATTATTCATAATTTTTTGACGAAAAATGCAACAAATACCATCCAACAGCCACCGAATTCACCTGATTTGGCTCCCTGTGACTTCTTTCTGTTCAATCGAGTTAAAAAACCATTACGGGGAATGCATTTTAGCAGCCGAGAGGAAGTAATGGAAAAATCGCAGGAAGCACTGATGGACATACCGAAAACCGAATATAAAAAATGTTTCGAGGATTGGATCAAGCGCTGGCATAAGTGTGTTGCAGTCGATGGGGATTACTTTGAAGGGGACAATATAGATTTAGATGAATAAACTTGTATTTTTAATTTTCTGAACAAATTCCGGGAACTTTTTGATCAAGGTAGTATGCCTGCCCTTTGAATTGTTTTAGATTCATCATCAAAGTATGTATGTAATTTGTTTTACAATACTGGTAATTTTAGGTAAATTATCATCAGAAAATAAAAATGCATTTATTTTGTACTACATTTCTCAGTTAAGTATAGTGGTCATAAAGTGTATGTAGATTAGCATAATTGAAAAATTTTAGGATAGTATATTTCCATTATTAAAACATTTTTCTTTTCTTGTACATCTAGGAAGTATAAGTGTTCATGAGCTCCTTTCAAGTTTAATCCAGGCAGTTGATTTATTTGAACAACAGCAACGATTAGAAATCAAAGAAGAGGAGGAAAGGGCAGCTAGGGAGCTTGTGAAAAGAGAGCAAGATGAAGCATACTTTGCCTCCCTGGAAGCAGACAGGTGAATATATAGATTGATAACTTCTGCTGAGAAATGGAAAAAATTTTACTTTCCATTGCTAAAGAATGTGAATTAATCACTAGGAATGAAAATGGAGAGTCTTCATATAAATTCATTTATATCATGACCATATTTTCCATGTATTTCGGATCTGTGATTTTCGATTTCTATGCTTCATCATGCATCCATTATCATGGATAATTGAGAGTTAACTGTGTATCAAAAAGGAGATGTTTTGAGCCACAAGCAAGTAAAGCTAGAATCTGAGACAATCATTTTTTCATATTCATACTTAACAAACTTTCCCTTTCCATGCTTACATCTTGCATTCCAATTACCAGTATAAGTGAAATGCATTTTTAATTTTGACTTCCAGGATATTTGGCATTTCCTTTGAAAAATAAACTAATTCAAAAAAGTTAACAATTTTTTTTTAAAGGCTAAACCTCATGAAATGTTTTTAATCTTTTAATGTTAATTATTTTTGGAAGTTTTTTGAAAACCTTAGGAATTGATGTAAGAATGGAATTCTGCTCATTACATTAGTACTCGGTGTGAAATCATTTTCCATAAATACTCCAAAATGGAATGTTATGGTCTTTTGATCATAAAATTCACCTTTATGAATTAACATGGAAGGAAGAATATTGTTGAAGTATTTTTAGAAATAATTTGAAGGCTTGATGTCAATCATGTTTCTGAAACATTTTTCTTTACTCACTTAACATTTTAAGTTTTTTAAGGAGATAATACAAGCTCCTCTGGCTTTTACCAAAAATTTTCCATTGACTCTGAAATAGGGGTTGATTGAACCCTTCACCCACACCTCTTGGTTATGTAGTTAATGTGTAGGTTAATCTCATTGGGGAGGATGCATCCTTCCAGAAACATTAAATAACCTTTGAAAAATAAATTTACCTAGGATAATGTTTAAAAATGATGGCCCAACTTGCCCCTCTTCCTTCCCAAATTTGAATAATGTATAGGAAATATATAACTCCTTAAATAATTTACTTGGTAATCGTAAGAATATAGAGGAAGTACTGGTGATGGTGGGTGAGGAGAGTGGTTCGTTGAGAGAAATCTGATGGAGGCAGAAAAAATGGATGAAATTGAGCGGTAGTGGAATGTTGAAGAAGGTAATAGAGGGGGGAATGTTAGGCAAACGAGGAAAGGGCAGGAACAGGATAGGGATGTTGGACGGGATGAAGGGAGGAAAGAAGTACACAGAGATGAAGAGGGACCTGATGTATTGGGGTTGCTGGATTGGAGTTTTGTTTGGAGTTACAAAATTTTTGTTTGATAGTTGTGTCCATCCAAAATCCTACCTTAACCAGTAGATTACCTAATAATTGTAATATAATATTCTTAGATTATTTTTAGTATATTCTGATGGTTTGTTATTGAATATTGTGTTTAAGTTCAAATTGAATTAATATTGTAACTGAAAATAGCTAAGAAGAAAAAATAATATGGTTACCCTCAGTATTTTATCAGAAATCCGAACATGTCATTTATTACATATCTCAGTTCTTTAGAAACTGCACCTCTTGATAATGTGAGCGTAGAGTCTAAAATTATTGATGTCCCAAAAGAAGTTTATGTATAAATTATAAATTCGTTTCTATATTGTGATCAGGAGAATTTTTTTTTCCAAAATTCTCACATGTTTGGAAATGCATGTTAGTCTTCATTTTAGTCTTCTTATAAAGACTTAAAAAAACTTACGTATCTAATAACAGCTTTTAAATGTAATTTGGACCTGGCAAATTTTTTTAGAAAGTTCTTTTTGTAGAATTTCATTAGTGAAGCATATTGCCTCTTCAAATGCCTTGATTGTCTTAACAATATATTCCATAATATATGTACTCATGTGTGCATGATTCTCTGCATTTTTTCTTACAACTCATATTTCTACTCACCAGAGCTAAGGAGGAAGCTAAAATGATTGAAACTATGGAGAGGAAGAGGCTGGAGCAGGAAAAAGAGGAAGTTGAGAAACAGAAGGAGGTTAGTTCAGATCATTAGTCAATGTTCTACTTCCCTAAGTTTTATTTCTACATTTTTTGGCTTCTTAATGCCGATATTTCATTCCATTATGTATAATTAAGAGGGTATGTATATACATACCCTCTTAAGAAGGAGGTAATTTATTTAGTAAATTGTTGATATTTTTAAAAATTTAACCCCAAAATTACATGTTTGCTAAAATATGAAGAGTGCCACATTATAATTTAGCTGGAATGAACGACAATTTTCTCTTTTGATCCCTTACTCTTTTTGCAGGGGTTTCATTTTCTGCGGCATGCATGATAAAAATATATACAGTAAAACCCATTATTTGCACTTTTCTTGGGACCTCAGAAAAAATGTGGGAAAAGAAGAATTTTCACTGTTGAAAATATTCTTTGTTTGCTTCGTCTTTCCATTTTCAAGAAGTATTTTATTTGTGTTCCCAAATAATAGTGGGAAACTAACCACATGAGAATCTGGGCTACCTCACCATTTGACTTGTGCAAACTGTTGCCCAGCGTCAAAATATTTTGAAGAAAATAAAATTATTTTTGATTCAGTGTAGGTTTTCTGTGCTGAAGCAACTTTTGATGCGTTTTATTATTCAGGAGCTCATCATTGCTGTATCTGTTGTTCCAAGGCAGTACAAATGATCCTAGTTGTCAGTCACCAGTTCTTGACTTTTTCATACTTTGACATGTTTGGGTCAATATCATATTCATTCCTTATAATTTCAGCTTATGTAAAAATAAATAATCTCCCTCAGGTGTTCCGACCATTTGTAAATTATGTAACTAACTCTTAGTCATTTAGTGTATTCCTGTCATAGCATCAATCTTTGCTTGGCAGACTAAGATTGCAGTTTTTAAGTAGCAATACCATGATGGCCTGGGATCAAATCCCGGAGGTAGATTTTTTTTCAGTGATATCCCAATCCCTAATTGAAGTGCTTTGTGGAGAGCACTTCGAGTGAGTACGATGTCAGTTGGGTGGGACGTTAAACTGCAGACTCCTTGGTGTCTTTCAACAAGAGTAGGCTGATGCCGGGTTTCTCTCCACCCTTCCCTACCCGTCCTTCCCTAATGGTGCAAATGGCCTTAGCTTTCAGTCACCTCCCATAAAAAAACTAAAAAAACTTTTGTTGTAATAATTTTTCTTGGTGCATTATTTTAGGCCCACAGACTGCAGGTCCAGTCTAGTCTCCCAGAGGAACCTGGAGAGGGAGCTGGAGATTTTGTAACGAAGATAAGATTCCGGTTGCCTACTGAGAAAGTTATTACTCGGCTTTTCCTGATAAACACCAAGTTGAAGGTAGTAAAGAATTTTCATTGCAGCTACTTTGGCAAAAATATTATAGTTGGGCAGGAGAAATCTAGAGCAGCAAAAGTAAACCAATAATGAAAAAACAACGTTCTTCTTGTATGTCCAATATAATTACTATTAATTGATGCTTGGAAAAGTTTTGGTTAAATTAAAGTGTTTCATGAGCATGACTTCCACAGAGATACAAATTGTGAAATCTTATTCATTCCTTAGATCTATTAGAGTATTCCCTTTAAGAAAATTTCTTAGTACCATAATAGTAGTTAAGAAAATTATGCTAAAAGGTTAAGTGTACCTTGTGTTGTAAAATAGACTGTGATCCATATTGCAGTTCCAGAAATAAAATAATTTCAAATGAATAGATTACTGTTTGCTTCGTCTAAGTATTTTTCTCATGCAGAATACATGCGGTGAACACTCTCATTATCCATATAGCACAGTAATCAATGGATTACCATCAGCCCCCAGAATGATTCAGATGATTATAATTGTTAAATTAAGATGATGCCATGAGAGGTGTGTTCAATAAATAACAGTTATTTGAATTATTCGGAAGGAATTTTATTTATTCGTCTATATCATTGTTGTCTCCTTCAAAGTAGTCCCCATTGAATATTATACACTTATGCCAGCTTTTATTCCAATCCTCAAAACACGTCTCACTCAATCTCCATCTTTAGTATAGCATTTTGCTCTCTCAGCGATTCATTTTTACTCTCATATATGCTAGTAAAATGATGGCCCTTTAAGGTTCTCTTTATTTTTGGGAACAGAAAAAAGTCACACAGGTCCTTGTATGGTGAATATGGAGGTTGGGAAATCATTACAGTACTATTTTTGGCCAAAAATTCATGAACAAGCAGTAAAGTGTAAGCCGGTGGATTATTGTTGTGCAAAAGCAATTAATTGTTTCACCACAAACATGGGCATTTTTTTTGTATTGCTTCATGCAAATGGTGTTTTATTTGTAAGTAATACTCTGTTTTGATCATTTGACTTTAGGCCAGGAACTCATGGAGCACTATGCGCTAAGCAAAATTACAAAATTCCCATTATTTTTTGAGAATACCTCATACATTCAGAAAAAGAATTCATTTGCTTAAATGATCACAATTATTTTTTGTCAAAAATGAATGGCTCGTAAATTATTTTTTATGAATCAATGGCAGAAAGTTATACTCTGATAAGCAATTAAAATTCATTAAGTGGATGTTTTCTTTTTATGATTCAGTGATTTGGTTCCTCAAGTACATATGATACCCTTCAAACATTGGAGTGGCAATTTGGAGAATACGAGTTGTGTTCAAAAAGCAAGGTGACTTTAAATTTTGATGAAAGAATATTCATTTATTCTTCAATATTCAAGTTGTCCCCAAAAAAAGTAATCCCCCCTGCACATAATACACTTGTGTCAATGCTTTTTCCAATCCTCAAAGCAATTCTATTAAGCACTTTTTGGTATAGCCTTGAGCTCTTTCAGCGATGTACACTTCATCTCCTTAATCGTTTCAAATCTCCATCCTTTCATAGGTCTCTTCAGTTTTTGGAACAGGAAAAAGTCACAGGGGGCCAAATCCAGTGAATATGGTGGCCGAGGCATGAATGTGGTGTTGTTTTTGGCCAAAAAATCACAAGTAACAATGAGTGAGCAGGTGCATTACCGTGATGAATCAAAAGCCATGCATTATTTTTCCACAATTTCTGATTTTTTTCATATTGCTTCTTGCAAACAGCACATAACTTTGAGATAATACTCCTTTTTGACTGTACACCTTGGTTCCCCTGGGTTCTTCCATTGGGATGATTAGGCTTTAGTTTCAACATCATAACCATATACCCATGATTCGTCACCAGTTATGATCCTACTGAGCAAATCCGGATCATCACTGACATCATTCAACAGCTCCTGAATTATGCTCATGTGATGATTCTTCTGGTCAAAATTAAGCCATTTCAGAACAAACTTCACTTGTGTTATGCCCAAAACATCCAAAAAAAATTGCATGGCACGAGCCAGTCGATATGCCAACATCCTCAGCAACTTCTCTAATAGTGATTTGACGTTTTTCAAAACAATTTTCTTCACTGCTTCAACATTTTCATCTGTTGTTGACGTGCTGGGGTGTCCAGAGTGTGGTTCGTCATTGGCATCTTCTTGACCATGTTGGAAGAGCTTGTACCAAATTTACTCATTTTTTAACTAAGAGCAGACTCACCGTTTGCCGCTGTCGATATTTCAAGTGTTTTAGAGCACTTAGTACCATTTTTTTACACAAAATTTGATGTAAATTCTTTGCTCCTTTTTTTTAAAGCAGAAAATCACCGAGCATGCCAAAACATGTCTAAAATTTGTATCTGTCAATAACAAACTAAATATGCTATATGGTTGAAACTGTAAAAAAATATTTGGACATATGTACCATTAAAACCAAACAAAAAAATCAAAACTCGAATGTTTGTTGCCCGCAAAATTTGAAAAGTCACCTTACTTTTTGAACACACCTGGTATTTTTACCTATGCCATTTTCCCCTTGTTACAATTTGAATAGAATTAGATGTATAGCTTCATTACTTTTTCTTTTACTGATGTCTTTTAAAATTATCTTTTTTTCTATGATCACGTTAAGAGGTTCTTAGTAAAGTTATACGAGTGTTGTGGTTGACCACAATTTGTGGGTACAATTTATTTCTCTTGTTTGCAATTGAACATGTGGGTAAAGAATAGGAAATTGATAACTTGCTAATTAATTCTCAATGGACCCCAGAAGAATATTCTGTCATTGCATAGATACTGTGAATAACTCATTAAAGTAGCTTTAGATGGGTTTAGTTGTTAGTGCTTTTAATATTGATTATTTATGAAACTCTTCACAGGTTTTAATGGATTACCTTGTAGTTCTCGGATATCCACAAACAGATTATAAGGTCCTCACTAGCTGGCCTCGGAGAGACGTAAGTTAACTGCTTTGTTACAAGTATCTTAGTTTTTGTTTTAATTAAACTTAGGAAATGATATTTATGAACTGGGTAGTCAAAACAGCTTGAATTAACTAACACTGTTTATACAGTTAAAATATTTTTATACAATGGAGTTTATTGTAGTTAGATGAAATATATTTTAATACAAGCATGTCATCCTCATGCATGAAATTGGCAATGCATTCTGCAAAATTATTGTTAGTCAAAAATGTTATTCTTGAAGGGATCATTGTCAAGTTGTAGCCAAAATATTTCATTTGAGGTTTACTCCCTAAGGCATCAAAGACTAATGCAGTAATAAAAAGATAGCTCTCATGCTTTGGATTTTGGAAGTCAATTTTTACTGCAAATGTAAGAAAATTGTTAAATCATTGGTTAAAAAGTATCATTGGTTGGTCACATACCATGGCCATATGTGTCATATTTTAGGGGAATGATGAAACAATCTTAAGTTTTTTACTGCCCAAATATGGAATGGTACCAATTTTTAAGCTGCATTTATTTCAAGTCAATTTTTTATAAGTTGAATTCCAAAATAATGAGGTGTAAGTGAATATTAAATATCGAATTTGGTGGTAAAAAGCTTACATTATGTCACTGTCTTAAATATTTGTGTCAAATTTTGGAATCTGGTTAAATTTAGTACTCTTGGGAATTCATAATTATATTATGTATAGGCAATGGAGGAAAAAAAGTATATTTACTTTTAAAGGTGAAATGAACTGGATTTTAAAAATATTTATTGATACATAAATGTTATAGGGCCACTCAAACATAATCTAGCCTGTGTTTGAACCATACTTGCAAATGTTTGCCCTTCCAGAAATAATAGTATTTATTACTCAGATGTTATTATTTTAAATTATGTTAACCAAAAGCAAACATCTTTATTGTGTAAGTACTATACACTAGAATGTCTTCATATTATATGTATCCAATAGAATAGTGCTTCTATTTAATTTTTTTGTAGTTTACTGCTTAGGTGTTTTGTGTAGATTTTTGTGCAATGTTTTGACAATTCATTCATTTCTTTTTTGATGACACAATTGCATCCTTCAATTTTCACGCAATTTTCAGAGACCAAAAGTCAACCTTGGTATGAAGTGGTTGCAAATAAATTCTTATACATGAATCCGTTATTTGAATAAATTTATGTAATGCTGTATTGAGGAAGACTTGATCAAGGTCATTATTGAAGCATTTGCACTTATTTTATCTGGATTTATTTGAAATATTTGATGTCTTTGCTGTGATGTACAACTTGAATTTTGGCATTGGCCAACAACAGTGCATCATGATTAATGTTAGCAAACAAGGGCCTGATTTTTCTTCATTTTTTTGTCATGTCCTATGAATTCATAAGTCTCATGCCTTGCTTCATTATATTCCTCAGTCTTCCCATTCAGGTTTCTAACCTATTCAGTATTATTCCATAATGCCTACTTTCATTTTACAGCTATACAGACCACATATTGATAACTCATGATATGTATCACTGCACTCATCTTTAAACATCCCACATTGACATTGAATTGCACAGTAGATAAGAGGCCACAATGTCTTGCAACATTATGGATAGTCTGTTACCTATTACCTACCATCCTAACCCCCTGACCACTTTCCTCTTTTGCCAATTCAGATGTACAGGTTTCAAACAAGTTGCCAATATTTCCCTATTCAGAATTTATATTTTATTCACCCTTTGAACCTTGTCCAAACTTTCTTTGTAACTACATTGAGTCAGGAAGCAATCATAATTGTATTTTAGTTTTATTCTTTTAATGTTCTTAGAATTGGATTTTCTTTACCCTAAAGGTATTTTTGTCTAACTTTGTTTGCCATTCTTCTATTATAATTATAAAGGCATCTATTTGCCATTGAAATGAGAGTCTAGATTCTCCCATCGTTTCTTTTCATCTTTTTAATTGATTTAAAATTAATGATACGAGGTGTACATAGATTGTATTGTGCTGTAATAATGGAATTTTAAAAGATTGTTTGTATATTTTAAGTTATGCATGTTATCTGCATTACTATTGATTATATGTATACAGCTTGTGATTTCATTATGTTTACAATTATTTAGGAAGTTTCTATGATTTGAGAGTAAGTTTTCCTTGCATATGAATATTTTGTTTGTGACAGTGTATAAGAAATTTATAAGCACATTTGTGTTTTGCAGCTGACTGAAATGGACCAGGAATCTACACTTCAGGAGCTTAACCTGTACCCACAAGAAACTGTGATCTTAGAAGAACGATAATTCTTAAGATAGAAATTTGCATGTTTTCTTGGTTTAATATATTAATTTTTTTGCAAAATCCAATTGTGTTAATATTGTACATAATGATCTTATTAAGTATAACCTCATAAAGATAAGATAAAATTAGCGTTCCTTTTATTGAAATGGTAGTCATTAAGACAAAATGTGAATCTCATTTAAAGTTGATTTGCCTTTGAGCTGATTCTCTTAAAAATTATTTAAGTAAAATTGTACATGGTTAATATTAATAAATCTCTTTATTATGTACTGAAAATTAGTTTACCTCAAAACTCCATAATTTCTTTCGAGATCAATTGATGATCTGCCCTCTTTCTCATGTGAATGCTGCCATTATAGTGTTATAGCCGGAGTCATTACATAAAGAGAGGCCAAAACAATTTTAACTTCTTTTCAAATATTACTCCTACCTCCCATGTTGAGTCAATTCCTTTCCAAGCCCATTCAGCAAGAAGTGCTTCAGTCAGCACTTCTTGCTGAATTCTTAGGAATTTTCCCCCGAAGAACGGAAGCGGGTAATTTGTCATCACCACATTTCCACTACCACAGTAGTGGTAATACATGGTAGATGATTTCATTTTTCCATTGTGCTATTTATTCAGATGATCTATATTGCCCTGAGCTTAAGGATGTACGCTTATTCCTGGTTTGGATACTATAAATGTGATTATCACTCAGCATTATTACGGAAGAACAACAAAATGTTATTTTGTCTGTCATATTTTCAGTTATTATTATCTTACTAAAATAATTTAGTAGAAAATTCAATCTATCCATTAAACAAAGCTTTTGCTTCTCCTTTCAAAAGGTAGGTTTTCAAGAATTCTATAGAATGTTAAGGTAAAAAAATAAAAGGCATATCTGGGCAGAAAAGTGTGCATTTCTTTGCTATGCTGAGAATCTATCTGTCAGAACGGAAAAAGAAAATACTTAGTTCTTCCACAAAAATTTAATTACACATGACCTAGGTTTCGACTTACAAAGTCATCATCAGGTAAAGAAATAGAAGACACACAGCTTTATATAGTGGACAGAGAAGAGGAGAGGGTAACTGTCCACTGTAACTGTTATTGAAGGTCAGAGGGGTAACTGGTGTGCGAGAAGGTAGGAAAGGGAAGGGGTGGTGAGTATGGCATCAGGGTGGTTGAGGGGGGGAGAGGGCGGTTGGGTATGGTGTTAGGGTGGGAGAGGGGCTTTGGAATAGAGGGAGGTCAAGTAGGGGGGAACGGGAGGTATAGGTCAGGTCATTAACTAATATACCCTTCTGATGGCTGCTTTTGGAAATTTCCAACTGTTCCAATGTATCTAATCTTAAACCTTTCTTCTCTAAATGAAGAATTTCGGGAACAAAGTCACTGGTGTGGTTATTGTCCATGAGGTGTTTGGCAAATTGAGAGGAGGGGTTTCCATTTTTAAACAGGCGTGGTGTTCTTTTACACGCTCACTAAACTTCCTCCCAGTTTGTCCGATGTAATAGGCAGAGCACTCACAATGCAATTTGTAAACTCCTCTCTTATCCATGATGGGAATTTTGTCCTTGTTTTTGGATAATAGGTTTCCTAAGTTGCCTTTATTGTAGAAGGCTGGTTTAATTCTGTTTCCTGGGAAGGTTCTGGTCACTTTACGGGATATATTGCCTATAAATAGATTTCTTTTCAATTTCAAAGTCTACTTTGGGGATTGGTTTGAAAATTGATGCCACTGCTATTTTTTCTAATTTTTTCCGATACAAATCGTGTTGAGTTCTTTTTGTGTGTTTTGAGGGGACAAGGGAATGATGGTTAAGCAGTGGACCATTGCATTGAAAGCAGCTAATTTTTGTGGGAAGTGGTGTCTAGATGTGGAGTGAATGATGTGGTCTGTGCACAAATCTTTTCTGAAAATGGAGAAGTCCAGACGCCATTTATTTTTTGTTATGGAAATGTCTAAAAAATTAATGGACTTGTTAAGTTCTTTCTCCATAGAGAATCTAATGTTTTTGTCCAAAGATTTAAAAATATCAAAAAACTGTCGAGTTGTCTATGTGAACCAGCCCATACACAAAATACATCGTCTACATAACGGTGCCAACAAACTATGTTTTTTACCAAGTAGTTGGAAGAGGAGAACAGAACACTTTCCATCTGGTCCATATATATATGTCCGCTAGTAGAGGGGATTCCATGGCCAGACCAAGGGTTTGTAAGAAGAACTTTCCGTTGAACTTGAAATAGTTCTGGGATATGCAAGTTTTTAGGACCAAACATAACTCACTAATCACTGGAAATGGGACCCCTTTCCGAAAAAGGATTTCATTGGCAAACTGGAAGCCTCTCTGGTTGGGGACACTCAGGAAAAGGCTGCAAACGTCAAAGGAAACGAGGATGCACTTCGGGGTGAGGACTAACTCTACAAGGTGGCTGGCCAGATCAGAGGAGTTTTTGATTCCAAATTTTGGGGCGAACTTAGTGTGCTCCTTGAAGATGGTGTTTGCTCTTCTAGCCAGGTGGTGGTTAGGGGCCGAAACATTGGAAACCACCGGCCTAATGGGAATATCTGGTTTGTGAGTTTTTGGAAGACCAAAAAATTGGGGAGCTGAGGGATTCATTTCCACTAACTTATGCACTTCGGGAGGATGGAAAATCACAAAGCAGGATTTAATTACTTGTTTGCACTCTTTTTGAAATTTTGTAGTTGGATCACTTCGAATTTCAACAATGCTGTTATCACTCAAGAACACTTCACACTTCCTAATATAACTGTCTTTTCCAAGAATCACCATTGAATTTCCTTTATCAGCCTTCAGAAATAAAAGGTTTTCGGAAGCCATAGACTTCTTAATGGATTTCAAAGCGGTCAATTCCCACAGATTGTCTCTGTGATTGAAAGTTGGCTTTGAGTGATATCTGTCAAGTTCTTGAGCGACAAGCTGCTTGGTACCTTTATTCTCCTGGACGAGGGCCACCTCACAATCCACTGTCAAATTCTTTAAGTCGTTAATAGTACCCGGGACATTTGAGACATATTTAAAGCCTTTCTCCAAAAGAGAAAGTTCACTTGGAAGAAATTTGTGATCTGTAAAATTCAATATTCTTTCACCAAAGGAATGGGGTGCTGGAACTGAAGCGGCTTTCTGCTTTACGGGGACAGGTTCACATTTTTCATTGAACAGAACTTTTATTTTCTGGGATATAGTTGCTCTTTTTTCAAAGGCGATTACACTGCACATCTGACCTCATCATCGAAACATAACCACTTGGTCCATTGTAAAAGGTGAGTTAACTCAATGTGGAGGAGTAGTAGATAGTGAGAGATGGCGTCTCTCTTCACATACAATTCATGGAGTTCTCTTTTTAGCCATGCTTTCTTGCCTACTTCTACGGTGTGTTTTCCAGAGGATGACCAGGTCTTCTTACTTTTCAGTTGGATGTATCTTGTGAAGACTCCATGGGAGATGTATTGACTATTGAAAAAGATGTTCAGGGATGCGATGCGGAACTTGACTGATTAATTAAATTTGTGTGGAAGAACTAAGTATTTTCTTTTTCCGTTATGAATCGCTTCCACAAAGTGACGCCTCAAACCATTCTTTTTATCTATATGTCATTAAAATACTTAATCAGGCATTGGCTTTTATATTAATCCCTAATGTAACTACCCCAAACAAATTTATATTTATTTACATTAGTATAACACAAAATTATTTAAATTTAATTTAGTTTAACAGGACTAGTTTAATTACAAACCCTTATATAAAAAAAATTTAAAAGAGGGACAAGTTTGTTATGATATGTAGTTTTGTTCAGTTTCCAAAACTTGATCATTGATTTAAGAGGGCATATTGACAGCTTTTGGCCACAATGTTTCAGGATTTCTGCTCTGTATTGGGCATATTTTCAAAGTACTCGGCATTCCATTCTAGATACTGAGAACATCTTGGGGAGCTAGAAAGGTCATGGTCAAGATAATGGTTTGTTGGGGTGTGTGGTTTAAGGATATTTAGTGTTGCTAAGCAGGGCATAAAAGTCCTGGGTTCATCAAAAACTCCAGTACCTATTAACTACTGTAAGTAAAAAAACGAAACCTGGAAAATGTGTAACAGTTATTTTGTTCCTTACCGATTGTGACACTTGTTTCAAAATTCATATTTGCATTAAAATCAAGAATATCTTTGCTAGAATTCATGGTGTTCTCACAGCCTTAACATCCTTTATACACAGTTGCCTCATTTTAGGGAGTCTTGGGTACTGAAATAGAAAGCTTTCCTTTAACCCATAATTGCATTGCGTAATCTGCATGATGTAATTACTCATTAAGATCCAGAATTATCACTTGGAGAGCATTCAATGTTTGTCTTTCAATTGCAAATAAATTTTATCAAACTATAAAAACTGATATTTATGAGAAATATATTGAATCGTTCCCTAGAAAATCCAGATGAGTTCTGGTTTGGAAGTCTTTCGACATGGCTCAGAAGTAAGTCAATGTGATGCACAACACAAGGAAGAGAAAAAGCTGAAGATACCTGACCATCAACAAAGCACCAAGAACAAAATTTCACAAGTATATGGTAGGGTGTGCATATTAAGTGCCATGCTCTTGTGGGAAGTCCTATTGGTGAAATCTGAAGATGAACATGTATCAAAATGAAATGAGAGAGAGACCAGAGAGCCATGGAGAAAAATGTTCAGCTTATCCACCATCTCCAAACATGCATGGATTGAACCAGGGCATGACAAAATTTGAAGAAGTGCTAATAGCTATAAAGAAAGGAGAGGGTATAAAATTAATAAAAATACCAGAAAACTAAAACTTAGAAGATGGATATCCATCACAGAGTGCATGGAAAAGAGCCATCCAGCAACTAACAAAACCAAGGAGAGCAATGACAACGCTGCCACCCATGTGGCATCTTTATACTTTCATACCCACACAGAAGAGAAACTTTTCCCAAAATTATGAAAACAGTTTATCTGCTTGTTAATTATTTTATACTCAATACTATGACAAAGATTAATTTAAAACTTAAATACCTTAAAAATTTAATCGAATTACAGCAACTGACCTCTGACCCAAAGATACCAACACAAATGCTGGTGAAACTTCTGTCAGCCCAAGTAAAAAAACGTGGTGAAACCCTTAGACAAATTCAATGACCAAATGCCATGGATTTCTCCAATTAAACAAGGCTTAACTTTTTAAGTCAAAACATAATTTATTCTCTTACTTGAGCTCATGCTTTGAAAGGAATGAACATATTTATTGTGTAGGTCTTAAATCTTCTCTATATTGTCACAGTTAAATATTTTAGGACTTTTGCAAAGCAAAATTTTTCTCCTGATGATGAACAGACAACACCTTAATAACCAACAATTTGATCTCAAAGTATAGTTTCTTCATAATAAAGTTAGGTTAGATGATGTGTATTTATCCTAAACTGCTGCCTGTACATTATTTTCTATATACTTGTTAATATTAGGTAATCTACCAGAAAAGGAAGGTTTTTGGATGGACACAACTATTATATACTTGTATATACATATAATTCAAATTTCAATATATTTTTAATAATATTTATTTGACAAATATGCATGAAACAAAAACATGATATTGTGTCACAACCATTTACATAACACCAATGACAATATATATTAAAAGTCATGAACTTTATAGGAAATCATTTGGAGAACCATAGGTTTCATAGCTAATTCACCACTGAGAAAATGTAGCCATTATATCTGGTGACATTTAAGTTTTGATATGCTAAAAATTATCTTTTAAATCTAGGATAAACTTTACACTGGGTAAAAGAAGAAAACACTGACATTTTGACAAATTATGCCAAAACTTTCAAACAAGAATGTTTATTTAATGCAGGTTTTCACCACATCCATCACTTGATTTATAAAATGGCAGGAGTTAATCATTGAATTTTTTTCATAAAGACACCATTTACATATGTTAGGTATGTATCAGAACAACTTATAGAGTATTGCACTCATTAATAATTAAACAATAGACATCACACATTAACTCAAAAATATTTCCATCGTGTAAAATATCATAATAATCTCTGAACTTTCCGAGCCACACATCACACTTCTTTGGCAATAAAATTTAGGGGATAACAAAATAGAAGTCTTTCAATAGTGTAAACAATCACTGGATGCTAAAAGAACTAAAATATACAGCACATATTGTGTAAAAATATTAAAAGTATAAAAATTATACAAAGTCAAAATAAAAATCTTCCAAGCTCACATTTTACACACGACTGCTTACAGTAAACATTATTATAGTTGGGCTTCATGGGTATAACTACTTTGCTGACTGAAGATATTTCTATCATCATATTCAAATGAAAAATTTGATGAACCTGAATTAAAGGAAGCTTAAAACTGTTCCAGACAGAAATGGACATTTGGTTCACGTCCATTTCTGATATAAAACATATTTTCTCTTATAAAAATGAACACAATTCAAACAATATAAATAAATTAGACATACAATGGCAAAAGAGACATGAAATTAATGAGGTATTTGTACAGAAATCTTCCAATTTTACGTATTCACACTTTGATGCCATGAGCCTGATTAATTTGGATGGATAGTGTATACTTTGACTGGATGGAAACCAAAGTCAATGGTTATTGCAGCCCATCCCCAGAGCCCTACACAATGCGGAGTATAATGTATCCATACTTTCAGAAGCAAGGCAAAGTGTGCAGCACTGAGTGTGCAACTACTTTTTTCCTTAGCTCACTTATTATATTACTATATCACATGGATTCTTAAAACACTCAGAGCAACATTAAAACTTAATAAGTATAAAAAATATTAATTAATGGGATATATATACTATGGCCATGGAAAATGGAGTTGGTCTTATCTATGTACAGGTATACACAACTACCAAGAGCTGGGAGAGATTTATGACAGATCACATATAATTGGATTTGCATTGTATCACACAAGACAATAAATGTATTATGCAAATAATATTTCTCTGGCCAGGATGCTCATGCTCCATTTTTGTGTGACTATTTTAAAATTTAAGCATTTGATTTAAAATAATTTTTCCCATACCCACCCACTTTGAAAGTTATCATTGACAATTAGAATACCTCTATGTTGCAAATCTGATACAATTTTTAACAAGTTGTGCTGAAAATTGAATGTAGATATTCACCCCATTTCATTGGGCTTAAATATTAGATTGTAATCAAGTGGAGTTTAGAGAAGTTTTTTAGGAAATAAACTCCTAATCTCAATTAAGGGGAGACAGCATTCAACAAAGATAACAAAGAGATGTAAAATTTGAAATCAAATTAAAACAGCTTTCATGAGGTAGGCTGGGAAACACTTTGCATTAACATTAACATCACTAATGTCTTTTCAAATGGATCAATATCACATGTTTAAATAAGCTAATCTGAATTTTAGCAGCATGCACACACATTTATACATAATGAGATCTTTAACATTCAGTATGGAAATAGAGATCACCACAATTAGAATCTCTAAACAATTCATGAAATAAGGCCTTAAGTCAAAGCAGTGCATCTACACAATTCAACTTCGGTAATTGCTCTTCTGACTTCATTCACATCTCTTGCAGACTGATTGGCTCAGCACACAAAAAGTTTCAAGTGCCCAAAAGCAAATCTTGTAACGCATGCAATGAATGAAGTAAGATATTCACATAAAACTGGTAATCGTTGACATTCAATCCTTCAATATTAAAAAAATATACACTATGTTAATGGAACCAATTTCTCTAAAAATACAGTGGGTTGACATAATGTCACTTGTTTATGATTCCTTTAATTAGAACATTTATTTAAACAACATGCTTTAGAGCATTCTAATTAAAATAGCTTTTTAAGCATTTTGAAAAAATACTGCATAACTGTATTATAGGGTTCAATTGGTAATTATAACATGAAAAATTAAACATTTTGGCAAGAGTGTGAAAGAAGTTTTTCATGTAGATATTTCACTCAGACAGTTGTTTTCACATTTTATTTTTAATATTACAAGGGTAGTTTGAGAGGTTCTTGGAATCACCACCAGTCATCAGTGCGAGTGCTCAATGAGTTTCCTGTGTAGTGATAGGTATGAGTAAGCATCTAACACATCAGTGCTCTGTGAAGAGGTCTGTGGTGGGGATGCCTCTCTATTGTTGTTCCCATTTAGTGATTTTTTTAAGATGGAAAAAAATTGAGATTTGAGCAGTGATTAAACACTGCAAAATAAGGCTAGAAAGCAAAGAAAATTCATGCTGACATTCAGAACACCCTGGGTGATTGCTACTTCATATTCAAATGTTGCCAAGTGGAGAAACGAGCTTTAGTTTGGTCAAGACAGGTTAGATGATGATCTGCGTAGTAGTCGGCGAAAATGTACCACTACCCCACAAATCATTGAAAAAGTGCATCAAATGGTCATGGAGGATCCCTGGCTGAAAGTGTGAGAAATTGCCGAAGCTATAGAGATGTCATCCGAATGGGCACATCAAATTTTCCAGTCAGGCAAATTTTCCGATGGCTAAGTTTTCTGAGATGCAAAATGGATTCTGCTGATAGATAATCATCCCTCTGGTCAAACAATTACTGGAAAATACTACACTTACCTCCTGGACCAACTACACCAAAATATATGCGAAAAAAGGTCAGGTTTGGCAAGGAAGAAAGTCATCTTTTATCAATGCAAGCCCATACACAAGTGTCATTGCCATGGTAAAAATACATGAACTGAGATACAAATTGCTGCCACACAAGCCTTATTTGGCTCCATCAGATTTCCATCTCTTCCCTAAGCTCAAAATTTTCCTCAGTGGATGGAGATTCTCTTCAAACAAAGAACTAACAGCTGAAGTAAACAGATATTTTGCAGGTCTGAAGTTATCTAATTTTTTAGATGGGATCAGGACACTGGAAGATCGCTGGACCAAGTACATTAGTGTACAAGGAGACTAAATTGAAAAAAAATATTTCACTGGGATAAATCCTCTAAGTCTATTCCATTCCAAGAACTTTTCAAAATACCCTCGTACCAAATGAATGATGCTTAAAATCCTATGGAATCACCATTAATTTGCCATCAATTTACACATTCTACAGAAACTGACAGGTACTACTTCTACAAGGACAGCCATTACATATAGATAATTATGTAGCAATGTAAAATAATTTTTCTTTGAAAATTTTAACCAGCATTAACTACTAAAATGTTTCCTCCAAACCAGATTTTTGATAAATCATTCTGCTTTAAAACAAGGCATCCAATTATTTATCAGCTAAAATGCATTATTTCTTAAATATTTAATAAATGCACTTATAATTGCACCTCTTCTGTATTCAACATGACTTTCGCCGTCATATGGAACATCAAAGCCAACAGATATTAATTTACCATTGAAATATTTTAGTAGATTTCATTAGACTTTAACACATAGAATAGTCAGTGTAAAATTAACAGAAATGCCTTAATCTATAGCAAAATTGCTATCTATACATCACAATATACACAGATGTTACCATTTAAGTAGAATGGAATGATCACAAGCAATCCATCAACAGAATGATGCCATAGGTGCCCTTAATATTGCCCCTTGGCAACATATGGAAAAATATTGGTTTTTTACACTATATCACTAAAATTTTCTAAAACACCACTTATAAAGACATCAGCTTTTGTTATCGACAAAAAATATAAATACCATGTTTTCAGTGCATCTTCATGGATTTTGGATGATGATCAATTTCAGAAAAAGCATGATCAACACATTTGTCATTGTATAATTGTCTCTTCTAGGTATATGTCATTTCAAATTAAAGTAATTTAACTAAAAGTACACTCAGAAATGAGCCACAAGATAGGCCAATCCCGAGGAAAGCCGCCATTATTGATGCGGCAGCTTCTTGTTCAGATGCATCAACACACCTTGGAGAAGAAAAACAACAGTATTAAATCGAAGGTAGAAGCTTTTATTTTGTGGAAGGACGTCATATTTAGAAAGAAATAAGCACTTTGTGACTTCCACACTTGTGGAAGTCACAAAGTGCTTATTTCTTTCTAAAAAAAAACAACAGTATTACTCTACAATCAATTATTAAAATTCCATTCATGGCAAAACAGTATTTTACCTACATTTGTCCCCAAATAAATCTTCAGGGTTTGAAATTTAGTCAACAATGGAGTGGCTATCAACATGTTTATAGCAGAAGAACATTTTAACAAGAAATGGATGTTATTATAAAACGAAGTTCTATATTTTGAACACACAAAATTTCAATTTAAGAATTTAAGTCCACAAAAGAATTTTACAACTTTTTTCTACAATAATAACCCTCAATAAATTTTCTCCATTATGTTACATCTACATCTACTCAATACCCCGCAAGCCGCCACAAGGACATGTGGCGGGGGATGTTAGTTCTTGACATGAGGATTATTGGATTAAGATTACACACGTTTAGACATTGAAGTAGTTTTAAATACTATGAGGTAAAATGGTAAGGGATGCAACCTTTTCCAAATTAATGAAAACATCACAATAACATATATATTAAATATACATGGGAAACTTGGTCATCAAGATAAGCATGGATTGGAGGCTTATGAAATATGGGAAGGAGAAGTATGGAGAAAATAAACTGGTCAGAAAAAAACAAACAATGAAGTTCTAAGCATGGTTTGGGAAGAGAGATAGGTGCTGGGAGAAATTCAAAGGTAGGAAAAGTGGATGCAGGAGATTTTGAGATCTAGGTAAGAGTTTGGAAGTGCAATTTCCTGCAGTGCCAGGGTCCAACAAAAGTATATACTAAGCCAGAAAACTTCTACTGCTAGTAATAAAATAATGAATATAAAAATTGGAGTATTCCTTCATATTTTTACTTAAGGTAATGCCTATATGCGCTCAAGCTGAAATAATACATTTTTGATGGATAAATTACTGGAAAAATGGCATGGGAAGTGCAATCATTAAAACTTCGATTGACTAAAACAATATTTCAAGTTGAATTAAGGAGCATTTCAGAAAATTTGGTGAAAGGGCAGAATTATCTTAAGTCATAAACAATCTGAAAGTGTTTCGCTTATCTTATAAAAAAGTCAAGATTGTTTACATGACAGTCTTAAGTGATTATGAGTGTGAGTGGAATGATGGTGAATACAGTTAAACAATTCTGAACTCCTCAATTGTACATTTCCTTCCATGAATGTTTCCTCAAATGCACTTTCCCCTGATTTTTAATGTAATATTTCATGGGAAAACTGCAGCGCCTTATTTAATTTCATACTAATATCTTTCTCTTTTGAGAAATAAGTATTATTAATCTTTGAGTTCAGCCCCTTGTATACACTTGGGAACTAGACTGTGAAGGAGAGAAGTACAATCTTGGAAAGCTTTATCTTCAGTGTTAGCCATGCTATAATTGTGCTGCAGGCATAATTGGAAAAGTTTTTGTTGCTATAGAAATTGATCATTGTTCAACATCAAAATTCTTCTCACTTTTACATGCGAGAAAAATGGATTAATCTGTCACAATAGGCTTAAATGAAATATTTCCAAATTATTTCTACCATGCTGAAAGAAGTTCCTTACCTTGGTACCAATACAAGACTGATGTTTGCTAAATAACCATTAGACAATGCGAACATCATCATGATTGCTATGTAGGCAATGTCCGAGTTAATTAAAACAGGCAAGTTTTGCCTCGGTTGGGCATTGCAGAGAAGTAACAATGGGATGAAAACTATACGAGCTGTGCTTAGTAGGGCAACCAGCCAACTTTTATCCTTGGGCTGGAAAATAAAATTATGTAAATTTAAGAATCATGTGAATTTGAGGCCTACGAATCAAATAGTCACACTCACTGTAATAAGTATTGGGCACATGATTAATTCTCAGATTTGAAGGTGTTAAGTAATCTATGACAACACTAAACACATGTATTTTTCCAACTTTTTTAGTGTCAGAATATGTATGAAATTATTGACTGTCACCATATTAATCTATGAACCTGTATTAACTGAATTCTTATTACTACTTGATGAAATAATATATCTGCACCTATTTAATTATTTTCAATACCTCAACTGACTTTTTCAAAGTATGCTTTGTTACATACCTTGTTGTGAAGGATTCCCTAAAATGGCATACTAAAGACAATACTTTTAAGCTTACCCATACAAGCCACCCTGATAGAATTCTTCCTGCATAGTCAAAAGTACTAAACAGCAGATAGCCAACAACGGGGACAAAATATACATCTGCAATTAATGAAAGGCAATTAGCATCATACTTACAATTGGAAAAATTGCCATCTAAAAGAAGATATTACAACATACTGTTCCAAGATGAAGAGTTGCCATGAGATGTTGATAAAATCAACACTGTAACAGCAGGGTAAGCAGCTAATGAAACAAAAAATACCATCCATAGTGAGTAGCTATAAACCCATATCTGTAATATAAAGGTCAACAAGTTTTTAAAACCCGTAGAAATTTGAAAAGAAGCTAAATATGAATAAGTTGTAGCTCATTATAGGTTTACCTTTAACATGATGCTTTTAAAATTTATATTTCTTTGAGTTGGTTCATCCACTTCCTGGATTGAACTCGAATCACAAGATAGAGTATCCAAATCTCTTTTATCCTGAATGTGAAACTTGAAGAATAACTATAAATAAAATTAATAGTCTTGAGTATTGCAAGCTCAATTGTAGAAAATACAAAACAATTCAGTTGAGATTAATCAGAGCAAGGAATTTGTAAAATTAAAGACTACACAAATGTTTATACATGCATTAGAATATATTATAGTGCCGCAGGTCCTGGACTCAAAAAGTGATCATAGTAGATCAACATCCAGAATACAGTATGAATCGGTAAATGGTTCCAGGACAAACAATTACTTCAGAAAATATCTCACCGTTTCTGATAAAAGGCAAAATCCAACAATTGACAGGATTAACATTACAACTGCCACAATAAAATAAATAAATGCACTAGTTGTTGGCATAACATTTAGGCTCAGTGAAAATATCTCTGCTAATGCTGCAAAAATCCCTCCAAGTGCTTGGCCAGCCACAGCAGCAGTGATAAAGCGTGGAGCAAATTTTCCAAGTACACCAAAAAGACTTCCTTGTAAAATTGCACTTGCAGCTGTGGAGTAAGAAAGAAGAGAAAAATCATTTTCCTGAATAGATAAGGCATGATACAGTGAACATCACACTTATCAGGTTCAGATTCAATTATTTCTATCAATTTTGAAACTGATGGACTGTTCTATTCCTGAATCCTTAAATTATTTCTGTCATTTATTCCACATCAACTAGGAGATATGTTACAATACAACAATTTCAGAGTGTAAAAGTCATTCCCCTTGACTGAGATTTGAACCCGAATCCCTCAATATCCAGCCAAGTGCTTTAGCCAGTCGAACTACTCTTATGCTCCGAATTTTAGAGTGTAAGAGTACGCCTTGATAGCCTAATCAGGTAAAGTACTCGGTCAGCCATTGAGGTTTCTGGGTTGGAATTTGGGTCAAGGCAAATGATTTTTTCACTTTGAAATTGTTGCAATGTAATGCTCATTTAGCGGATGACTCTGTTTAAGAGTTACTATCGTGGCATCTGTCACAGTTTCTTGGAATTTAGGAGATATTTAGCACTGACTAACTCTTGTTAGTACCTCCCTTTTATTAAGCTCAGCCAAGTAAAAACATAATTTCTCTTATACATAATATTAAATTTTAAAATCCAAAAATATCTGGTACAAATGTGAGGAAATTACCGGAATTTTAACTTTCACATTCCAAACCTGAGTATAATTGAAAAGAACACTCACCAAACAATAATTACAAAATCTGTTTTTTACACTACACTGTTAATTCCTTAAACTTAGAAAGTATTCAATTAAAGCATCAGTGAGTTCATAAATTCTAGTACGGGACAGTGAAGATGGCAATGTAAAAGTACCTATATAAATCCTTTTTTTTCTTACCATAGGGCACTCAAATGGTTTGAAAATACCAAAAGATATCACTGTGAGGGGCGAAGAGCAATTAATGTACCATTGCATGGCTGGATACTTTGTGAGATGATCTTTCATTGGCTTGTGGCCAGCCCATATATTCTCCTCGGTTGTTGTATAGGTTAGCTTCACCATCTTTTTCCAGAAGAGACAAGGTCTTGTTAGAAATAAAAACATGTTGTAGCAGTAAAGCCTGAGAATTTACGAGCTTCTTGAAGTTACTGATAAATTAATCTGCAGCCTCTGAGTTGGAGCTGGCTGCTTCACCATGTCTCACAATTCAGTCGATGCCAGTTCTCCTCTTAATTTTCTCAAACCACTCACAGTTTTCCTCAAGTCTACATTAGCCAATGATGAACCTGGGGTCTTTTTATGAAGTCAGCAAAAATCACTTTTCCTTGTCACATGACTCTCATTTTTTGCCTCACTTTGCAATTTCTTTTCGGCTATCCATACGAGAAGCAACCTTTCAACATTGTTGAGAATACATAACCGTTGTGTACACAATATTGTCACTCACTTTGAAACAACTGTCCCCTTAATCTTGTCCTTGTTCTAGAGAATAGTGCAAATCATTAATGTCGACTGCTTGTATATATGCATGCTTGTATATCTGCCATGCTCACACTTGTTCTCACTTTTCAATGAACTTCCTTTTCTTTTCTATAGTTGTTTTTATTCTCTTATGTTTTATTCTTGTGGCTTTTTTTATGGATATTTTTTTAAACTATGTCCAAAATATTATTAAAATTTGGACGAAAAAATCACAAATAATATTTCTGAAGACAAGTTTGGAAAAATATGTGATCACAAGTGACATTAAGATGCTAGCAGAAAAAGTGTTAAACACAAATTGAAGCAGCAGGCTTGCAATCATTCTGGCAATCTCCCTTTCCTTAAAACTTGTTATGCTAACAGTCGCTCTTTAAACAAGTCATTTTTTAAAACATTTCTGTTCAATATGCAAATCACTCATTATACAAAATGCTCATTAAGCAAAGTTTCAATGTATCTTTCCTTTAAGGGATCAACAAATATTGAACCTGGGACATAAATTGACAAAATGGGTGATAAGTAAAAGGAACATGTACTTACCATTAACAATCACAACTGTACACAAAGTCAATGCAAAGAAGCCAGTTTGCCCTGAAAATAATGCATAATTGATAAATTCAAAGTTGAAAACCCATTTGAATACTAAAATTCAAGATATAATCCTTACATGAATCTGTATCCACTTTTACGAAAACAGCAGTGACTATAAATAGAACTAAGATAATAATTAGGGAACCATTCATTCGAATCTGCAAGGGCAGTCTGAAAAAATGGTAGAAATTCAAAGTTAGGAAAATAGAAAGCCAATGTGTCAAATTAAAACTACATTTAAGATTTAGATTAACACTTACTTGTGAGCTAAAAACGAGCTGAGTATGAGACACAATGTATTAGGGATAGTTGATGCCATACTCAAATATGCAGTGAACTCAGTCTGTAGCTTTGTCTTAGTTCCAAGGGTAGTATAATTAGCATTGGTGTCCCTTAGTTTGAACATCCAATACTGAAAATATAGGGAATAATTAGATATCTTTCCAAAATAACTAAAATCACCAAATTACTCAATTTTTCAAACTCACATCTTCTGCTGTGATGAAGAAATTCCATGGCAGAAGTGTTGTCATTCCAAGGATATAAAATACAGTGTAGGCCAAATGATACCTTAGGAATACAAAGAAGTATTATTAATATAAGTAATCAATAATAATTACATTTTTATTGACTTAATTAGGAAAATTACACCCTTTAACGTGTGTTGAAAAATACAAACTATGTAACCTCTGGAGAACAATTATAAAGAAAAGTTAATTATAAATTCACACAAAAAAACCATACACAATTTGAAATGTCTCCTCAATGAATACTTAAATACTATTAATTAAAATACAGGGCAACAATGTAATCATTTAGTTACCCTCCTAATTACTTAACCATTAAGGATGAAAGTTTGGATTAATTTGAATTAAGGATGAAAGTTGACAAAAAAAACAATTACGACCCAATTTTTTAGAGAAGAAGAATGAAATAGGATAATCCATTTCTCACCCTTATTGATTAGGAATAAGAAAGAATAACTGACTTTGATAAAATTTAAAAGGGTAAACCTGAGATAATGTGAAATAAATTGTAGTGGATTAGCAGTTAAACTGCAAATTGAAGCAAAAGCATGTTGCAATATTCCTGAGAGACATTCTTGCCGTGTAGTTTCAGGGTGCTTTCCAGGCATGGAAGAAATGTCTCCGCAAGTGTATTGATGCAGTAAGAGAGTATTTTGAAGAATTTTAAGCTCCCAGAGAAATAAATAAAATCATGTGGATTACTTTAACTCTTTGCACTCGGGTGCTTTTTTCCTCGATTTCCTTAGTCTACTCGGGGTTAAATTTTTTAAATACCCCATATTTACTAAGCGTGGCACTACAATGAAAAACTGGGGTTTTTTTCATACAAACTAATTTCATTGGATTTTTTTACATAATTATTGATAAACCATAATTTAAACACTAAAATTTTTCATGGTATGATATTTTTCGAAGGATTCAGCACCATGAAGACCTGGGTTACCTTCACATGTCTCACAGATATATATCGTCTCTCTTCCTCCACCTTTGATTTTTCCGTTAGAGCAAACCGCAAAATCTTTATGATTTTTGTTAGGGTGAGGTGTGATTATATGGAGTTTCCCATCTAAACATTGCTCTATGTTTGTGGATGGTAATCTAACCCTGGAAGTTTGTGACACATCTCGGAATTCTACAACGAGATCGTGCACTAGTTTTGTAATAAATTTCACATACGATATCGGTTTTTCATTTTTTCTTTGTTGGCATTCTTTGTACAATATATATGAATTTACACCCTCCTACTTAAGATTCCTGGTTATGCAATAGATAGAAAAAGAACGTTTGATGAGACAGCTGACACTAGGAAGAAAAGGAAATGAAAGTATCCAAACTAGAGCGCAATGAAATACAGAACAACTGACTGAGGTAACTTTACATTCCGGTGATCTTTTTTTCAGAAACAGATCATCTCTCAAAGGCATTGCGTTACATTGAGCTGACTTCCAAGTAATGAAGGGCAAATGAAGAAAATGAAAAATAAATTACAATACAGAAGAGAGATAATAACAAACATCTGCGTAGGTGGTGGCATTCTTTGGAGATGGCATTTATGTCGACGACGACGTTATGGGTCGATACTATTAATTTATAAAACAAGCCATGATATTAATTACCCCTTTTGTTACTTGTCCTTTCATACAAATGATTACAAGTAAAGTTATTGGAAAATATGGACAAAAATCCCAATTCCCCTCACGGTGAAACTCCGTGTCAAGTGTGGCTCGCCATACGAGCTGCTGCCGCTGCTTACCGTGTCGAGTCATACTCGACATGCGAGTGCAAAAGGTTAATAATTTATCTCTCATATAGAATTACGCTACGCAAGGAGGCTTTCTCAAGGAGGAGGGGTTGATGACGGGGATGTTGAGTAGGGATGTTAAGACAAGACTCGTAAAAACTCTGATATGGAGTGTAGCTATGTACGGTGCGGAAACGTGGTCACTGAAGCAGGAGGATAGACGTAGATTGGAGGCTTTTGAAATGTGGCTGTGGAGAAGAATGGAGAAGGTGAAATGGACCAAAAGGAAAACAAATGAGGAAGTACTGGAGATGGTGGGTGAGGAGAGGGGTTTGTTGAGAGAAATCCTATGGAGGCAGGAAAAATGGATGAAAGGCGTATTGAGCGGTAGTGGAATGTTGAAGAAGGTAATAGAGGGGAGAATGTTGGGCAAGCGAGGAAAGGGCAGGAACAGGATATGGATGTTGGACGGGATGAAGGGAGGAAAGAAGTACACAGAGATGAAGAGGGACCTGATGTAGATTAGGTTGCTGGATTGGGTTTTGTTTGGAGTTACAAAAGGTTTATTTGATAGTTGTGTCCATCCAAAAACCTACCTTAACCGGTAGATTACCTAATAAATATATATATAAATATATGTATTCATTCACACATAGAAATAGATATATAAGGAAAGGGGATAGGAACACACATAAAGGACGAACACAGGAGAGGTGGATTTGAGCAGATCACGAATGTAAAAATATATCCTTTACCGGGATTTGAATACCTGACCTTCCACTTGCTGGGCGGATGCTCTACCAATTAAGGTATTACGGAAACCTAATTTACACTGATATCTGCGATGTTTTAAAGCGCCCAAGTGCTCCGATTACTTGGCCAAGAGATGGCGTTAGGGAGCTGTTTCACCCACAAAAGGAGAAATAGACAACACACACAAGAAGAAAGGACATTAGGTTAGCAAGCATACAACATCATAGAGGATAGAAACAGTACGTTTCATGGCACGCAAAGCCAGAAGAAGAGATGAGCCACATTGGCCAAATACACATTCAAACACGAAACGGCAAACAAATATTCATTCACACATAGAAATAGATTTTTAAGGAAAGGGGATAGGAATGCACAAAGGATGAACACAGGAGAGGTGGAGAAGGCAGATTTGAGCAGATGATGAATGTAAAAATATTTCCTTAACCGGGATTTGAACACCGGACCTTCCACTTGCCAGGCGGATGCTCTACCAATTAAGCTATTACTATCACAGATTTGCTTCTGGGGTTGAGTTGGGAGTCATTAGAAGAATGATGATTCAATGCTAGATTAAACTTGCTATATAAATTCAGAGCTGCATTTTTCATTACTGAGTTCTCACAAATTATTCACACTCCAATATAATCATGAACATAAAATTTGGGAAATAAATAGCACAACTAGCAGACTCAAGGACTGTTTCCTATGGACAATATGGGATAGTAACTGCAGAGTTATAGATAGCAAAAATCCACCGCCACCCACACCATCTAGTGAATTATTAGTTTTACTCAAAAGTAAACAATTTCATTAGCTTGGGTGTTTTTTGTCAAATCCTTTCCCACATGACACTGCCATTTAAAGAATGTAGTACTTGTTACAGTGATGCATGCCGTGTTTGGTTCTCATCTCTCTTGTCTTTGGGGACAGGGACCATGAGTTGCATGCCCATGTGATGGTGCACTTTCCCCTTCTTATATTTCAGTTCTGCATGAATGTCTTGTATTGATGGAGACCTGACATACGGTTGGTTTTAGCTCATTTTTATTCCCCTTTTTCACATAACAAGTAACTAGTTTATTAGGTACACTAACCCTCCTTGAATTAGGTAAATTAACCCTCCAGCACGTTTTCAAGTTTGCATGTCATTTGATAGTTTTATAATGAATATTTTTCCCTTCCTCTCCTATATTCTCCCTTATCAGTCACCCTTCTTACATGACGCTTGCACCATCAGCCACACACCTTTTCGGTGGATCGCGGGGTATTTATGTCGATCACTAAGATAAAGAGTACTTATTCCTAAGAAAAAGAGTACTTATATAATGATTATTCGTGCTCCATCTTACCTGTCAGATGGTTCCCTCAATTTTAAGATGGGCTTATCCATTCTAGTAACAACCACATGGGTATCTGCATCGTCCTCCATGGCGCTATTTCCGCCAGTATCATCAACTTCACTGTCACTCTCTTGCAAGAGGGGCCGAGTATTTACTGAGTATTCCATTCTCGCGATGTGGTTATCTCGGTAACTCTAATGGGGCACCATAAACTTGACTAAAATTGCTGTTGGAGTTGAACACAAAATAAATGGCCATAAATTCCACATTTCCATCACAGCATCATGATACACTTAAATCTTACCCTACGACGGCTCTAATAGAGTTGATCCATCACAATGACGCATTCACAGCCGACTGCTAGTCATGACACCACTTAAGCTTTGAGCCACCTCTATGAAACTTGCTGGCCTTGGCAAAGAGCTACCTGTATGCATGCGGGCTCTTCCCTCGTCAGGGAACTAAAAATGGAGACATTTACACATAAATGAACAACTGCATTTTTGGAAACCAAACATATGGGCGCATCCATTGAGCTTAATATATAATGACAACCAATATAATCAACTTAAAATCGTAAATTAACACATTTACAATTCTAATACAATGAATAAAAAAACACTTCCAACACAGGAATAATAAATTAATCAGGTTTTTCTTCTTTTGTATGTCGCCTTGACCCGTACCATACCTATGGGGTTATTCGCTAACGATGGCGCTCGATGCTATTTGTTTAAGGAAGTCATTATGGCTTTGCCTACATGAAATGGTATCAGAGGTTATTCCGTAAAAGGCGCCGATGCCATTTCTGGATGCTATTTGAGTGTCGGGCAGCCCATTTCGTGACATAATGGCATCGCTGAATTAGCATCGACAAATTCATTGCTTTGTGGTAGTCATTTGTCAAAATCGTCACACAAAACACAATGTAAACATGATAATTAGGAGAGTTAATGCGGCTGTTTTTTATACACTTCCTACAAACTGTGGAATATGATTGTCAGTAATTCTAAAGAGAAGACTACGAGATCAATAAGACCAATTCGTAGGGTGCGACGAAGATTTTGACAGTTTTTTTCGAGTTCTCGAAGAATATTGAAGACTGTTAGAGGGGAGGACGTTGAGAGAGCGAGAAAAGGGAAAGAAAATGATTGGGATGTTGGAGGAAATGAAAGAAGTATGCGTTCTTGAAGAGGGTCTTATATTAGTGTAGGGTGTCAGGTTGATTTGGCAAACAAGTGCATCATTGTAACGTTATCTAGGCGGTATCCATCCAAAACCATGCATTAACCGGTAGATTATAATTAACAATTATTATTATAAGAGGTAATCTACCGGTGAAGGTAGGTTTTTGGATTGACACAACAACACATAATTAACTTGCGATTCCAACAAAACACAATCGAGCAACCTACTCTATACATCAGGTCCCTCTTCATCTCTGTGTACTTCCTTCATCCCATCCAACATCCCTATACTATTCCTGTCCTTTCCTCGTGTGCCTAACATTCTCCCCTCTAATACCATGTTCAACATCCCACTGCAGATTAATATGTCTTTCATCCATTTGCCCTGCCTCCATAGGATTTCTCTCAACAAACCCCTCTCCTCGCCCACCATACCTAGTACTTCCTCATTTGTTTTTCTTTCGGTCCGTTTCACCTCCATTCTTCTCCACATCCACATTTCAAAAGCCTCTAATCCACGTCTATCCTCCTCCTTCAGCGACCACTTCTCCGCGCCGTACGTAGCTACGCTTCATATCAAAGTATTGACGAGTCTTTTCTTAACATCCCTACACAACGTCCCCGTCATCAGCTCCCTCCTTGAGAAAACGTCTTTGCCTAGCGCAATTCTTCTCCTTACGTCCCTACTACTTTGACCGTGTTGGTCCAGAACACTTCCGAGATACGTAAATTGTTCTACCTGGTCTATTTTTTTCCCCGCCTATTTTAATATTTAGATTAGCCTTTTTCTTTCTGGAAAATCGCATAACCTTTGTTTTATTAATATTGATTCTCATCCCATATCTATCGCACTGAACCTCCAGTTCACTCTGCGATGCTTGCAACCCCATGGCTGACTGAGCAACTAATGCTTGGTCATCAGCAAACCTAACCGATTTTACGAATTCCCCTCCTACTTTCATTCCTACCTCCAGTTCTTCCCATGCCTCTTTAATCATTTCCTCCACATATACATTGAACAGCACCGGTGACAATGGGCAACCCTGCCTTACCCCTCTTCCTAAGACTGCTCACCTGGACTCTCCATTCCCCACCCGCAGCTGAGCAGTCTGAGACATGTACAGGTTTCAGATTAGTCTCCTGTCCCTCCAATCCATTCCTATTTTCTGCAATGCACACATTCATTTTTCCCAATTCACTCTATCAAATGCTTTTTTGAAATCTACAAAACAGGCAAATACGTCCTGATTGTATTCTATATTCCTCTCGATTAGTGATCTCATTACTGCAATGGCATCCCGTGTACCTCTCCCCTTCCTAAACCCAAACCGATCATCCCCTAAGTAATCATTTGCCTTACTCTCTATCCTTTTGTTGATGATCCTGATAGTAAGTTTAGCCGCATGGGATATTAAGCTTATTTTTCTGAAATCCTCACATGATGTAGCCTTTACCTTTTTCAGAATAGGAACTAATACTGATCACACAAAATCTTCCAGCATATTTCCTTCCTCATAGATACTACGAATAAGTCCAAATAGAGTCTTCCTCCCACATTTACCTAAACCTTTCAATAGTATAGTTAACAATATCGATCGTAAAACTGTATAACCATGCATATATCAGCAATTTTAGGCATACCTTTTATTTCACTCATCCGCAACTTAAAATTCGTGTATGCGCCTAATAAATAAATTCCATAGGGAATGCCAATTGTTAATTAATCCTTAGGAAATGCCAATGTTATCACTGCATAAGATTATTTGACTAACTGTAATTAAACAAAATTAGTTTGTATTATTGAACAAAAAATAGCTGCATTGTGCAATCATTTGATATTTTCATGGAATAAATTTAGAATTCAATTATTGTTTGATTAATGTAACAATATAGCATTAGTACAAAATCTATATTATGGCTGAAGGTAGAGTACCTGCAATCCACACTACGACCATCTTAACAAAATCATGGCTAAATTGGTTATTTAGATTTCAAGTTTCTTATGCTCTTATTATCTGACTGGCAATAATTTTTGAGTGTGATGCATTTATTACCTATATCATGTTTCGTTTATGTAGGCTCTTCAACCTCACATAGGATCATTTTCCCCAACATTATTTCGGAAAATGCATTTAAATTAGCGGCTCGAATTTTTAGTAATTATGTTGCTGCAGGAGCACATGAATTAGTTGGAAGAGGTTGGATCTAGTTTGAGAATATTTGTCCTTTTTTCAAATGGAATCTATTGTTTGTCAGCCTCGTATAGCTTTCTTTTGTTTTTGTAGGTGATCTTGGAATGGATGAGTTGGCTACTGCACAATTCCTGATGGAAGTGGATTATTCTTTTAACAGCTTAAATGGGACAACTGATAACCAATACATGAAACCCTTGATTTGGCTGTCAGGAGTTTGAGACCTCATATGGATCACTGGCAATCAGCCCTTGCCAAAATCAAGTCATGGGAGTTCTGGGAAAGAAAAAGGTGATCCACCTTCCTTTGCAGGATGTTTGGTTAACAACCATAATAGCAGTAATGTTGCTGTTGGCTGAACTGAAAACTAAGCAGTTCTGGCACCTCAACATAAGAAACCTTAATCAAGATCCAATTGGAAAAAAAATCCAGTATTATTAAGTAAAAACTATGGGGATTATCACAACCCCAATACACAGCAGTTCCAGACAGTTTTGAAAACTGCATTTATTAATAAATTTCTTTCCAACAAGACCCAAAGAAATACCATGGATAATGGCTGTGATCTTTTGACTTACTTTCCCCTTCTTTTTCATGAACATATTCAATACAGTACAGGAGAAGCAGCTGACGACAAAGAAAATTTGACGCTAAGTAACCAAAAATATGGTTAGTTGCATATGTAGGTATACATGTGGTGAAGTCATTTTTTAAGGTTCATCCTTGTGACCAATTTAGAGGAACTCTTACAACAGTACCTAATTTATTAAAATATACCTTTTTATATTTTCTTTTAGATGATGACCAACAAAATACCACCTGTCCCTCAGAAAATCTTCTTTCTGCTATTGGCCAAGGCATCACTGCAGCTAGGCGTGCATTAACACAATTAGGTTACAGGAAAATTTTGTCCAATACTATCAGAAACCCTATAATGTCAGAAGCAGTTGATTTTCCATTTTTCAGGTGTCACCCATGAGGTAATTTTGGGAATTTATTACTTTCAGTTATCTCTGAAGTATCCATTAAGCAGTTTTATATATAGATGAATGAAATGAACTAATTGATTATTTTTACAATACCTGTCTTTAACCCTGAAAATTAATTCACTATTTGTTTCTAATTTTTCATATCGTCTTCTGGTCAGGTCACCTATTCTAAATACTGGATATGAATAATATTGGCTTATATATTTGCAGTGGATATATTTTAAATCTTGCGGTGTCTTTCACATTATTCAGGCTGTGTATAATGTTCAGGCACTACTTGATGGTTTTCTCATATGCCTCCCAGGGATCTCATTTCCACATGTGGTTTTTCTCTGAAATAAGAGAAATGCTACCAAGCTGGTAACCTCTTGGGAGGTAGTGGAGTATTCAGCCATAACATTTGTTTTTTTTTTACAATGTTTCTTGTTATTACATCAGGTTATTACTTTCATGGTGATTTCATGCATATTTCTCATTAGTACACAATGACTTGCAAAATTCCCCAATTCTAATGTAATTCTTTTTCTTGATCGCAGGATCAGGTACAAGAAATTGAGGAAGCGTCTTTGGAAGATTTTAGTTATGCCTATCAAAATTAGCCAACATTTTGTAAATATTTGTGTTAATATAGGCATTTAACCTGTGGGTGAGAACCCATTGGACCGGTGAGGATCTGGATTTTTCAGTCATACCAACAAACATAATTTTGCAGGAAGTAACTAAGCAAATCTCGTAATCTACTGCATTAATCTCACTGCATTGGACATATTATACTCGGTAATACTCCTTGTAATCACTAGCAATTGTAGGAATGGGATTAATTACATAGTATATGATTATTATTTATTAGGTAATCTACCAGTTAAGGTAGGTTTTTGGATGGACACAACTATCAAATAAGTATTTTGTAACTCCAAACAAAACCCAATCCAGCAACCTACTCTACATCAGGTCTCTCTTCATCTCTGTGTACTTCTTTCCTCCCTTCATCCCATCCAACATCCCTATCCTGTTCCTGCCCTTTCCTCGTTTGCTCAACATTCTCCCCTCTATTACCTTCTTCAACATCCCACTGCCGCTCAATATGCCTTTCATCCATTTTTCCTGCCTCAATAGGACATCTCCCAACAAACCCCTCTCCTCACCCACCATCCCTAGTACTTCCTAATTTGTTTTGGGCAAACGCAATGCGAGGATATGGAAAGTTTACAGAGGAAGGGTGACATTGGTGTGCTGTACAGCAAGGTTAAGTTATTATTGGGAAGTAAGAAGGCAAGATCTGTGCTAACAGTTAAAGATAAGTGGGGTAAGATAGTTGATAGATGGACCAGAAAAAATCCAAGAGAGATGGAAGGAAATATATAGAAACACTGTATGGTAGGGAACTTAGGCCGACAAGGTTAGACATAGAAAAAGAAAATTACGTAGAAGAAGATAGCTTAGGCCCAGGCATACTCGGCGATGAAATAAAAAGGGCATTAAAGGAAATGAAAGCAAATAAGGCCATTGGGGGTCGACAACATTCCTGTGGAACTGTTGATATGTTTAGGAAAATGTGGGAAGAAGACTCAACATGGACTGATTCGTAGTACATATGAAGAAGGAATCTGGCTGGAAGATTTTATGAAATCAGTGTTAGTTCCTATTCTAAAAAAGGTAAAGGCTACATCATGTGAGGATTACAGAACAATATGCTTGATATCCTACGCAGCTAAAGTTATTCTCAGGATCATCAACAAAAGGATAGAGAGTATGGCAAATGATTACTTAGGGGAGGATCAGTTTGGGCTTAGGAAGGGGAGAAGTACGCGTGATGCCATTGGAGTAATGAGATCACTTATCAAGAGGAATATAGAATACAATCAGGACATATTTGCCAGTTTCGTAGATTTCAAAAAAGCGTTTGATAGAGTGAATTGGGAAAAATTAATGCGTGTATTGCAGAAAATAGGAATGATTGGAGGGACAGGAAGCTGATCCGTAACCTGTACATGTCTCAGACTGCTCAGGTCCGAGTGGAGAACGGAGAGTCCGGATAGGCAGTGTTAGGAAGAGGTGTAAGGCAGGGTTGCCCATTAATACCAGTGCTGTTCAACGTATGCATGGAGGAAATGATTAAAGAGGAATGGGAAGAACTGGAGGTAGGAATGAAAGTCGGAGGGGAATCCGTAAAATCGGTTAGGTTTGCTGATGACCAAGCATTAGTTGCTCAGTCAGTCAGTGGAGGTAGAGTGAGTTGTACTTGTGTTTATGCCAAATTGTAGAAAAAAAAATGGACCCTGATGTGTGAATTTCACACACCGTCGGTCTTAGTACTGGGTGAGCTCTACCATCACCTAATAAACCGACCTTCGGGTTGATTTCTGTGTTTATGGTTCTAGTTTAGATGATTAAAACGTTTTCCTTATAAAAGCTTTTCTAAGTTCTATGATAGACGACTTGCCGCCCTGGGCTAACTTAGGTTTAGTTAAATTTATAGGGCCGTATATCATATACTACGTATTTAATCCCGTTATTACAATAGCTAGTGATTACAGGGAGTATTACTGAGTATATATTGTCCAATGTAGTGAGATTTACTTTGTTACTTCGTGCAAAAATATATACGTTGGTATGACTGAAAAAAGCAGTTCCTCACCGGTCAGTAAATAGTCGTGGGTAAAGTCCAGTTAGTTCATTTAAATCTGAAGTCCTTTTTTTAATTCATAATTTGAGGCTTAATTGAACTTGAATGAGTTTCTCCGTTCAGTAAATATATAATGGCCAATTTAAATGTTTTTATTTCCTTCGAACATTACCTTAAGTAATGTCATGGCTTCGTTTCGATGAGAAAATGTAATAAATAATCGAAAAAATTCATTATAGACGGTATATAGAATTAAAGGAATATATAAGAAACAATTGCAACCACAGCGCAGCAATGTGACGCGTTATCTATCGACCAAGAAGGTAACTACATCGTAAAACAACTTCGATTGGGTGGCAAAGAGTTAAAAGGTCCTCATGTGAGTGGGCGACCCTTGGTTAGAAGTTTTAACAAGGTAGTGGGTTATCCTAATATTTGTCGACGAAATTATGTTTCGGGCTCGACAGCCTGACACTGACATAAATGGAGTCGGTGTCGTTTACGACGTAGCCGATGCCATAATGGTATCCTTAAGCAAATAGCATCGGGCGTCATCGTCCCTCTTATTCTTTATTTTTTACTCGCGTCACGTGGCACATGGCGTGTTTGTAAACAACTTGAAGGAGTTAAATGGAATTTTGTTACACTTGGAGTCCGTTTTCTGAATGATGAAAATGGTGGAGTTTTGCCCCTGATAAACGGAGCTAATATAAAATTGTATCATATCGTCTCCTCGTCTAATGATTGATATCATTAGTTTTTTATTTTTCGGCAATGCTGACATTACTTAGTGAAGCTCACTTTTGGACTGTGAGTGAAGACGTGAATATTAGTGATACCGATTATGGAGCATTTCAATACCATGAGAAAAAAGACTTCTCTGAGTCCATTTACATTGGCGGAAAGAAATCTTTCGCCCAAAAAAGAGGGGTACTATGGAACGTTGACAACAAAAGACCCAACAAACTGAAAGATGGCCTGAAGGAATTGGAGGTATTTTCGAATAGAAAATGATTTCAGAGTACGTAATTCCAGTATCATAAAGGTGAATTTCACTGTGTTGTTCACACATTTTACTGTTTTTTGACCTTAGGAGAGTCTTGGGCATCTCCGAGTTGTTTACTGCAAATGGAAATGTAGCTACCTGCTTCAAATAATATTCAGTTCTGGTCTTATTGCAAGTATTATCGTGGACATTTTCACTGGAGATATTGTTAAAATAATTTTTGACAAATACTTGATCGGAAAATTATTAACGGACCATCTGTCTGATGGTAAGGATACTGCAGTTCGTTTTCCTAAACATTGTTCATGGTTAAAGTGTCTGTTGAATAAAAAAGTAGCCAAATTAATTGTTTTCTATTAATTTTCAGTTGTTAAGACCGACACGCATATTGTCTGCTCCTATAATGACAATCAAATTACGTTCATTTATTTAACCAAGCAAAAATCGAAGTATTCCCCTACGGAAAAGCTATCACGAATGGAGCCGAAACTCCAAGTTTTGGAGCTTAGTGGACCGTCAGGGCGCCGGCTGGAGAGGAAACTATCATGCAATTCTGCAGGTGACATGGTATGTTTTCTTTAGTTTAACACCCTACATCTGGTACAATGACTTCAGGAATAGGTCCTCATATATAAGTCTCTACTAACTTCAATTTTCAGGTTTTGGTATGGTGGAGATGTATGAGAGATGAAGTGTACCCATGGAGTCCCTTAGTCAAAGATCAAGATAGAGCCAATGTCCACATATATGGCATTAGTGGGTATGAACTTAATTAATCTTTTGAACAATAATGGACGATTTATAACGGGATTAATTTTCAATTATTCTTTTATTTTTATTGTTTTCAGAATGAAAGCTGAATTGTTGTGCTATTACAGAACAGAATTTGATCCTATTTGTGTATCATTCAGTCAAGTTGAGCCTGGTGTCATTCATACTGTGGAGCAGAGGGTTTCAAGGAAGGTTAGCTTTACTCAAGGATATAGGCTACATACAATATAGTGCAGAAAATGTGAATCCAAAGAATGTGCAAAGTCATTTTACTCATAACTATCCTACTGATTAATTTTCTAATTGAAATGGTGTGTTGAATTTTTAATTTCTCTGTTCATAGAATAATGAGTGTAATGTACAGGCATCAATGCCTTATTGGAGGAAAGAAACCAAGGCCTCCAGAGTAAAATTTTATGTTAGTTAACCACTTAGCCAGCATGCAAATAATATGATAACTAATCAAATTGGAATTCACTCATTGCTTGGACTCTGAAGTGAACCTGAATCACCCCATTAATGCTCCAAATGGCAGGTTATTGTTGCATGAGAAGGAGACTTCAATAGGAACACCTTTTGACCTGCTGTGCCAATTCTCAGCCTACTTGCTTGCAACATAATAATTTTATTTGACCAAAGGATTAGTGTACAACAACAATATAGGACACGTCATAAACAAAATAGAAATTCAGAGCTTTCAAATACAGAGAAGATTAGAGAGAGACACAAATGTATGTATACACTCGCACATTAATATGTATCTCCCCCATGGACTACAAGCTGGACGTGGTGGAATGGCTTGTTTGTTGCGATGACCCCTGGAGTTTTGCTGACTCAAAAAGGTATCAGATTAATTTATGGTTAGGCACAAATTCAGAAACAAGGTGATCAATTCGCACAGCTTCCTGGAAGCAGATGCAGACTCTGACCATAATTCACTCGTTATGAAATGTAGCGTTCATTTCAAAAAGTTAAAGCTGGGATGACGGGTTAGGAAATGGAATCTAGAAGCATTAAATGGAATGACAAGGAAGGAGTATCAGTAGACTGAAGAGAAAATCATGGATGACGGTAAAGATCTAAGTACTATGGAAGAAAAATGGGAATGTTTCAAGAAGGTGATATTGAAAGCCACAAAAAAAATTATAGAAACCGTTAATGGGAAAAGGACAAGGAAATCATGGATGAGAGAAGAAAATGGAAGAATGTAAACACAAGAGTTGGGCAAATTGAAGTACAAAGTGTTAAATAGTAAATTGAGGTGAGCAACAAATAAAGCAAAAGAAGCATGGTGGAACACGCAGTGTGAGGATATGGAAAGTATGCGGAAAAAGGGGGAAATTGGTGTGCTCTACAGCAAGGTTAAATCACTATTGGGAAGTAAGAAGGGAAGATTGGTGCTAGCAGTTAGAGATAAGTCAGGTAAGGTAGTAGTTGACACAGAAAAGATCCAAGATAGATGGAAGGAATATATAGGAACACCGTATGGTAAAGAACTTAGGCCCACATGGTTAGACTTTGAAAAGGAACATGACAGCTTAAGAAGAAGACAGCTTAGATCTAGACATACTTGACGATGAAATAGGAAGGGCATTAAAGAAGACGAAAGCAGATAAGGCCATTGGGGTAGACAACATTCCTGTGGAACTGTTTAAATATTTAGGAAAATGTGGTAGGAAAAGAGAATATGGACTGATACATAGTATCTATGAGAAAGGAATCTGGCTAAAGGACTTTGTGAGGTCAGTGTAAGTTCCTATTTTGAAAAAGATAAAGGCTACATCATGTGAGGTTTACAGAACAATATCTACAACCTGTACATGTCTCAGACTGCTCAGCTGTGAATGACAAATGTAAAGTCAGGATGGACAGTCTTAGGAAGAGGTGTAAGGCAGGGTTGTCCATTATCACCAGTGCTGTTCAACGTATAGGCGGAGGAAATGGTTAAAGAGGGATGGGAAGAACTAGAGTTTGGAATGAAAGTTGGGGCGGAATTCGTAAAATCAGGTTTGATGATGACCAAGCTTTAGTTTGTCAGTCAGCCAATGGGTTGAAGTACTGCTGAGTGCATTTGTAATTCAGTGCAATAGATATGGGTTGAGAATCAAAATTAATATAACAAAGGTTATGTGATTTTCCAGAAATAAAAAGGCTAAGCTAAATATTAAAGTGGAGCAGGTAGAACAGTTAACATATCTTGGAAGTGTTTTGGACCAACGCGGTCAAAGCAGTAGGGACGTAAGGAGAAGAATATCGCCAGGCAAAGAGGCTTTCACAAGGGGGACGGAGTTGATGACAGGGACGTTGAGTAAGGATGTTAATAAAAGACTCATCAAAACCTTGATATGGAGCATAGTTATGTAGGGTGCAGAAATGTGGTCGTTAAAGCAGAAGGATAGACATAGGAGGATTTTGAAATGTGGTTGTGGAGAAGAATGGAGAAGGTGAAATGGACTGAAAGGAAAACAAATAAGGAAGTACTAGGTATGGTGGGTGAGGAGAGAGGTTTGTTGGGAAAAATCCTAAGGAGACAGGAAAAATGAATGAAGGGCCTATTGGTCAGTAGTGGGATAATGAAGACTGGGATGTAGAGGGGAGAATGTTAGGCAAACAAGGAAAGGGCAGGAACAGGATAGGGATGTTGGATGGGATGAAGGAGGGAAGGAAGTACACAGAGATTAAGAAGAACTTAATGTAGAGTAGGTTACTGGATTGTATTTTGTTACGATTCACAGAATATTTCTTTGGTAGTTGTGTCCATCCAAACCTACCTTAACCAGTACATTACCTTATAATAATAATATATGTATATATGTTGTTTTACATGATTTTTTATTTTATCCGGATATACATATGTTTTTTCATAGGTTTTATTTTATACATATGTCATATTTTATCATTAACAAAGACACTATAATAATTTTTGTTGGAGGACTGGGTTTGGATGGATTTAGAAAGAAATGTATTGCCTGGGTTTTTCATGGTTCATTTTCAGACTATTTTCTTTGCACCAATGTGTTATCAGCTGCAATCCTAATGTATTCCTTGAAGCTAATTCATTTATGAAGGTTGCTGAAGCTAATATGTTGGTATCGTCAGCATATAGAACTGGTCTGGTGCTTTGTGGAGGGTACATTGAGTGAGTACACCATCTGTTGGATGGGACATTAACCTTTGGACCCCTTGGTGCCTTTCATTAAAAGTAGGCTAATGGTGACGCCGTGTTTCTCTTCACCCTTCATCCTTTTCTGCCCATCCCTAATGGTGCAAATGACCTTAGCTGTCGGTCACTTCCCCTGAATACTACTACTGTTAGCATTGTTGAGTGCATTGGTAAGTCAGTACAATAGGTATGGGATGAGAATCAATATAAAAAACAATGGATGTGCGGTCTTTTAAAAAGAGGAAAGCCAGGATAAATATTAAAATAGGCTTGCAAGAACCAAAACAGGTGGTACAGTTTACCTACCTTGGAAATTTTTTGGACCAAAATGTTAAAGTATTATGGATGTAAGAAGAAGAAGAAGTGTATTAGGCAAAGAGGCATTCAGAAGGAGGGAATTGACAATAGGGAAATTGAGTAGGCATTTGTATAGACTTGTTGAAACTTTGGATATTAAGTATGGTTTTGTACGGTGCAAACATGGTCGTTGAAGGAAGAAATTGGTGTAGCTTGGATTCTCTTGAAATCTGGGTATGAAGAAACATATAAAAGGTGAAATAGACAGTGAGGGAAACGAATGAGGAAGTGCCATGAATGGTGGGGGAGGAAAAGAGATTCTAGGGAGAAATCCGGAGGAGGTAGGAAAAATGAATGCAGAGCATTTTCATGGGCAATAGGATGTTGAAATCTGTGGTAAAGGGGAGAATGTTAGGCAGGCAAAGAATAAGTTGGAATTGGATAGGCTTGTGAATGAAATAAAGGGAGGTAGGAAGTATGGGAAATAGGAGAGGGGCTTATTGTGGTGATGGATCTAAGATTTTGTTTTGATAAGAGAGACTGGTAAATGTATCATTTTACCATTGTATAGACTGCCTTCATTCAAAGCCTTCCTTAATTGGTAGAATACCAATAGTAATAATAAGGGTGTGTGCATGAACTTTTTTCCTTCAACCACATTGTATTTATTTATTTACTATATTCTGTCAGTCAGGCATGTGACATAGCCATAAAAATACACAGAAATAGAATTAGAACAACATATGAAACTGCACATTTCAATGAAATGTACCAGTCGAATCCATATGAATTTTTTTAAAAATGCACTGGAATACTGCAAACACACCCTTACATGTAACACAACTAATAATCACAAATTATCACTCATAAACTCATCCACACTGTAATAGTACTTAATTAATAGTAGCTTTTAAAGTTCAGTTTAAAACCTATATTCATTGGATTCATTTTTTATATTCTTTGGCAATTTGTTAAAAATAAGCGAAGGAAAGTGATGAGGACCTTTTTTAGATACAGCATACGACCGTTGAATTAAATGTCTCTTCCACAAGTGAAATTGTAATGTGTAGATGAGTTAAGCAAAAATAAATATGGATTTTTCTACAAGTAACGCAGACTGAATAATATATATGCATGGCCATGTCATAATTTTGAATTAAAAAAACAGTGATGTTACAGGAGCTCTAATGGATACTTAAGCAATAGCCTTCCGATATCTTTTTTGCACAGAAAATACCTTAGTTTCAGCCCTATTGTTTCCCCAAAAGATTACACCATAGGACATTTTGGCATAATATACTTGTAGCAAGAATTCAAGAGCTCTACGGCCTCTAGGTTAAATAATAATAAGGGGGGAAAAACTCCACTGGCAAAACAGACTACTGTTTTTTACGGCCAGTGGAGTTTTTCCCCCCTTATTATTATTTATAATATACACTTGTTTTAGGACATCTAAAGAGGTAGCTGGAACAAGTATATGAATCATGAAGGTTTGTGTTGGCATTTTATTGATCATATCGATTATGTGATAATTCCAGTCAAGAGTATCATTTAGTATAAGTCCCAAAAATTTTGTGGAACTAGTGTTATAAACACAGTAATCAACCCAAAGGTCAGTTTGGTAGGTGATGGTAGAGTTCATCCAGTACTAAGCCTGATGGCATGTGAAATTCACACATCAGGGTAGGGAGGGCCACTTCTTTACTCTGTGTCAGGAAGATCTGATACCCGAAAAATCACATAGGTGCTGCAGGTACCCAGAGTGACTTGCCTGGGAATCGAACCCTGGCCCTCCGGTCATTAGTCCAACGCTCTACCCCCTGGACTACTGTGACTCACAGTGTTTTTTACTCAATTAGTATCACCTCTGAGAAAGGGGCTCAAAATTGGAGGACAGATTTCACTAAGGAAATTCTTAAATATTTTATTTTCATTCAAGTTATTGCTCTTACACCAATTATTCATGCTTGTTACAGTTATACCTGCAAAATCATTAACCTCCGTAAATTGCTCACGAAAACATAATGTTAAAGTATCATCAGCATATAGAGTCGATTAACTTTTAGGAAGATGATACTGGAGGTCATTTCTAAAAATAATAAATAAAAGTGGACCTAAAATTATCCTTGTGGCACCCCGCAATTAGATACTAGCACATAGGATAGATGAGTGTTAGTACAAGCTTTGAGCTTGGTATTGATTTGGACTATTTGACTAAGATTTGGTAAGTAAGACTTTAAACAGTCTTAGGAATTGCCATGTCTTCCAATTTGACCTAGTTTAGAATGTTAAATGTTGTGGTTTAGAGTGTCAAAAGCCTTTGAGAGGTCGTAGAAGATCCCAATTATCTTTCTCTTGGTTGATAGACCTAGAACAATTTTAGTAATAAGCTCAAAGGCAGCATGCATGGTTGATTTCCCCTTAATGAAGCCATGCTGGAAAGAATGTAATAAATTAAAATTGCATTCAACTCTTTAGTTATAAAAGTTTTTCAAAAATTGTTGAGAAGATAAAGTAATTCTAGAGGTCTATAATTTATTTAGACCTACAGCATTACTTTTTTCTACATTAGATTAAGTTAGATTCACTGTATGATCCCTTCATATGGACCAGGGTTATCACAAATGTTTTCAATATGTTAGGAAAATGCACGTTGCCAATGTATAATCATAGATGTCTGACAGGGGGAAGAAATGAGCTTAGCAGCTTGTTTGATTTAGGGCATATGTACCCCATCACTAACAGCAACCCATATATTAGCAAAAAATTGTATGGTATTTTGCACCTCAAAGGAGTTGATTTGTGAGAAAAATATTGAGGCAGGAGGCTTGGTGGAAAATCTTCATACTGACTTTTAATAATCAAACCACTTTACTTTTCCACATAAACTTTATATAAAGTTTATATGGAAAAGTAAAGTGGCTTGATTATTAAAAGTCAGTTGAGGCAGGAGTATTACCATACTGGCTGTTGGTAAACTAGTATAGTGATCAACTTGGCAGAATTGACTGTTGAAACAGTTGGTAATGTCTACAGGCTTGGAAATTGGAATGGCGTTGAACTTTATAAAAACATGGCTGTTGCTGGTCTGAATTGTTGATTGTCTGTGGTTTAATGACACTCCATGCTGCTTTAGAGCAGATTATTTGATGAAAAGATATAATGATCTATCTTTAAATCTAATTTTAAGGTGCTTTTGAATCTAAATTAATGTATGAAGATATAACTTGGTCACCCAAGTGGAACATAATAACGTGTCCTCAAGCAATTAATACTTTATGATTATTCTCTTTTCTGTGCATGACTATTAACATTTTTTAAGTTAAACAAAATGAAATTTTTATCAAAATTCAAATAGATATCTGTTCTACATTACAAAAACAAAGATGAGATCAAGTAATGCCTTAATTGAGTTTAGGAAAAAAGAAGCACAGTCCCTGTAATGTATTTTATTCAGAGTGGAGTTGATGTTTACTGTTACTATATAGATATACAGAGGAGCGAGTTCACTTTTTTGCCTTCCATAACTTAATTTAATTTCAGGATGGATGATAAGTACAAATTAGATGCAGTGGTTGTTACTCAAAATAACACACTTGAACAATAACATTTTCCGTTTTTTTGGAACTACTATAATTAATGAACTCTTTTGTCGCAGTAACTTTGCATACAGCCCATGGATTCTTCTGATGCATAAGCAAAGTTTCTCCAGAGCCTTAGCCCTTCTTGCACTTGCTTGTTGCTTTAATCCTCTTCCATCATCTGTTGACTGGGCATAAGTGCTTCTGTTCAACATCATCAGAACCACCTGGTTCTGCTTTATCATTCTGTATCTACATCAGTTTTAGGGCCCTGTCCAGTGTAGGTTTCTCCATGCTGTTCTGCAAATCAATGCACAGATACCCCTTCCTTCCCTTTACCTTTCTGGTACCATTTTAGTAAATAGCCCAAATATTGATTCCTGCAAAATCAAAAGGATTATAAAATAAACACACTGGTTGATACCAAAAGGATGCTGGATGCTCTCTATATCTTCCCAAGGATCATTTGGTCCTCCCCATTAACTTATGTATTTTGTGTCATTGGAGAACATCATTTATGTCATTTTATATTCGGATTACCGATAAACAATCTGTCGGAATATTTTTATGTTATTCCTTTCTTTATTTTTTTTACCATGTATCCATAACTCTAGTTGTTATATATTTTATTAATGTCTGCGATTTGGGTCAATCCCATGCAATATACACTATCGTTATTACCATCAAACTGAGGACAACAAGCTTATGAAAGTTTTTGTCTATAAAATGCGAGGTACACCTCTTTCTGTTTAACTATATTTTCGGTGTGGACTGAGTCACATTTATTGCTCTGTAGGTTTCGCTGTATCTTGTTCAATGCTCCCACCGAGGAAGGACTCAATGGCATAAAAAATTGCTTCCTATTTTATTATTCCTTTCTGGAGATATGAGTGTATTAGTTACATTGAATCAGTGGTTACCAGAGTAGGATGACTTGGACTTGAGTGCACTTATGTGAGGGAGGTGTCCATGAGACACACCTGCTGTCCTGTGGGTAAATGCTAGTATCTCTTATCCCAATAACCCTGTAGATATTCCCAGTATCTTAGGTGATTATGAATTATCAAATAAGCTTTTTTTCCCCACAAAGTTACATGAATGATATGTTTCCAAAGTTGGTTGAATGCTCTGAGGACATCCCTCACCATGCGAGTGCAAACTTTGGTCATAGAATTGGTTAATGAATTATTTTTTGCAATTTCAGAGCTATTCTGACTTATTTACTCATTTGATTCACTAATATTGCATATTAGCTGTGTGGAATGTATTTTTTATGTCACCATCAATGGTTTATCAAAAACTTTCCAGATCAGTATATGAAAAATTGCATTATTTAAAAAATAATTTGTAAGCCATAAAAAGTGTTTCTGTGGGCTCATGAAGAAATTTTGCCTTTTTTGGAATCAAATTTTGGCATTGCAAGAATTGGCAAGATTATTCATGTGTGTTTGAATTAAATGGAGAAGTATTACAAGAATAGTAAGAAATTCTTACAATAGCAAAATGGAATGAAGCTAATTACAACTGAACTCAGGAGAGATTGCTATTTAGGGTGAAAAATGTGGAATAAGAATACAAATTAAATAATTATGAATGAACTTATGAAATGAATGAATAGTTATGAACTATAAAAATTGAAGATATGCAAGAAATACTCAATTTCTGTTAAAAATATTAAGTGATGCCTAAGTAAATATCATGAATAGAAAATGAAATGTTTTGTATGATTAGGAATACTTTTTTTTATCAGTTAATGCACAAATTTCAACATATTGCTCTGCTTTTAAGGGGGATGTGACAGTGGATAGCTGCACGTGCGAAGTAGTTGGCAGGCGGAGACTGCAGAGGGCTGCTGCCACATCCATTCCCCTACAGACACAGGTTCGCTGCTTATCATTTGGTCCAGATGGGGAGCGCCTTGTCCTGGGTTGTATAGACTCCTCCATTGTGTTATTCAACTCTGGACTGGGAGTTACCAGCATGGTGAAGGCTGCCTTTGTAAGTGTTGATCTTGGCCTGATTTATCTTGAAGATAGCATGCATCTCAGCTAGCCTCAAGGCTGTGGGTTTATATTCTGCATGTATGGAAATTCTAATACATTGCATTTTTTAGTTGCCCATGTAATGCTGTGAAATGAATTAATTTGTGCTGCGTGCTATTTCCATGATTTGCTATTTGGTTTAAAGTGTGTGCAATTTTGGATTTGCATGTGATTTTGGTTTGCTGATAAAGGAGAATATTTCAGATTCCATCACTAGTGTCCTGGCATCCTGATGGTACTGTTGTCCTGATTTCCAATGAAAAAGGCCAGTTTCAGTGCTTTGATGTGGCTCTGGCATGCATTAAGCTTCAGTTAATTGGAGAAAACATTAATCCTTCAAATCTACTTGACTTAGGAGTTTACTTCAGGTAAAGGCTGCTTTTCTTTTCTTCAGTTTTTCTTTCTTTGTTCAGTACTTTGGATACATTTTTAATTCACTTTTAGTTTCTATAAAATATCATAGTAATAATTTAATGGCTTAGTTGATGAACCTATGTTTATTACTTACTACCATCTATGTTTACCTATGTTTATTCTATATCTACCTATGTTTATGACCTACTACCATCCTGCTCTTGAGAAATAAAAAAAGATACAAGCATTGGAGATTCTCAACATGAAATGTAGCATGCTGTGAGAAAATTTAATGGGAAGTGATATCGTAGCATTAATCTTATGTCCTTTAATACTCATTTAGTACATGCTTCACTGGCTGTAGGAATTTTCCCTAATAAACTAAAAATGGCTGCTTTTGATTCAGCTTAAAAATAATGACTAGCCAAACTTTAACAACCAATATCTCAATTCTCAATTTGATTATATCAAAAAATTTTGATCTGAATTTGTCCTTTCTTACTTTGTTAATTCAGATTTGGATCTGCTTAACTGTCATTGGTACCGTTATTGACATTTTTATGATCTTACAAAGGCATTTGATTCAATTGATAACAAAATTCTCTTAAAGTAAAATCTACCAAATGGAATTAGAGGTACAGTGTATAAGATCATTCCTGAACAAATAGAACCCAGACAGTAACCATTTCCATTAGAAACATATGAGGTGTTATTCCTACCAGGAAGTGGTTAGGGGTATTCCCCACAGTTCTTTTCTTGAGCCAGTACTGTTTTTGGTTCCTTGCTGAATCTTAATGATTTCCCTATGTCTTTAAATGGTGATGCTTTTTATGCTAATGATACAAAATCATTAGTTGATGCAGTGGTAATATTGTAAACTTGCTCAAAATTTTGTTTCCAATGTGGAAAATCGGTGCAATTCAAATATGGTTACGATAAATAGGAATAAATCTTCTTTTATTATTTTTCCTCCAGAAAAAATTAATTGTAACCTTTAAAGAAAATCTGTGGGCTTGAAATTTTAAATGTTTCATAGATATGTGTCTGCACCTTTAGGTCAGTGAAACCTTGAGTTTGAAGTTCCATATCAATTTTCTCTTTTCAGTAGCAGTTATTTGATGTGATGAATATTGAACTAACAAATTTTTGAACACCCACTTGCATATGTTATGCAGACATGGACAGTAAATTAACATATGACATTGTAGCCTGGGAGAATTCTCCATAAACTATGCAGGTCAACAAAAATATGGGCAACTGGGGTAGTCTGTAAACCTAACAAATGAGACAGCTGCCAAAGCATTTGAAGCAATTAAACATTCTTCCACTAACTTGCTTTTATGTTTCCTTTGCAATAAAACCATGGTTGTGAAAAATAAAAAATTTGAGTGGAATCTACCAAGTTAGTCTTCCCTTGTATGTGCCTACTGTGAAAACTTCCACCAATTAACCCCTGAGACAGTGTCTTATGTCAGTGGAAGTTGTCAGAATTAAATAAACTTCTGGAATAGGCTAAATATACGAGGGTAGGCTGAAAAGTAATGCACATATGCTTGTAGACCACAAACAAAAAAAAATAGGAAGATCGGGCAAAAAGTACATTAAAGTACAATTCGTAAGTTTGAAAATCATGTATTTATTTTCAACATAGTCACCGTTAAGGCTGACGCATTTCTCCCAATGTGTAACAAGTTTTTTCATTCCATCACTGAAAAACTCTTCCGACTTCTCTTGAATCCAGGACTAGACAGCTGCCTTTACCTCATCGTCTGAGGTGTAATGATTACCCTAGAGGTGTCTCTTGAGTTGAGGAAAAAGAAAAATTGCAAGATTAGGGTAATAAGGAGGATGTGGAATCGGTTCAAATTTCATGTTTCACAGAGCCTCTCCAGCTGCGCACGAGGTGTGTGGACGAGCATTGTCATGTTGCAAGAGAAGGTGCCAAGCTGCCTTTAATAATACAAACTCATGTCAGTATGGATTGTGATATGCTTTTGAGTGATTCACTGGTCATTTTGAATCATCTTCGATGAGTTTGCGATCTTTATCTACTGTGGCAGTGATTGGACGTCGGCTGCGTTTCATCAATAATGATGGCTTTTCCAGGCTTGCAACCGCGAAATTTCACTACCCATTGATTTACAGTAGAACTATCAGCAGTATTGTCACATCCTTTGAATAACAATGAATCTCAGTAGGAGTCACTTTTTTAGCAGTTGAAATTTTGATAACAGCATGCTGTTTAACTTGCGTTGACATAGCACTTGAACACATGTCCATACTTCCGCTTCTTAAAATATACTGGATGAATGTAACGATCTGAAACCTGTGCATGCATGTTGAGGGGAAATGTTACTTCCACATGCAACCTCGAGTGCTGATGAAGGTAATTTTGTTTGTGGTCTACAAGCCTGTGTGCGCGTTAGTTTTCAGCCTCCCCTCATTCCTAGTTACCAGAATAATCTTGTTCAAAGCATTAATGTGGTGCATATTTTTCAATCACTTAACTGATCTCTCAGTTGTATACATTTTATGAGTTCATTAGAAGTTTGATTTTATACATTATGCTGTCAACAATGGAAAATAAATTAATGAACATGAGTTTGTTTAAACTGATGATCCTTTGGAAGTAGTTGTAAGCATAAAATTGTCACTTGAAAGTCTGACAGAAGTTGAAGTCTAAGCATTGATTTGGAGCTGGGTTATATCAAGTTCCATGCTCAAAATCCATCCTTATTTCCCTGGGAGCACTGTTAATTATGTTTTTCTGTTGCATTTTTTTTATTTCCCCTTGCTTTATGATTTTTTTTAAAATTACTTATTGTGAGTTAATTAATATTCACTTTTAATAACAACATTTTAGATTGACACTGAACCAGTGGTATATTTGGCTTTTTCTGCCCTAAATAATAATTTGTATGCATATATTTGGATCGCGCGGGTCGCAGTGGTCTAGTGGGTAGAGCATTGGACTACTGACCGGAGGGTCCCGGGCTCGATTCCCGGGCAAGGCACTCTGGGCACCTGCAGCTACACCCAAGCTAGTTGATTTTTTGGGTACCAGATCTTCCTGGGAAACCATAACCGACACAGGGAAAGGAACTGGCCCCCCTACCCTGATGTGTGAATATTCACACGCCGTCGGGCTTGGTACACGGGTGAGCTCTACCATCACCTACTAAACCGACCTTCAGGTTGATTACTGTGTTTATGGTTTTATATTGGGATCTGCATATATTGGCCATGGGATTTTTGCTTGGCATACGAGATCTGTCCAGTAAATACGCAAACTGAGGCCATAAAAACTTTATTTTGCAAAATTTACTTTACGTCGATTTTGTCCCCTTCAAATACTCTTCATTCATTGCTATGCACTAATTCCATCTTCTTTTCCACTGTTTAAACCACCCTCGGCAGTTAGACCTTTTAGTCGTCTCGTTGTTTCTTGCTTCATTGTGTCAACATCTTCCCAGTGATGTCCCCTCATCACATTTTTGCATTTTGGGAATAGGAAAAGTCACAGGGAGTGAGATCTGGTTAATAAGGTGGATGATCAAGCATGTTGCTTGAATTTTTTGTCAGAGACTAGCGAAAAATCAGTGCTGAATGTGCAGGTGCATTGTCATGTTGAAGGATCCATCCATCATGCTCGGTTAAAATAGTGTGCACTGTTGATTTTCCTAAATTCAATTCATCAGGTATCATTCAGACAGTTTTTTGAATACCGGTAAGGAAAAGGGACCGCAAACGACAGAAGTTGTCGTCAACACAGGTGGTTGAAGGTCGTCCCGGACTTGCATCATCCGTGGCATCTTGTCGGCCATCTTTAAAATGTTTAATCCACTTGAAAATGGATGTTTTTTTCAGAGCATTATCACTGTGAACAGCTGTCAACTTTTCAGTAATTTCTTGATTACTTTTACCACACTTCACAAAAAAACTGATGCTGATTCGTTGCTTCGTGATTTTGTCAATATCCATTTTCGACAAGCAGTAAAAACAAGGACAACAGAATCTAACATAACTGACACTATATACACAGCTTGAAAATCCGCCAAGCACAGACGGGTCTCGGGCAATTAGTTCTGCTAGTGGGTGGGGCTATAGTCGGTGTCATCGCCGCCAGATAGCACCAGTTCGTGCATTTATTGTGCCGACCATGTATATTTCTTTTTTAAATTTACTCTTTACTGATATGCTAAATTGTATTTATATTTTTCTACTCCTTACAAAAATCATGTGTAACTAACCGAAGCATAAATTATACTGCTATGGTAAAACAAATTGGCCTTCTTAGATTGTTTGATATAAATGCTATAAGCTGAAGGCTGACTTTTAATAATAAAACCACTTTACTTTTCCACATAAACTTTTTAATTTTTACTACCTAGGTTTCGTTATAACATAACATCATCAGGTAAAAATTAACAAGTCCAACACCGTATATATACATATCTCTGGGCAGAGGGGAAGAGGAGGGAGGAAAGAAAGGATTGGTTGAGCTAAGAAGAGGGGGGCTAAAAGTCTATGGTTTGAGGCGGATAATATTATATAATTAGCTGGAAGGATATGGTCAATACAATGTTGCAAAAAGCCCACCTGACATCAGATTAGTTGGCAGAGGATTAGGGAAATGATTATTATGAACTCGGAGAACGGCACGTTCATAATAATCATTTCCCTAATCCTCTGCCAACTAATCTGATGTCAGGTGGGCTTTTTGCAACATCGTATTGACCATATCCTTCCAGCTAATTATATAATATTATCCTCCTCAAACCATAGACTTTTAGCCCCCCTCTTCTTAGCTCAACCAATCCTTTCTTTCCTCCCTCCTCTTCCCCTCCGCCCAGAGATTATGTATATATATGGTGTTGGACTTGTCAATTTTTACCTGATGATGTTATGTTAAAACGAAACCTAGGTAGTAAAAATTAAAAAGTTTATGTGGAAAAGTAAAGTGGTTTTATTATTAAAAGTCAGTATGAAGATTTTCCACCAAGTTACGCCAGAAGCTGTTTTATAAGCTGAAGGGTTTGAGTGATTGAATAAGTTGCTGAATATTAAAGGTGTATTCTGCAGATTTTCCATTAGATAAATTTTTTTCTCATTAGATCTGTAGTGTAGTCTAGTCTAGAGCAATAGTCCATAGTCTAGTCATAGTATAGTAATAGTGTAGTCTAGAGCGAAATATTGTTACTCTTATCAACTTATCATTCTAATAATCCCAGCTGTATTTGGATTGACTGTAGTTTTTTGTTTCAATGTTAATGTTCAATTTTATATTCTAGGTACCAACCAACTTTGATATTGGCTTCATGGAATCCTCAGGTAGAATCTAAGTACAGGGAAAGTTATGCTCAGACAGATGGCATTTTGTTGCTGCTGTTTGAAAGGTATTATTTAATTTTCATGAGATTATATTTATGGCAATAGATTTCCTGTATGGTTGTTCCTAATCTGCATCATTAGCATGTGTTAAAATTTATTGCATGGAAAATTTAGGTACATATTGGTTTGGTTTGAATAGGGAATGACCTTTATTTAGAGAGAATCTTATTATTTTGGATGTTTAGGAAACTTTATTTTGATGCAGTGTTGGCTTTGTAGAGATATTTATTTTCGGAGAGGTTGATTTGTTTTGAAAGGTTTGATAATTGGGGCTTGGTAGAATTCATTTAAGGATAGCATGATAGAAAATTTAATTTGCATATGATATGGGGATAAGCCTAGGTTTGCCATCTTCAGGTTTGGTTGTCGGTAGATTGGAATGGGTTACATTGAGCTTGCAGGGTATTTGGTTAGATTGGGTGTAGGATGGGAAGGTTGAAAGATTTTTTTGGGCTTAGTATGTCCATGACTAGTTTGCTTTGTGGTAGCCTGAGTTTTTGGGTTATACGAGAGTGGTCTGAAACATTCTCGCCCATCGCTACTTGCATGATGGTTTTCTTTTGTGTTGGCACAACTGTGAGTAGAAACCATGTGAAATTGCAAGCCAGGAGTTTGCATCCAGTAGTTTGCTGTAGGCAGTCGTTAGAATCGGTTGTGGTGTGTGTGTTATTAGAAATGGAAAAAACCATGTAGTGATGAAATTCTTCATAAAAGAAGGTTTAATGCCAACCAAAATTCATTTAAGGATTTAAATGTGTATAAGGCTCTTCTCTCTTTCTGTTTCCACAATGAAGAATGGGCAATTGAGTTGAAACTTGGCCATGAAATAGGTGATCCACGTGAAGGATGTCTAGATAAGTGTAACCTCACTGGATTTCGTCGAAAAAGTAATTTTGGATGGTCGGTTTATGAAGGTGTGTGAAATTGCTAATTTCTAGGGATATCAAAAGAATTGCATCAATCATTTTGCATGAGGAATTGCACATGACAAATCTTTGTTGTGCATGATGGATGTCATGCGCGTTCACTGTGGATCAAAATGTATTCAGGCGACACATTCTAAACAGTGCTTGGTGCAAGATATGTGACAATGGATAAACATGAATTCACTATTACATACCATTATGGAAAAAGCAATCCATTTAGTGGATGGAGGCCTATTTCATCAGCTTTGAAGAAGGCGAAGATGGTGCCATCGGTGGAAAGGTCATAGTGTCAGCCTTTTGGGATGCAAAAGGGAATTCTGTTGATTCCTTGAATGTAGACATGCCTTACAGAGGAAAAAAAACCATTTCCATCAGCATCTCGCCCACAAAAGTGTCTTGTTGATGGGAAAAATGAAGAATTTGCACTATAAATTGCTGAAAATATCCACCCTATTCCCTGGATTTGGCTCCTTCTGACTTCCACCTTTTCCAAAAACTTAAAAAAGTTTCCTTGCCGGTCTACGTTTTTCATCCATTCAAGAAGTGATTGTGACTGTAGATGAGTACCTTGCAGCATTTCTGGAAAATATGAAAAAAATGAGGAAATGACAATGGAACACCACCGGATGAAATTTATTAATATTAAAGGCAATAATGTTGAAAAGTTAAAACTTTTCTGAAAACATAAATTGTCATTTCCATCCTCAGCTTATCTATTTTCATATCACTCTTGTAGAGTTAATAAATAAATAAAATTAACTTTAAGGGTGCTCTCTCATTATGCTCCATTACTTTTCTTTGCCAAAATTTTGTTTTTAAGTTAATAATTAATATCCGTTGATAATTATGTTATAAGTTGTTAGTGTCCTCTGTATTTTCAAAGTCCACAAGGAAAGCAATGGAGCTCCTGCCAGCTTAATTTCAACTTTCCATAATACCCAATTTTCTGTGAACCTACTACTCTGTCCAAAAAATATGCAAACTGAGGCCATAAAAAAACTTTATTTTGTAAAATTTAGTCTATGTTGATTTTGTCCCCTTCAAAGTACTTTCCATTCTTCCACCATCCATCTTCTTTTCTACCGTTTAATCTCCCTTGGAAGTCCTTGCAGTTAGGCTTTTTAGTTGTCTCGTCATTTCTTGCTTTAGAGTCTTCCCGGTCTCCCGAGTCTTCC